>JABMCL010000864.1:107500-135000 GCA_018857735.1 Alviniconcha marisindica | reverse complement strand
GGGGGGGCAAGAAGGCAGGGAGAGAGAGAGGGAGATGTTATATCATGCATGTAACGATGAAACGTCAATTTTACTAATTGATCTCTAGACTTTGAAACACGCCTCTCTAACGTCAGCGTAACCAGCTTATTACTAAATGCGGGAGGACACTGACACGTGAAGTATAATGATTGCGTTTGTGACCAAACGGCGGAGGAGGAAATGCGGGGAACATTCCTCTTGTTAAATTTACCCCGGAATTTCTAGAAGACTAGAAATGCGGGGAGCATTCCTCTTGTTAAATTTACCCCGAGATTTCTACTGTTCTCCAGCGCCTGGGAGTTGCAACATGTTTGTACACGTGCAATAGACGAGTTTGTAGATTTTGTGCACGTATTAGGGCCATAATAATAATAATAATGGACATTTCTATGGTGCACAATGCGCCGTACAAAAAGCTGCAGAAAAATGTATAAACACATACAACGGACAAAATAAGAAAGGTTTCAGGCCATACGACCGCCAACCACGCAAGAATTTACATACAGCAATTTCAGTAAATAAACCGAAGTTGTCAGTAACTTTTATAACTTTTATAACAGTAATGTTGTACCATAGACGAGTCTGTAGTTTTTGTGCACGTACAGAGAACCACAGGTGAATTTGTAGATTTTGTTTGTAGATTTATTGTGTACAGGTTTGTAGATTTAGTGTGTATAAGCGTCATGGGCGAGTCAGCTAAGCCTTTTATGTGTTCAAATATCAGTGGTAGAGAAGAGTTGGGAAGGGTTGTAGGAGTGAGGGGGTGGTGGTATTGCAGTGGTTTACGCACTTGTTAAGAGGTTGCGGTAGCCGAATACCAACCAGGAACTATTTGATAACCGTTATCGTGACTCCCCCCCCCACCCCCGTGCACCCTTTTGTTTTTGCTCTCCCCCTCCACCGCGTCCCACCCCCACCCCCTCTCTACGCATTTATGTATTTGTGCTTCTCTGTCTCCCTCTCTCCTTGTCTCTGTTTGTCTGTCTGTCTCTCCATCTCTCTCTCTCTCCCACTCTGTCTCTCTCTTTCTCCCTCGCTTTGTCACACGCACGCACGCACGCACACAGACACGCGCGCCCCTGTCCTGAGGTGACTATGCGGTTGACGGGGACGTTAAAATCCTAGAACTATCTCTTCGGCTGTCTGTCTGTCCCCCCCCCCTCCCATCCTTCCTCTTCTCCTCTCCCCCCATGATAACCTGACGAGGTTAATCTTGAAGGCTAGATAGCAAGGGGTATTTAAAGCCAAGTTGAGTGAATTAAACGCCTCTCAGTTTGGAAACACCACGGCTGACAACGCGCTTGTCTGGTCTTGCCGTCAGCAGATGTTTGATGTATCGATGGTATCTCCGGGCTAATAAATCAAGCTTCGTAGCGCACAGATACGTCTCTTCGCAGTAGCATAGTGGACAGAAACCAGTTGCTTGCGAGCTCGTCGTCGGATTGCCGGGTGACTGCGGGAGAAACTTTTACCACTGACGGTGATTCGTGACACGCATAGCTACACATTCCAACCATAGGTTTGTTTGAGGGAAAGGGGCAGGCCGGTAGTCGCTGATTTGAGCGTGGTGTGATGATAGTAAGATGCAGATTCCGATTACCTTTTGACCACGTTTTGCAACAGGGAAAGTGTCTTGAAGTGCGGTAACATAAAACAGAATCAAACAATAACATCGGCACACATCAACTAACATGATTAAAAATATACACCCGTCCGCAACAACTACATCACACTCACGCACGCTCTCTTCCTCTCTCTCTCTCTCTCTCTCTCTCTCTCTCTCTCTCTCTCTCCACACACACACACACACACACACACACACACACGCACGCACTCACGCACACTTATAAATGACGTTAAAACTGATCAGATATAGTCCTGCGTCTGAGACAAAGCAAGATAAAAGTTAAAGTCACACGCTAGAGATGCCGTCGGCTTCGCTAGCTGTATTTCTGAACTTTAATGCACAGCAAAAGCGTGCGAGTGTGCACGTACTTCTCGCTGACGTTTATACACAGGTATTTGGAGGGGTGGGGTAGTGGTGGTGGTTGTGGGGGTGGGGGGAAGCCATGCCACACCTAACATCGTGCATGATGATTCTGCATCGTTAAGGAAAGGTGCAAAATTATGATGTATAATATACATATATAATTATATCCACACTCGCATCCTGATTTTGTATCTCTCCTTTATGGGGTGGTCTCTCTCTCTCTCTCTCTCTCTCTCTCTCTCTCTCTCTCTCTCTCTCTCTCTCTCTCTCTCTCTCTCGCATTGCCCTATATACACTGAGTTTCGCGTTCTCTGGGTCATCAGTCTGGAACTCGCTCTTCCTTCGAAACTGAAAACGTACAAGTCTGTGCGTGGTTTCAAGGTAGGCCTGCGTAAGATCCTGATTAACACATGAAATCGTGTCCAGGGAAACCTTTGGTATAACTATGTTTGTTAAACTTTTGTGCCTGTATAGTTAGCGTCCTTGTTTTCATTATTGGTTTAAAAAGTATAAAAAAGAGAGAGAGAGAGAGAGAGAAAAAAAAGTTAATGCTTGTATATGCTTTTTTCCTCTTTTCCTTTTTTCTCGTGATTGCTATTTGAATGGTTATTTCATCGCATCATATAATTATGCGTCCGATTAACATCCAAAGCTCTCCTTTCCATTATCGGTAGTATTAATACTTGTGTGCCCAACTCTCCCTCCCTCCCCCCCCCCCCCCCTCTCTCTCTCTCTCCTTTTGTACGCGCTATTATTTGAACGGTTGCATTGTTGCTGCCTCTTCTCATTTGTTGTGTGTCTGATTTAGACCTATAATTACTGTTCTAGCTTCCATTATTCCATGCTTAGTGTAATGTTTTTGTGTATGTCTCTATGCAATATTGTCATTTAAATACTTCGTTGTTCATGTATCTGTACCATATCATCATCATCATCATCATCATCATCATCATCATCATCATCATCATCATCAATATTTTCTGTCGTCGGGTTTTGACTCTGATTTTAAAATTATCATCTTCTTTATCATTCCTATGGTAGTCAGTGTTGTTACTGTTGTTTCATGTGTAGCCTATTGGCATGCAGATTAGCAGGGACAGATTGTAAGCATAGGAAACTGCCTAAAATCTTAATCCTTGTTTAATAAAGTTCTGAATTCTCTCTCTCTCTCTCTCCCCTCCCCCCTCTCTATTTTAATACTCATGCAAACAATGCGAATCCATGAAATTAATGATGAGACCGTCCATTGCTTTTTTCTTTTTTCTTTGGCGAGTGTGTAAGCGGAATCTTGTTTTGTTCTTATTTCTTCGTCCACGGCACCCAACAGTGGGAGAAGAACTTATCGGGCGCGGCGGAGGGGGGAATGTGTGTGTGTGTGTGTGTGTGTGTGTGTGTGTGTGTGGTGCGTGCGTGCGTGCGTGCATGCGTGCGTGCGTGCGTGCGTGCGTGCGTGTGTGTCCGTGTGTGTGTTTGGGAGGGGGGGGGGGGGGCTGTTATGGGGGTAGAGCCGTGTATTAGTAATAATGATCACCTTCCGCATTTTTTCGCCGTTTTCATAACATCCAGACCTGTTTTATGGGCCCCTCTCGCTATTGGTGGATGGAGGCTCTGCTTGCTTATAATCAGTTATTGTGCTGCTTCCCGTGCGGGCATTGGTGTGCTGTATTACACACGCACAAACACACGGTTTCCTGTGCACACATGCACACGGCTGTTTGAGTGCGCTGCGGCAAATTAGTCAGGTACTTTGTATGGTGCAGCCTGCCTTTGTGGACTTCGGGGCAGCCAGGTGCTGGAACGTTGACTCAGCATCGTTTCCACCCCGGTGTAACCTGACGAACTCCCGTCACAGGGCTACCCAAAATGACTGTGTGAGTAATCGTTACTGACGGTCTTCCAGGCCTTGTCGTGGCGATCAGTCTGCGCAAATTAATGTGTCGACAGTCCATATGGGTTCTGTAGTGTATAATTATATGTAACTGGTTTTTGTGTTACGAAGCAAGGGAAATCATGTAGTTCCGCCCTTCTTTAGTAATAAAGAGCGAGTTTTAATGTAGGGTGACACTTTTTTTTTTTTTTATTAAAGCTGTGACATAGTGGATTTGACAGAGATTTTTCTTCTGGTTGGATTGTTGTGTTTGGAGTTGTGTTTGACATATTCATATGACGTCCTGGTACCATAAACCGCGCGGTTGACTTGGCCCTTTCAAGGTCTTGGAAATCGATGAAAACTAGGCACAGTACTTGTAAGCCCTTGGAAATTGTGGTAATCTGATAAAATGTTCCAGAAGTACCTGTTCTTCTTTTTTCTGGCGCATGGTCCCTGTCCATGTCTTTTTTTAAAATTTGTTTAGTTTTAGTTTTTGTTGTTGTTGTTGTTTCTATTCAAAGACATTTCTATTGTGTTAATGGCAGTCAGAATGTACAGTTGCAAGACACAGGGAGAACACTGATCCAAAGCAGAGATGCAGATGGTGGAGGTTGTTGCAGCACTGCTGGTGTTATTGCCATTAAGACAGAGTGACGTAAAGCATGCATGGCTAAGATGTCGTTGCCCCCATGACCTTCATATCACACTGCCTCTCCTTTTGGTTCCTCATCAAAATTGCCAACAATTCAGGAACATCATCATTGTCCATATCCCCAGCACTCAGCTAGGGGGAATCACCAGCAGCGTTTGCAACAGTTGATGCAAGTTTCCTCAAGCTGCTCGGGCTCTCTGTGCCCGGCTGGTTAAGACACCAGGAAGCATTTCAGCAGTTTGTTTCATTTCGGCGTGACCAGTGATGGCGAATGTGTTGGCGGCAGGAGACAACTTGGGGTTGTTGAAGTGAATCACCCGCCCATCCTCCCTGATCATGTTCACCTCTTCAGTGCCTGGGGTAGAGCTGACAGACAGCTTCTTCTTCTTTTTTTAATACAAAAGAAGAAGAAAAGAATTCCGCGACTTCTTGTCGTCTGTGGTTGCTGTTCTGCGGATGACCCTGTTCTTTCTTCTAGCCGAACCCTTGCTACCTGTCCTAACTTGGTCTTCCTTGGCTTGCAGTTGCTTCAGTTTTTCTGGTTTCATTTTGGTTGAATAGTCAGCGGACTTCAGAGATTCTTGGACTTGGTGGCCTACGAGGTAAAAACTATGGCTGCTCCGATGGAAAGGAAAGTTACCAGTTCATGTCTTTCAGTTCCTAGTCCAACCTCAGTCCAGAAGTTAGCGTTAGGGCAATATTTTGCTCTTGTAAAAGTAGCCTTTTTTTCTTCTTTTTCTTTTTCTTTTTCTTTGCTTGCAGATGTAAATATTTGTTCATTCTCTACGTTTTCGGGCCAACTTGCGCCTTTGCTCTTCAAAATTAATATTATTATTGATCGCTTTGATCATACCGCTGTTCTGTGATCTGGAGTAGAGTCCCTGAACTCATGTTGCATATGATTTTAATGAAATAACTGTTTATAGTGCGTTTTCTCTTCTTCTTCTTTTTAAATATCCACCGAAGTGGTGAACTCAGAGTGTTGATTAGTCCTTTGATTACGAAAGATATGAGCTGCAGTCAGGTGTTGCATATTATATACCCTCATTCGAACGCTGGAATCAGCCTCGAGTCATCATGCGTTCCACCAGTCCACACAGTACCACACTGTGTTCGGATCGAAAGCTTGTGGGAACATCACTATTGGAACAGAGGCAGAGAGTTCGGAAATAATAAAAATGGACATGTTTTAAGCGCCTGTCCTGCGGCTTAGACCGCCGAACAATATCAATATAAACACAACAGAACACACAAGATGTACGTCGATATGTACGACAATTTAGCATACGGTTAACAAATAATGTACACATCAACACGGGTTTAAGCATAACTGACACTAGGCAAATCTCTACTAACGTGTGTTTGAATGATTTCAGCGCGTATATTCGCATCTGGGTTGGCAGTTAATTGACACGTAGATGGTACTGTTTTGTGCCATTTTGATTTACCGAGGTAACGAATCGATGAGAGCACAAAAGCAGAACGGTATAAGCACTATGCTATGAGAGTTTGACAAGAGGCTGCTAATTAAAGTGCGCATCCCAAAATATGAAGTCAGAAACGAGCGCATAAAGTGCCGCCCTTCTCGAAAACATAGTGTTGTGCTCGGATAGATCGATCTGTGGTAAACGTTTGAAGACTTCTCTGCCACCTCGTTTTGTAATCATCGATTGGCCCTACGGTTTCAAGTGAGGGGAAGTCCGGAAAACGATCCTGGTAATTGGTCCACATTTCTTTACGAGCGCACGATTTTATTTTTAGATCCCTGCCTATTCTTGAAACTCCTTGTTGACATCATGGTTATAACGTGTGCGGTTAAAAGGTTTTGCTGGCCAAAATAAGGCTCAAGAAAGAATCGTTGAAAACCAGCCACGGGTGAAGGTGCGGTTCAGACTAGTTTTGGGCAGGTTGTCTGGAAGAAACTGGCAGGCAACTGGTACCCTTCAGCTAGTATTTCCCGCCACCCCAGGAGCTTTGAGACGCGAAAACAGCCTCTGTCAGAGACGTTCGGACAAACTGTCAGTGTGACTGTGCACGGGTCCATTATCATCAGTGAAGTGAGGCATTGAAAATCTCTTTTTTGTTAGTTTTGGTTTTGTTTCGGGATCTGGTTTCACAAGCTCGCTATATGATGTGACCGTCATGATTGACTGTGGACTTGTAACCCAATTATTTAAACTACTACTGCTACTACTACTACTACTACTACTACTACTACTACTACATGATATTTCTGGCGCTCCATCTCGGATGAGCACAAGATGCTTACGAAAAGCACTGACAGTTAGGGGAGGGGGAGGCAAGGGGGCGGGTCATACTAAATACAGCATGTACGCATTTATACAACTATATCAGTCATACTATACAAACACTCTGGGTCATTCAACAGCAAATCCATGCACTACATAAGTAAGTTGGTGGGCATTCTGGCGAGAGCTGGATTGTGTGTGTGTGTGTGTGTGTGTGTGTGTGTGTGTGTGTGTGTGTGTGTGTGTGTGTGTGTGTGTGTGTGTGTGTTGGGGGCAGGGTCGGGGTCTGGGAGGGATGGGATTATTGGTAGGTAGTAATATAATGAAATTATTTCATTTCCTGTGTATTGCTGCTTCCCATACAACACATGTGTAATGGTGTGGAGTGGTAGAAGGACAGGACACAGGCAGCGGAGTCAGTCAAAATGGAGACCACAGCAGGCGGCGACGGCAAACAGGCTTTATTCTACAGCAGCAGACAACTTTCTCAGCACACCTAAAATCCTCAGGCGCACGCATAGATAAGAGAACTGCGCGGGCCGCAAAGAACACACGCTATCGCTACAATGAAATCAGCCCTCTGGACCACAAAATGGCTGACAATTGTGTTTCCTTGGCCCGCACAGATACAGTTTCCTCAACAATAATTAAACTAATTAAAACATGAAATACATCAAATAAAAGCTACAGTTACAACCTTTTAAACCGTATAAACAAAATGTACACACATGACTTATTTAATTTGCAACAAGAGTGGGAAGCGTGGCTTGCACATAAGCAGATTCGTACAACTAAATCACAACTAACACAATGTACAAAATATAACTGTCACTAAAACTTACATCAGAATAAAGAGCACGCTCCCACGGTTAAAATGGTACATAACAATTACAATACAACGCTCTGTAAGAGAAGCAAGACACACTCAAAGACTAGCACTAAAACAATCGGTGCGAACTTTCGCCTGGGGCGCGTTATTTTAGTCGCAGCAGCGCTGATAGTGATACCAAGTAGTCTATGAATACAACTTAGCTTCTACAGTACACAATACTTAATAAGTTAATTTCAACCCAAAATAAACACTAAACATGAAGTCAGCTAAGCAAAATACTATACGACAAAGCATTGATCGACACAGAATTACTTTCATCGAGTCAAAACAACGATTCACTACTATTCACTAGTACTACACAGAAAATGCGCCATGCAGACGACGGCTATAAAAAGAATGGACCTAGAGAGGAATCGGCAACTGATTAAGCTCGATCCTGCGTCTAAATAAGATCTAAATAAACATTCTAAGATGCCAAATTATATTACACATGACTTAGTGCATAAAAAGGACAAGGTGAACAAAGAGTAGGTAAACAAACAAGCGGTCAAAATATTAAGGGAGTAAACAGATTTGAAAATGGCGCGCACCAGCGGCTATCGCCGGTCGGCTGTGAGAAGGCCATGTGGCGTTACGCAACACGCAGCGCTTCAAAACAAAAGTGTCGTCTGCTCCGGTTCCCGGGTTACTAACAGTACAGTAATGAAATTGCATAGATCTGATAACCGGGGCGGGATTATTGTAAAAACGTACAAAGAGCACTTGCTCACACATGTACATTATTTTTCTTGTGTATATGCATTGGTGGTTATCATATATATTATAACTATGTACTACTTTCTTGAACAGGCTACTTTCGATTTTGTTTTTCTCTTAGAAAATGTTGGGAGAATATTGTAAAGCGCAGTGAGGTTGTGTACACCAGAGAATAACGCTATGCAAAAGTTATCTATCTATCTATCTATTATTATTACTATTATAGTTATTATTAATATTAGTAGTAGTAGTATTATATAACCATCGTGGTTGACGGGGATTAAAAAATAACAACTATCAAGCCCGGTGAAGGCCAGGATGGAGCTGTGCGTGCTTGTCTTACTGCCTGGAACCGCGACGTTCTAATTCCCGATTTTCCGGTTCATTTAACTTCATTTATCCGAATCCTCTTCGAAATAAAGGTGGCATGCGTCATAACTGTGAATCAGACTTTTACTTGTGATGAATTATGTCTTGCTTTAGTATGATCATCGGGGCTGACTGGACGTTAAATAGCAATAACTATTTCTGTAAAGAAGACGGTATGTAGTGTTCAGTGGACTTACTGTAGTCGTGCAGTATCTGCATGTCTGACAGTATAATGATTATTGCATCCGAGTGATAATTGCCGAGGTCAGTAGCTCAGTTGAAAAGGGGAATATCCATTCTATCGCAACTGAGCACGTCAGTCAGAACGTACCGGAACTTCGGCAATTGACAACAGGATCTTTCGCAGCTGACGTTCACCGCTCGCTGTGCAGTGACTGTGAAGTTACGACAGAGACAAGGAATAATGTTATTGTATATCTGTGGGCTTCGGACCTGAGGCTATTTGAGGCACAGTATTTCCACCCGACAATACTCAGTTTCTGCTACAGTCACTGTGTGTGTGTGTGTGTGTGTGTGTGTGTGTGTGTGTGTGTGTGTGTGTGTGTGTGTGTGTGTGTGTGTGTGTGTGTGTGTGTGTGTGTGCGCGCGCACGCTTCCATATAATACCTTTTGTAAATTGTTTTGGTAGGACTGTGCTCTACGTGTGTATAGAATATTGTATTTACGTTAATATGTATCATGCGGGCGCTCAGGGCATTGATGAGCGCATGATAAATGTACATTATTATTATTGTGATTGCGGGGATGGCGGGGAGCAGGGATAGCTCAATGCTGACTCTCATTTCGGTGTCAGGTCATTTTGCCAAATGTGCAGATGGCAGGTTACAGCGGAAAACGCATGCATCCTACGAGTGTGCCTTTACATGAAGTGACGTGACATGGTGCATGGTTGTATGGTGTACACAGAACGCGCCGGGACGGCAGCAGTTTTACGTGGCACCAGCCATGTAACAACCAAACAGCGCTGTAAGTACACCACTTCGGTGGATATTCGAAACGCGCTATAAACAAAAAGCTACAGTCACTCGTTCAGAATCACATGCGACAAGAGCGCAGTGAGTCTGCCCGAGAGCGGAGAAGAGCGCTGTATATATATAATCTCTTAAAATGTTAATGAAAAACATGCAAGATTCGGGCCGTACTTATGTACTTATGTAAGTAATTTTGCTTGTTGCACGGCCCAACTGTTCTGTTGTTAATGTATTGTTACATATCAAATAAATTTAGTTTAAACCAAAGAGGGCAAAATTATGACTCCCCTAACGGGCTTGTGCTTTTTGGTCTTGGCTCGCCCGGTTTCTAGGTGCTGTGCTGTATTCGTCTCCAGCGACCGGGTGAGTGTATTTCTAAATACCGGGGTATCTGTTAGTGCGATTGGAATTGTAGTGGCTATCCTCCCATCCCCCACTCCCGCCCCGCCACCCTCACATAACCTCCTTGGTTGACTGGGTGGTACAACCCAGTAGCTGATACCCCATCCGCCCTCTCCACCCCCTTCCCCCCTCCCCCGACGACCAGAAAGGCAAGAATTGTAATACATGTTGCTGCACGAATTGGGATTTAGGGCAACCAGAGATTCCTCTAGGGCAAATCGAGATCTTGATTTCTCCCAGTAGAAATAGGGCTGTTAAGTTTCTTATAGGGCAGTCCCGGATTCCACTAGGGACGGTCAGGATCTTGATGTCCCCTAGGGAAATCCGGGATATCCCTAGGTGTCACAACGGGAAGTTTTTACGTGATCAGTGGGTTTTTTTTTTAACAGTTTGCTAACAAGGTATCATGCGTTTCTGTCATATAGTCGAGGAAAGGTTCTGTAGATGGCTTGAAAAGTCGACTCAAAAATGTATACTCTACCGGCTTTTAGATTAAGAAATTGCAGATTTGAAATGTAGGCAGGAGAAATGTTGTTTAACAAGTGCGCAGTGCAACCAAACCGCTTGTGCCCTATCTCGTCAGAGGTGTTTAGGTGCCTGTGCGTGCATGTAAAATGTGTTCATGCGAATGTGCGATTTCGTATTGCCTTAGGAGAAATCAGGATCACAGTTTTCTCTAATTATTCTTCAGGGCAAATCAGGATTGCGATTGCCCCTCCTAGAACAAATCGGGATCCTGATTTCTTCTAGGGCAGTCTGATATGACCCTAAATCCGTATCTGCACTGTGACGTACATTTTTTTATAGGTGGAATCACTTTCAGATTAGCAGTGTACGCTGCTTTTCACCTTACTATCAAAGCAGTATATTGCTGGCAGTAATTATTCCGAGCACAATACCAGCTAGATGGAAATGAAGTCGTTGAATAGCGATTTGACATGGGCACATTATTGATTCGAGGTGAATGATTATTGCAGCTTTTTGTAGATAAAAGGAACAAGTGCACAGCGCTCAGAGATATGTATTTGATGACATTTCTTTGAAAGGGTTCTGTAGTGACATAAATTTGGTGATGATGCGTGGAAGAAAAATTGTCGAAAGATAGTTCATTAGTTATGCGTCGCATCGCAATTGCTGTTCAGTTTCGCCGTCCTACGTTTCGTAGATAATATATATTTTTGTCCTGCTTCAAGAAATGTTCATAGAAACGTGACATTTCAAACATGCTGAAACCTTACCGTGCGGGACGTATGTTCGCGTAACAGGTTTTTGTTCTGTGTCTGTTTTTACCTGGCAGTAAGCGCAAAGGGGGAAGAGGGGTGTAAAACAGTTTTAACCCTTTCCCAACCGAACATATCCCACCATTGGCGTACTTTTCTCCCAAGAGTGGTCTCGAAGACCAACAGGTAAAACACACACACACACACACACACACACACACACACACACACACACACACACACACGCACACACACAGAACACATAACCACCGTGTTACCGCTGTAGCACGTAAAACATCCAGGTCATTCTGCCAAAGTGCAGGTAGCAGGTTACAGCTAAACACGCATGCACCTTACATCATTTGCTTTGCATGGTGCATGGATGGTTGTGTGGTGTACGTAGAACGCGCCAAACGGCAGCAGTTTCATGTAGCACCAGCCATGCCAGCGCTGTAAGTACACCACTTCGGTGGATAAAAAGAAAAGAAAGAAAAAAAGCGCTAAAACAAAAGAAGAAAAAAAGCGATTCACTCATGTAGAATCAGATGCGAGCGCAGTGAGTCTGCTCGAGAGCTATATAAAAGCGATCAACACACACACACACACACACACACACACACACACACACACACACACACACACACACACACACACACACACACACACACACACAACAACAACAACAACAAACAAAACCAAAACGACCAACCAAAAGAAAACCAACGACGACGACGATGACGGCAACAACAACGGCAACATCAACAACAACAAAGACGGTTGAATGGAACCCAAGCGAAGGCCTAAAACTGTAGAAAATTTGGAAATATTTCAGTCTGCAGGCTTCAGTTGGTTGCTTTATCAACATAAGTACCTTAGAAGTAGCTTCGAATATGAGCTCCTCGTGACCATGTTGGGGCACCAGTAAATAGCATGAAAGAGCAGGCTTGTGACATTTGATACTTTTGCCACACATTATCACACTTTGCCGCTTTGGAGAGCGGAGATAGGCCAGTGGTAGAGCGCTGGACTTGTGACCGTAAGGTCGCGGGTTCGAGTCCCGGCAGGAACGGCGGGAGAATTGTCTTCTCCGGGGTCAACCTTCTGTGCTGACTTTTATTTCAGTATCTGTTCTACTCCCATGTTACCGCAGCAGCACGTAAAAGATCCCGGCCATTGTGGCAAAAGTGC
Organism: Alviniconcha marisindica; assembly: GCA_018857735.1. Classification (NCBI taxonomy): domain Eukaryota; kingdom Metazoa; phylum Mollusca; class Gastropoda; family Provannidae; genus Alviniconcha; species Alviniconcha marisindica. The sequence goes on along the minus strand of JABMCL010000864.1, from coordinate 122,459 downwards.
AGATGGCAGGTTACAGCCAAACACACATACACCCTACTTATGTGGATTGGAATGAAGTGACATTGTAAACTGGTGCGTAGTTGCATGATGTACACAAAACATGTACCGAGACGGCAGCAGTTGCATGTGGCACTAGCGACATAGCGCTGTAAGTACACCATTTTGGTGGATAATCAAAACGCGCCAGTCACTCATTCGGAATCACATACGACAAGAGCGCAGTGAGTCTGCTGGAGAGAAGAAAATTGCGCTATATGAAAGCGACCGATTAATTAAGGACGTCATATTTATAACGTACTTTTCCAAGGATATCATAAGTATGACATCCTAAGCGCAGGGAATAAGTTAAAACGAACCGTTGCGTGAGTACTGATGGGTAAGTCAAACCTTTATTATAAAACAGAATTGGCAAGCAGTGAAAGCCACTTCTTCTTTCTGTCATCGCGTGTCTGGGTGCCACACAGCTGGGTGAAGTGTGTAGTGGTCATTAGGCTGTAGGGGTTCCTGCACCGCTTATGTTCTTCGCCCATCCTGAAATCAGGGGCAGTCTTGAGTGCTCCCTCGCCCCAGTATAACCGTACTGGTTGACTGGGCGTAAAACACTAAGTTAATTACTTACTTGAGTGCCCCACCATCTCCTGGCAGTCTTCATAGTGATTGATTCGTACATCGTTGTTCACTGTTCCTGGAGTAGGAGGCAGTCTTGTAGGCTGTGCTCCACCGTCTTCGAGCTGTCTCTCACAGTATTGTTCACTGTTCCTGGAGTGAAAGGTAGTCTTGTAGGTTGTGTGCTCCTCCATCTCCGGGCAGTCTTCACACAATGTTGTTCACTGTTCCTGGAGTCAGAGGCAGTCATGTAGGCTCTGTGCTTCGCCGTCTTCTGGCTGTCTTCACAGGGGCAAGTTGTTGTGCTTCAAATCCGCTGTGACGTTGAGAAGAGCTGAAGATGGACAAAACAGGGAGAGACTGCGCGAGTATTTACGATTTAGGTAGTAACAGATTCCTAGACGATGAACAGTACTCGATCGGTTTCAGAAATATGAACAACTTTCAGAATGTATATTATACGCTTATCTAGAGTGTGACTGTTGGGATTTTGGGGCTGACAGTGCTGTCCCGCTGAAGTAACATGATACCTGAGATCACCCTCTGCGGTTGACGTGACGTTAAAATCCAAAAACTAACTATGCCGCTGAATTAACATGCTGAAACATGAAACCTTAATGGTGTGCCAGAGAAGTAACATGAAGGTAAAACCCCGTGAACATAGTGCCACTGCAGTAGCATGAAACCACCTCAAAGGTGTGCCAGTGAAGCAGCATGAAGAAAAACAACAGCTTGCGATTGATGTGCCACTGAAGTAATACGATAGTGGCCAACCTCGTTATTCAGTTCCAATTGAAGTACCATGATGACGAAGCTTCGTGAATGACGCACCACTGAAATAACATGAAGATGTATACAACTTCGCGAATGATGACTTGCCACTAAAAAATAACATGTAAATATATGCATCCTTGGGAATGAAGACGCGCCACTAATATTTATATAGAGCCGCCCAAATGATAACGTGCCACTGAAGTAAATATGATGACGAAACATGGCGAATAACGTGCCACGGAATTAACACGAAGAAACGTCGCAAATGATGACGTGCCATTGAAGTATTATGATGAAAAGGCCTCGTGAATGGCGTGCTATTGAAGTAACATGATGGTGATTAACCTCGTGAATGGCGTGATATTGAAGTACTGTTATGACGAAACCTCGTGAATGTCGTGCCACTGAAGTAACATGACGATGAAACCTTGTGGATGATCCATGATGATAAGACTGTTCAGGTACCTGTTTTATTTGACAAAATTTAGTTTGTTCCGAGTTTGGTCTTAATAAATATGACTTCTGCTTGTATGACTGTCGTGATGGGCTCGGCATTTCCTATGAAGAGTCGTGTGTGGAGCTGGTGTGGTGTGTTGTGTACATAATGTGGTTTGAGTATGTGTTGGGGCCTTGTAGTGTGTGAACACGTATGCGTGAACGGTGTGTGTGTGTGTTTGGGGTCTTGTAGTGTGTGAACACGTTTGTGTTAAATGTGTGTGTGTGTGTGTGTGTGTGTGTGTGTGTGTGTGTGTGTGTGTGTGTGTGTGTGTGAAATTATGAGTTGGTATGTATGTGTGCGTGCGTGCGTGCGTGCGCGTGTGTGTGTGTGTGCGTGCGTGCGTGCGTGCCTGAGTGTGCAGTGGTACTCGTGCGGACTCTGTCCCACGTCCTTTCTGTGACACTGCAGCTTGCTGCATCCACGGCCACGGTCTTTTGCTTTTGAGCTAGTTCTGCTCCGCCTCTGTCTTTGTGTCGTTCCACTTGAATACTCTGGGTGTTGGCGCAAGCTCATCGATCTTGTTGCGTGAGGCCTTCTGTCACTGTTCTCAGCTTTTGTTGATTGCAAGATGCGTATCCAGTTGTGGAATTTATTATTCATTTGTTACCCAGTACATCTAATAAAGAGAAGAGACACGGTGCTTTTCTGAAGAAAAGAGGGGGGGGGGGGGGGGGGGGGGGGGGGAGCAGGCGATGCCATAAGTTTAGTGTACTTCGTGGCATTTTATTCGTTTTCATGCCTTTCAATCATGCAGTTGAGAGAGAGAGAGAGAGAGGAGGAGGAGAGGGGGGGGGGGGGGGGGGGAAGAGAGAGAAGAGAAGAGAATACTTTATACACAAGGATAAAGATTTAAACACTAGTCGGCTTTTTTACAGATCTGTCCCTGATGACAAACACAGCAACACTCAATACTTCAAACAAGAATACAAATAACTGCGCCAAACTAAAATACATCTTAAGAACAAAAAATAAATGAAAAATGTTACTGTCTAAAACTGCACAACATACAAATTCAGCAAAGTGAGATAGATACAAATCTGAATTTTTAGAGGGGGGGTGGGTGGGGGGGCGGGGGGGGGGGGGGGGGGGGGGGGAGAGAGAGAGAATTACAGAGTCATTTTAAACGAGTAAAGGAGCGCGACAGAAGAGTGAATATCTCCCTATATATACTGTAAAAAACTAGATCACATCTAGCAAGACTGGAATTTAAACGGATACACTCATATAAAACGCAGTAAAATGATGACCACAGGGAAAGTGAAAAAGAGTACCATAACGGATGAAAATACAGATATTGAAAGTTGATTATTTTTTTGTGAAATACAAATGTAAAGCTTGACAGGAACACGCAAGGGGGAAAAATACAATACATTTTATGTCAAGGTGTCTGGCGAACGTGTCAAGGTGGTTTAATGAGTGCGTGAAATACTTCCCGTTTGAATGTTTTTACTACCATGGGGTATCTGAGATGATGAGGTAAACTATTCCACGCTAAAGAGCCCGAAAAGGAGAAACTCATTTTAAAGATATGAATCATTGTTTTGGGAAAAAGTTGTTTATTCCCATGAACGTGAAGACGTTCAGAAGGAAACATGAGATCTTTCAGGTACTGTGGAGCTTTGCTGTGAACAAACTTTTGCATTAGAACACATTTGTTGAGAAATATTAGTTTGTCTAGAGGGAGTAGTTTGAGAGCACAGCACTTTTGATTGTAGTCCATATTAGAACTTGGCATTAAGAATTTTATGGCACGTTTGTGCACACTGGCACATCCATCCCATGAATATGAAACATAGTTTATGTGTGACATAATGTGTGCAAAGAAAAAGCCCAATTTTGCTTTATGGCTGACAGTTTGGCTTAGTTTTGAAAGAAGAATTTTTTTTCTAGAAACAGTTCTGCAAATATTGTTAATATGCGTTTGCCACTTTAGCTCCCACTTTAGCTGTCATCTACAGTTACTCCAAGTAGGCGATGTTTTGAAACCTGCTCTTTTGGGACGTGGTCTCAAAGTTTAGATTTAAGGAGAGCTGTTTTTTCTGGTGTTTCTGTCTCGTCGCCATCAACATACATTTTGTTTTTGTTGGATTCAGTGCCATCCGATTTATACAACACCATCCAGAGATATCATTTAAACTTTGTTGTAAATCCCTACGTATATTATATATATTGTCGTTAGCTGTATTAAGGGTGCCGTCATCCGCAAATAAATCACACTGCACTGATGGACGTATAAGGCACATAGGCAGGTCATTAATAAAGATACAAAACAAAAGAGCGCCTAGGATCGATCCTCGAGGCACTCCGCTTGTTATAGACGTTTGGGAGTATATGCCATTTACAAGTACGCATTGTAGATGACCCCGTAGGTAAGATCGTAAAAAAGTTACATTTGCCATGCTTAAGTTGTTCGGGGATAGTTTCTTAAGTAAAATATTATGATGAACCAGGTCAAATGCCTTGCGAAAGTCGAGAAACACAGCACCTGACATTTGACGATTGTTGAAAGCTGAAAGCCAAGTATGAGTTAAACGGGTAACCGCAGTTTGACAATAATGTCCACATCGGAAGCTAGACTGGAAGGAATGGAAAAGATGGCGTGTTTCAAAAAAAATCCGTCAAATGTTTATGAATGTGTCTTTCTAGTAGCCTTGTGAGAACAGGATCGAGATAGGGCGATAGTAATGGAGATCAGTGGAGATAGTTTTTATTTCAGGAAGTGGAAAGTTTTTGTTTTAGGGAGTGGAATTACTTTGGCTCTCTAGAATGCAGTTGGAAAAACATTGCTTTGTATGCCTAAGTTATAAATGTATGTAAGTGTTTCAGCTATATAAGCAAGGGCAATTTTTAGAAATTTAACACTAATACCATCACAGCCTGTTGACTTCTTATTATCCATCTTTGAGATAGATATTCCTATTTCGAACACGGATATAAGAGGAATTGAAAATGTGGCAATTTGAGAGGTTCGATCACTGCAGAAGTTTAATAACTTGTCAGGACAACTATACTGAGACCCCTTGGTTTGATCGTCTGGTAAGAACTTGTAGAGTACAGATACAAAATGTTCGTTAAAGATACCTGGTGTGAATTCTGATGGAAGATTATTGTTTACAGGGCTGTGGCCTTTAGTGAGTGTGTTGATCGCTCTCCACATGGGTGATTTATCAGCTTTATTGCCTGCAAGGACATTAAAATATTTCTTCTTGGTCTCCCTCACGAGGTAATTGACACGGTTGCGTTGTTGATTATATTCCACAAATTTCGTTTGCTTCCTAAATTTGTCTCTCAGTAACATGGTTTGCTTTATATCGGTGTTCAGCCATGGTGGGAGGGTTTGGTGTTTTACCCGCCTCTTTTTGAGGGGGGTATGCTTATTGAAACAACAAGAAATAAGTCAGTCCAGCGTGACAGTGCCAAGTTGGGGTCACTAAAATTGTCCACATTCTCATTGGGGGTTAAGTGCAAGTCCACCAGAAAAGCTCTTTCGTCAAAGCGTTTAAAACATCGGTAAACAATTGAAGAATGGACATTCAGAACAGGCATAACAGTTTTGACAGACAAGGTACAGCACACTGGAAAGCGATCGTTTATTCCTGTGGCAGACACAAGAGTATTTGATAGGAATCATATCACTTGTGTAAATATGATCAGTTAACGTTGAAGAATGGGGAGTGATTCTCGTTGGTGACGTAATCATTTGGCCTAGGCCAAAAATTAATAAGGACACTGTGGAATCCCATGCTGGGTTAGTTTTTTGTATGTCAACCACCCAACAGGACAACATTCAACTTACAGTCCTGTGCCCAGTCCATCATTGTAACTGATCATACCAGTCAAACGTTGCTGCTGGGTTTCTATAACTATAACCAACTAAACTACTAGACTTGCGCGTCTGTATTTCTAACCACACGCTTTCTACTGCTTCAGACTCAGAGTCCGGACGGCAGCGGACAATTTTGCTGTTTGAAGAATGTACATAAACAGCTGAACCTGTCTGGCAGCATCCTTTCGGATTAGTGAATAGTGAGGAAGAGTTTCACAAACATAATACATATAATTATGACAACTAACAATGTATAATATACAATACATGTGCATATGAGAAGCAGCATATATAAAGAAAAAGAATCATTATATTACTACCTACCCTTAATTCCATCCTCCCAGTCCCCACTCCCGCCCCCCAAATGACACACACGCACACACACACACCAACACACAACACACACACACACACCACACACCCCACACCACACACACACCCCACCCCACCACACGAATATGAAACAGGTAGCGGGTTTGGGATGTACAAATCAACAGAAGCTGGCGGAAGAAATGCGTTTTTAGGTTAACTTTGAAAGTTTGGGGGGGGGGGGAGAAGCTTCAGGTCGGCCGGCAGCGAGTTTTCCCGACAGTCGGAGCAATGTAAAAAAAAGAACGTTCACCGAAGTTTTCAGGGTTTTTTTTTGGAATTTGAGCAGTCTTTTTGTCGAAGAACGAAGGGAGCGCGATGGTTTATATGGCAGAGAGAAGAAAACAGGTATGGCGAAGAGTGCCGCAAAGCGAGCGTTGCGACTTTTGAATGCGGTATTTACTGGGAGCACCACGGAGCTAAAGCGGTGTGACATGATCACGCTTTGATTTTTTCAAGAGAGCCGTGCGGCGTTGTTCTGGATCTTTTGTATGCGCGCGATTTGTTCATCGGTCCCTCGAAAGCAGCATTGCCCGTAGTCCAATCTTGACGTATCATAGACGCAACGAGCTTTTCTATGGAACTGTTAGAGAGGAACGGACGGATAGAGGCGATTCTCCTGAGTGCGAGAAACGTAGTGCGGCAGAGGCTACTGATGTGTTCGTTTCATTGACAGTGTACGCAATAATAAAAGTTGCCGTCCATGAAATCACCAAAGAATGCCACAATTGTCAACATCATATAAATGTCTAACATGGGGGTGATTAAACCTACATGAAATCACCAAAGAATGTTTTCAGCGTCTAATGTGAATAAACTTTAAAATATGCTCACAGAGTTCACGATTTTCTAGCTTTTTGCAACTTGCTGAAAGTAGACTGATCACTGAGATCTGTTGGAGCGAATATTTTCCGGTAGCACAAAAGAGGTAAGTGTTTAAAATGTACAAACACATATTTCGTCGTGCGGCGCACGCACGCACGTACACAAATACACATCGTTGTTTTGATGCATTACACACACACACACACACACACACACACACACTCCCACACACACACATTGTTGTTTTGATTCATTATACTAGTCTTTCCGCTGCGTACATGTGCATGGTGTGTTGGCGCTGGGAGGCGGAGATCGGGTGATATATGGGCTGAGCTCTGGACCTATGCCCATCCAGGCGGGGTACGAAGACATCGTCGGGTGACTGGGTGTCCACACGCCGACGAGGGGGGATACTGTATGGATAGTACGGGGGCGGCGGGTAGAGAGAGAGAGGTTTTTACCTTACATTTTGGCATCAATTTACAGTTGGCACTAATATAATGGGAAAAGGCACAAGGCTCTGCGTGCGCATTATGTCATGGACGTGGCCTGCGATTACCGTTGCTGTAAGAATGGGACCGTTCATAATTGCCTCTTTTGAAACTGCTGCTTTCGGATTTGCTTCACGTACAGCTTGGAGAAGAGTATTAGCCACTCCGTTATTGCACATTTTGGTGGATTTGTTGTCTTTATCTGTCGCCATATTCCAGATGGGTCTAGTCCTTTTATGGCGCGCGTAAAACAGGTTCCACACGGCAGATTGCATAATCGTCGCACACCAGGCGCAAGCAAATGCTCTGATAATCAATACAGAAACGACCAAACACGATACAGAAACCACACAACACAACACAATACAGAAACTACACAACATAATACAGAAACCACACAATACAATAAAGAAACCACCGAACACAATGCTGAAATACACAACACAATACGGAAACCACCACACACAATACAGAAACCACACAAATCAATACAGAAACCACCGAACACAATGCTGAAACGCACAACACAATGCGAAAACCTCCACACACAATACAGAAACCACACAACACAATACTAAAACCACCGAAGACAATATAGAAACCACACAACACAATACAGAAACCATCTAACGCACTACAGAAACCATCGAACACAATGCAGAAACCACCCAACACAATACGGAAACCTCCACATACAGTACACAAACCACCCAACGCAATACATAAACTACCGACCACAATATAGAAACCAACCATCACAATACAGAAACCACGATACACAGTGCAGAAACCACCGAACACAATACAGAAACCATGATACCCAATGCAGAAACCACCGAACACAATACAGAAACCATCGAACGCAATACAGAAACCAAGGACGCAGTACAGAAACCACCGAAGGCAATACAGAAACCATCAAACGCAATATAGAAACCACTATTGATTTTTGTGTATTTATGCATTCCATGCTTTTGTTTAATTAAATGACAAAGCGCTTTGAGTCGCCGAACACGCAATATAAATTCTATATTATTATTATATTATGGCTCAAACGTCGGGCACAGTTTGACATTTCAGTTCAATTTGTGATGCCGTAGTGAGGAATAAGTGTCGAACCTCATCAGAATATTAGGTTATGGTTGACTCCCCCCCCCCCCTCCCTCCCACCCCGCCCCCTTTTTTTCTTCCCTGTTTTATCGATTCTGTGCGATTGATGCTTTAAGTGCGGTTGTCCCCATTATTAATTTGCTGCTGCAGACTGTAGTCTTTTAGACTGTTGTGGTTTGGTGGTGCGTTACCATGACTGCTGGTCGGTAGTCCGCTGTTTTGATTTTGTCAGGTCAAGCCAAATATTTATTTATTCCATTTAAAGGAACAAGCAAAACAAAACAAAACAAGCACAACAAGAAAACAACATGAACAAAATTATTTAAAAAAAGAAGAAGAAAAAAAGAAGATTTTGTTGTTTTTGTTGTTGTTGCGACACTGCTTTTTCCATTCCGTGTAATGAATTCTGGAACGCAGTGATTGAGAATTCAGGAGCACCATTGCCGTGCAAGGGAGAATCAACGAGCCGGAGATGATGAGCACGTTTTGCGGGCGGCCGTTAGACCACCGGAATATCGGGTTGCAGCGTCGCGAGAGTCTAGAATCAGACGCGAACAGCAGCACCGACGACGGTGGAGCAGACTGGTTCGCTGCTTGTGACGGCCGGTTAATGCGGGTAGAACAAACAAGGGTAGATAGGCGGATAATTCGTTTTGTTTAAACACCCACAATGGAAAGTAGGGGTTCAGAGAGAAACAGAGAGAGCGAGGGAGACTGATAGCAACCGAGGCGGTGTTTTTTTGCGCGCGACTTGGAGACGCAGAAAAATATCATTGGCGGGAGCTACCACAAGTATCATTTTTGTCGCGACAAACGTAAAACGCGTAAAAAAACGCTTTTTTTTTTGTCGCTACAAAATTATGTTTTTGTCGCGACAAAACTTTTGTCACGACAAATATTTGTCACGACAAACACGTGTTTGTCGCGACAACCATACTTTTGTTTCGACAAAAGACGTGTTTTGTCGCGACAAGCAAATTTTTCTCGCGACAAAAGACATGTTTGAACGCGACGAACACGTATTTGTCACGACAAACAAAACTTATATCGCGACAAAAATGATACTTGTGGCAGTTCCCGCCAGTGATAGTATCAAAGAATCAAGCGCAACATTTGCTGGATTCCTCAATTTTCTTCCTGCTCGGCCACTCATGAATTAACAAGAAAGGGGGTTTACTTTATAGCGGTCGTTGGACGTGACTCACCCACACACATACAACACGGAGCACATCAACAGAGAACTGAATCACCTTTAATAGCTGTTACTGGCATGCGAGTTAATACAAGGTTGGTGAAATCCACCAAAGTCACTTTCTCGTGATGTGGACACTGGGTTCTTCGACGAACGTTGCTGTGCGCCAGAGGTCCACCAGACTGGTTGAAGTCCAGTAGACCAACTAAAGGTCCACCTGGTCTCTGAAGGTCCACCAGACCACCGAAGGTCCACCTGCTGAAGAGTCACCAGAACGCTGAAGGTCCAACTGACTTCCGAAAGACCATAAGACCACCGAAGGTCCACTTGCTGAAGAGTAGTTACCAGAACGCTGAAGGTCCACCAAACATTTGAAAGTCCATTGACCTCTGAAGGTCCACCAGACCACCTGCTGAAGCGTAGTTACCAGGACGCAGAAGGTCCACCAAACCTTTGAAGGTCCACCTGACCACCGAAGGTCCACCTGCTGAAGAGTTACCACCTGATGAAGGTCCACCTGCTGAAGGTGCACCAAACCCTTGAAGGTCCACCTGGTCTCTGAAGGTCCACCAGACCACCGAAGGTCCACCTGCTGAAGAGTCACCAGAACGCTGAAGGTCCACCTGATCTCTGAAAGAGCACCAGACCACCGAAGGTCCACCTGCTGAAGGGTCACCAGAACGCTGAAGGTCCACCTGACCTCTGAAAGAGCACCAGACCACCGAAGGTCCACCTGCTGAAGAGTCACCAGAATGCTGATGGTCCACCTGACCTCTGAAGGTCCACCAGATATAGCTGGCCACCCTCCTAAATGATCCTGTCGATGGAGCCCCTACCACCCCACCACCCCAGGCGTGTGGCCCTCTTGTAGGGGGACAGGACCTTCAAATTCTAGTTTCTATCAAACCCGTCCGCTCAGAGCCATCAGGTGGTAAACTGGTGGGGGAGGATAGTGATGCCAGTGGTATTTGGCGGAGATGCTGAACTTGGAGGCGATGATGAGGTAGGACCTAACCCAGCATATAGCGTCGTGAGATGACGATGACAGGATCTTTAGAATCCAATAACTAACAAATCCCGTCCCTCAGACCCACCGAGGCGTGGGCTGGTGGTGGTGGTGGAGTGTGGGATGTGGACGCCAGTCGTACGTGGTGGAGGTGCTGAACTTCGAGACGGTGATGAGTCTAGGGAAGCCCAGCAGGAAGACCAGAGAGCGCACCCAACAACAGTCGCTGAACCAAGGAAGACAGTGTTGAAGGAAAGGGGTCCTTGGCTGGCTGTACTGCCTTAACAAACAAAGGCACTGGCCATAGCGCCGCGGGTGAGCAAGAACACTACAATACACTCGGGTCGGTGAAATTGCTGCAGCGACGCAAGCTGATCAGGCGTCTGGCTGGCCTGCAGTCACGTTCGTCTAATGGGTGTTGTTGGGACAGGTAGGTACTCTCTAGTGACTCACACTGCGTGACGAAAAAAGAGGGTCGACATCTGTTTACTGTTGATTTCGCTTGAATAATTATTCAACCGTGAATCAGTGTCATTGTCATTGTCATTGTCGATCAAGTTGTGCGGCACAACAGAATGATTCTGACTCAGTCTCTGTTCCTCTGTCTCTGTCTCAGAGAGAGAGAGAGAGAGAGAGAGAGAGAGAAGAGAGGAGAGAGAGAGAGAGAGAGAGAGAGAGAGAGAGAGAATGAATCTGACATTGGTGGTGTGTTTTGCAATTCCACTTGGTGAAACCGCTGATGGCGTCTGGCGTATTTTAACTGAGTGGCTTTTGTCAGCGGGTCTAAGGTCAGCGACAGGTGTCAGTGGGTTAGCAATGAAATCGTACATAGGACATGACCTCCTTCGCTTCTCGCCACCGAATTTTAGATTATTAAAAGTCTCTGAAGGATTGTAGTGTTTACCAGCATTGAAAGAAAACCGTATGACGTTGGATACGGACATACGAGTATACGGCTTTTGCACTCGTGTTGTTGAATGCATGCACATCATGACCAGCTGAGCGCATGGACGTGGACGTTGCTTCTTTGCTTTGCTTATCTATGTTTTTATTATTGCAGCAGAGATATGAGATTCTACGGTCTGAAAAGCACGCGTCACACAAGAGAAGACCGCTTTGAAACTGCGAGAGCTTCGTTGTTACTGTTGTAGTCTTGATCCGTCAAGTCTCGTTAATTCCGTTCAGTTACACGGTGTTTGAAATACCTTTTGGGATTTGGCATTAAATCAGCCATAGGCTAGACGTCTGAGGACAATCAGGGAACGCCAGGGAAGAAGAAGCCTGTTCAGTGTGGTGCCCATCAGTGTGGTGCCCTGGCTTTTTCTGTTATCTGCAATTATGGATTTGCAGATGCTTGTGCGCGATATGCGTCCGACCAAGTGTTTTGTAAAACAGCTTCCAATGAAAATCAGGGATCTTTATAAAACCGGAGTGAGTCCAAGATTCGGAGCAGTGAGGTGAGATTTTGTATTCGTGTGAAAAGAATAATTCTTGTGTGAACTAGCTGTCATGATTGCAAATCACATTATTTCCTTTCCTTTCCTTCTTCTTCTTTTGTGCTGGCCTCAGGGACACAAGATTTCTTATCCATCATTTCAGTAACAATATTTTTGAGATTGTCAACAATAACAACAACAACACACAGTCAAATACAGAGTGGCGAACACACACACACACACACACACACACACACACACACACACACACACACACACACACACACACACACCACAACAACATCAAAACAACAACCAACAAAAAACGTGGGGGGGCGGGGGGGGGGGGGGGGGTAACCCGATGGGCACGCTTTCAGAAGCCCTGTAACCTGTTTGTGAATGCTGGAAGGTGCGTTTCTATGACTCGTCTAATCTGTGTGATTGCAGAAAGATAAGCTGTCTTAAAGCTTGTAATCTGTGATTGTGAAACGACCCACATTCGTTTGTCTGTCTGTCTATCTGTACGTCTGTCTGCCCGTCTGTGTAGGAAGGCACTAGGACGCGCTTTCATAAACTGTGTACTCTATGTGTGATTTGAACACACAAAAAGACGAGCTTTCGTCTAGTACCTCGTGATCATTGTGTGAGTGCTTATAGATGCTGTCATATAAACCTCATAATAGTTATGTTAGAGTACAAAGGCGCGCTTTCTTTACAATCTGTGTATAAACGCACATATACGTGCTTTCATAAACCTCCTCTATGTGTGTGTATATATGCGTGTGTGTGTGTGTGTGTGTGTGTGTGTGTGTGTGTGTGTGTGTGTGTGTGTGTGCGCACGTGCGCGCGTGCCACTCTGTGTGTGAATAGGTGCAGGAAGACAAACTTTCGTCTGCCTTATAATCGTCGTGTGAGTGTTTATAGACACACTTTCCTAAACCTCCTCATACGTATCGGAGCGCACGAAGACGCACTTTCACAAACCTTGTAACTCGTTTGTGATTTCAGAAAGATACCGGACCCCAGCAGTCAAAAACTGAACTGGCTGAAGACGCCATTGTCGGTACTGGTCATCAAGAAACCTTACGATCTTACCGTCACCATAGCCTTCAGGGACCTCGTCATCTGGTTGATACAGGTGAGTCTGTTACCTTGCGGGGCGGGGTTGGAGGGGGGGGGGGAAGATTTATCATACCGTCACCATAACCTCCAGAGACCTCGTCGTCTGGTAGATACAGGTAAGTCTTATGTAGGGGAGGGGAAGGAGGGGGAGATTTATCTTACTGTCACCATAGCCTCCGGAGACCTCGTCATCTGGTTGATACAGACAAGTCTGTTACCGTGGGGGGGGGGGGGGGGGGATTTATTTTACCGTCACTATAGCCCTGGGAGAAGTGAGCCGGTTAAGGCGTTAGGCTGGTAAGCAGAAAGGCCTCGGTTAGATTCTGCTTCGGCTCTCCTCTCTCTTTAAAAAGTTGTGGTCTGTGGTCTGTGTCTTGTGACTTTGTCCCTCACAATTAATGAAACAAACATTAAAATGGCTTTCATCGTTGCCCATCTTAATGCAGGAGTCATCCTGGTGGTGACAGTGTAGAAATAGGTCTATAATCTCCCTCTTCCCTCACCTCCATACCTCGTCCCCCCCCCCCCCCCCCCTTCCCCGTCCCAAATAAGCCTTGTGGTTTCGGTGGACGTTAAGCACCATGTTTACTTACTTACCATCGGAGACCTGCGGGGTGGAGGTGGAGGAGGGTGGGTGGATTTATTTTACTGTCACCATAGCCTTCGGAGACCACGTCATCTGATTGACACAGTAAGGCTGTTATCGCCCAGGGGTGGGGAGGTGGCGAATATCGACAGCACTCCCTGGAAGGCCGAAGAGTAAACACGGTCGAGCGTGCATGCATGGTCACTAACATAGATGGGTGATCGCGTCACGCGCTAGGCTTTGCGACCGCCCCGAGATTTCTCCGGAGTCAAATGCTGTGAAGACTACGCAAATTCCATCAGGAGCTGTGTGAAAGTCGAGGTGGCCGTCCTAGGCTCCCCGTCTTTATGGTCTCTGTGGTCGTAAAGCAACATTAGAAGAAGAAGAAGAAAGGTCCCTCGGATGAGACCGTATACCGAATTCCCCCTGTGCGTATACGCACGTAAAGATCACATACGCACGTTAAAGATCCTGCAGGCCACGTCAGAGTTCGGTGGATTATAGAAACACCAAAATAACCCAGCGTGCACTAGAGGTGTCAGAGACCTCAAAATGTTGGAAGCTGGACGCATTGCATACGGAAGAAGGAGGGAGATGGACGGAGATGTATGGAAGGTGGATGAATTTTATACAAGTGATGCTGACGACAGCTCTGTCGGTACATGTCATAAGAAACCTTGCGATCCCACGGGTTGAACAAATAAAGCGTTGTGCTTGATTGGTTTTCTTCTCAACTGTTGAGGGGTTTGACAGACCTGTTGTGTTTGTAATCAGGCCGCTGGATTTGTAGATCTGACTTAAGTACGGTTCTGAGAGAAGTGCAGAGTTTTGAATGTGAGCGTAATTAGGCGGTTTTAGTTTGTTCTGAGATGAGCCTTTGCGGTAGACAGGTGATTAACATTCACACACTAACCACCAACCAACTAAGGGCCGTCCCTCTGGCCAATGGGGACCTCGTCATCTGGTACATGCATACAGTGAAGTGTACCACCGTAGTCTGTATGTACGGCATGGCTCCGTGTTTTGGGTGGAAGAAGAGAAATGGATGGTGGTGGTGGTGGTGGTGGTGGTGGCGGAGAGAGAGAGAGAGAGAGAGAGAGAGAGAGAGAGAGAGAGA
>JABMCL010000864.1:75000-105000 GCA_018857735.1 Alviniconcha marisindica | reverse complement strand
TATGTGTGCGTGCATGCACGTGTGTGTGTGTTGGGGGGTGGGGGGTTGTGTGTGTGTGTGTGTGTGTGTGCGCGTTAAAACATGGTTCCTCATCCTGAGTTGACCATGTGCAGTTGACAGGACATTAAAATCCACTAACTCACTTGTGCCTGAGATTGTTCCAGTACAGTTCTATAATTGTTTTCAGCAAAGTGTGCCTCCTGTCATCGCCTTCAACATGGGATCTCTGGGGTTCTTGACGCCCTTCCCCTTCTGCAACTTCAAGGACCGCATCAACCATGTCCTCAAAGGTAGGTGATGATGCCCAAGAAAACATCATAGTTCAGGAGCTGTGTGAGAGTCGAGGTGGCCGTCCTGGGCTGTCCGTCCTAACGAGCCTTCTGGTTTCCATGGACGTAAAGAATTATTGCACCGTGCTTCGGCATTGGTCACAACTTGTCCCTAATATGTCAACTGACATCTGAGGACATTAAGCATCACTTCACCATCACCAAGAAAACAGACCTTTCCTCCTCCTCCTCTGCTGCCACCTTCCTCTTATTGTAGAGGCATTTAGGGGATGCATTCCATTTTCAATTCCCCTGCCACTTGACCAGCCACATTCCTTCTTCAAGGGTTGCCTAATGTGTGCTGTATTTTTATTTGTTCAAACAATCATATGGCTGCCAGTGCTTTGGATTTTTAAGGTGCGCACTGATGTTAATGTGTGGGATTAATTATGCACCGGGTTGTTAATGCATGGGATTAATAGACCCATTTCACTTAAATCTTCGCTCATGCACAATGGAGTGACGTACACGATTTGATAGAAGTAGGGGGGAACCCATCAGCTGGGTTGCTGGCTGAGTGCATAGTCCCTGTATTTTCCTAGTACTAATGGTAGTGAAAACCTTGCATTTCATGGTGACAAGATGGGCAGAAAAGATCACTGCCATGTAATCCACTGCACCACTGGTCGAATAAAAGCCAGGAATTCTGCGGAACGTCTGTCATTTAGTTTCAGTAACAAGGCAAAATATTGCAATCAATGCTGACTTGAGAACGATCCCCAGTCTGTTAAGAATGAAGTTGTTGTTTTCTGTTTTTTCTCCATCTTACTCCAGTGTACTGGCCATGCATTTTAATTACTAAAGTATATATCACTATTGTTAGAATGAGAGCATGTGTGTGTGTGAGAAAGGCAGGGAGTAATTGCATTATTTAGGCTGTTTTGCCAGGACGTGTCAGTGTAGTGTGCATGTGAGAGAGAGTATGTTTCTGTGTTGAGACCTTTAATTTCTGATCTCTTACCTCCAGTTTTACTATATGTTCAATTTTTTATGCTATTTCTCTCTGTGTCTCTGTCTCTGTCTCTCTGTAACAGCTTTCACTAATTTCATGATTTTCATCCTGTTTTAGGAATGGTTTATGAGGCTACCTTGGTCCGTTAGTTGTGTGCATGCCAGTGTTAGAGAGACTGAAATATCAGGGTGGGTGTATGTATGTTTGCATTTGGGTGTGTGGGAGGTGGTGATATGGTGTATGGGTGTGGGAGTGAAGGCGGACAGGATGAGAATAGTGATTTATACCTGTGTTATACCTGTATTAGTGATTTATACCTGTGCCGAGTATATATAGCCTATTAATCAGATTAATGTGTGTGATACTATAACCAATATTATTCTATCTAATAATGCTTATGATATCAGTATTGCCTATCTGATGTTGCACTCTGTATTTTGACTCATTTATATATATAGTCATTTTCTTTCTTTCTTTTTTGCTTCTTCTTTTTTTAATTTTTAATTTAATTTATTTATGTTGTTGTTATTTGTTTTGTTTTGTTTTACTTGTTCCTTTAAATGGAACAAAGAAGTACTTGGCTTGACCTGACAAATCAAAACAGTGAACTACTGACTAGCCTATAGCCTGCAGCAAATAAATAATGGGGACAACCACAGACAACTGCACAGAATGAATAAAATAGGGAGGAAAGAAAAACAAAGGGGGTGGGGGGTGGGGGGCGATCAACCCTAATCTAGCTCTCTTATTCCTCATTGCAGCATCACAAATTAAACCACAGTGTCAAACTCTGCCTGATGTTTGAGCCATGATGTAATTATATATTTTAATAATAATATGGAATTTATAGTGCACATTTTGGCAGCTCTTATTGCTTTGTCATTTAATTAAAGAAAAGCATGGAATGCGTAAATACTCGCACAATAATCAATAGCATAATAATTCATTACTACACATACATAGTCATACAAAGCAAAGTGAAACTGACACACTGAAACACAAACACCCTCACAGTCACCTGCACACGCACACACACACGCACACGCACGCACGCACGCACGCACGCACGCACACGCACGCACACACACACACACACACCACATGTAGACTGTATGTGTGTAAATTTGGATGGATGTGTAACCTGACACACACATGTTCACAGGTTTCTGTGCCCATGCCTACACACACTCACATACTCCCCCCCCCCCCCCCCCCACACACACACACACACACACATGCACACACACACATGTGCACACTCACACATAGCCAGATCACAGGCATTTGTGCTGGCATACACTAAGTACCCTCCCCTCCCCCGCTCCGGTTCACTCTGAAAAGCAAAAAACAAAAAAATAACAACCAACAACTTGATGTCCAGCCAGGTCCCAGAACTTCTTTCTCAGTCAATGGATTGAATGAACCGGAAATTGTTTCATTCTCTTTCAGAGATCTCTTAGTTTCTCACTAATACCAAACCCCAGTCTCTATTGCCAATCAGGTTTTTATTAATAAAATAAAAATGCCTGAACCCCACAGCTAATTCTTCAAGTCCACAGTTCTCCAAAGATGAGAATAGTGTGATTACCTCCCTTGTATCAGACTATTGGAATTGTCTCCCTTTTATCCAGCTGTACTTTAGAAGCTCCTTGCGAATAATATGATGTGTTTTGTTTGTTTTGTTTTTAAATATCACCCCCCCCCCCCCCCACACACACACACACACACACACAGAACTGCATAGAATTGTACAAAAGATTATACAATATTGTTTCATTATTATTTGTATGACTGCTGAATGTTTGTTTTTTTGTTTGTTTTTACAGCTGACTGGATTGCTCCAACTGTGATTCATTTTTTGCTAGAGGAAACACAGGTCACTTTGATTGAGGCTGAGCCAACAGTGGCAGAGTTTGCGCTGCCCTGGCAAAATAATCCCTAATGTTATGTGGTTTTACTGACAGGGCAGGCACCGCTGCTGCTGCGGTACCGACTGAAGTGTGTCATGCTGAACCACGTGCACAAAGACGAGCCTGGCACGCCCATCCCCCACGTCAAGAACATCGACAAGAACTTGCACAACATCCACACACACATCCTGGTGGGTTTTGTGGTTCTGTTCCTTTGGTGGGGCTGGGGTTCCCCTCCCCTCCCCTCCCCCCCCCCTCCCCCCTCCCCCCTCCCCCCCCCCCCCATGATGCAAGCAGATAAACCTACATTCCTGCAAGCAAAACAAACAGAAACAGATTTAGAACATAAGTTGCAGATTGCAGGCACCCATCCCACCCACCCCTCCCCCCACACATACATACATTCTCTTGCCCCCACCCCCCCCCCCCAGGAAAAAGAAGACAAAAGACAAGAGAAAACAAATAATTACACACACACACACACACAAAGTGCACACGCATGCACATGTACCATGTAACATATGGGTTCCTGTCAAATCAGTCACTGTTTTATTTTATGTCTGTTCACATTGAGGTGATATTAGACAACAACAACAGCAACAAAATCTATTATACTAACTTACCCACAGGACAATCAATTTAACAATATAAATTATAATATCAGTATTATACAAAATATCTCTTACCTTGTTACAATCATTGAAGTCATATCCATTTTTCTGAAATAAATTTGTGGTAATAGGACATTCAAGTAGTATGTGTTTAACAGATAGTATATTGTTACAAAACATGTCACATTCTGTGAATATTTTATATTCCATGAATTTAGACGTAACTTGTATATTACTCTTGCTAAATATCTTGAACAAGAAGATATCACAGATTTACTTTTTTGAAGTCTTCTCAAGTATTGACACAATCTGATGATATGAAAGTTGTAGGTTATTGTATGATATTTCAGACATGTTTTTCATTGCACCTTGTTTAACTAATTTGTCTGATATTTCATTCCTGTAAAGACCCAATGGGAAGATACCCAACAAAACTCAATTCCTATCCCCCTAGACATGATACAGTGTATTAAATACATTATTTCATAAATTATATCCCTTCTCATTTTGCAGTCCCAGTTTTGCAATGCATATAGAACTGATTTTGAATCAGCACATCCAAAAATATAAAATTGCTAGCCATTAATATTGCATATAATTCAGATGTGAAAATGGAGAAACCCTTCTCTAAGTAAAAAAACTTTTCCACTTTTAATTCAGGAATGACAAATCCTGATCCAGTGTCTAATGAGTTCAGAACAGAACCATCAGTGAAAATCTTAATACGATTTTGATATTTATTATTTAGATATTCTCTTACTTCTATAGCTAAAACGTTTGTAGATTCTCTTTTCTTCAAATCAGTTTAATCAGTATCAAATTTAGCATTTATGTGTTCCCACTGTGGCATTTGAGGTGATACTTGGAGAAATGGAATAGATGTAATATCTATATTACATTTGTTAATCAAATTGTTTATATAATTTCTGATTGGCTGAATAGATGGCATATTTTGAGCTCTTTTGGGATAGTCTTTATATGAATCGATAAGAATTTCTTCTGTTACGGAATTGATGACAGCAAGGCTTCTGATGACATACTTTGAAACTGCTGATTTACGTTGTTCTGATAGAGATATCATTCCTGCTTCTGCATAAGACTTGTTTGTATTTGTATGCATCAGAACACCAATGGCTAATTTTACTGCTTTACTATTGATGCTTTGCAGTTTCTTTAGGGGTGTGTTTGGAGCAGAAAAATAGACCTCTTGACCGTAGATCAATTTTGATTTGACTAAGGATACAGATAAATGTAATAACATTTTTGTGTTCTAACACAGGACTGTGTACTAACTATATTTAGAAAATTTAGTCATTTTCTGGCTTTAGTGATTACATTTTTGATATGTAACCTCCAGTTCAGCTTAGTTGTTATATATGCTCCCAAAAACTTTGTATTCGGGGGAGGGGGGGGGGGGGTATAGCTCAGTGGTTAGAGCGCCGGACTCGTGATTGAAAGGTCGCGGGTTCGAATCCCTGCAGGAGCGGTGGGAGAATTTTCTTCTCCGGGTCAACTTTCTGTGCTGACTCTTATTTTGGTATGCAGTAGCATGTAAAAGACCCCGATCACTCTGCCAAAAGTGCAGGTGGCAGATTACAGCTAAACATGCATACACCTTACGTATGTGGCTTTGCATGAAGTGATGTGGTGCATGGCTGTATGGTGTACACAGAACGCGCCGAGATGGCAGCAGTTTCTTGTGGCACCAGCCATGCCAGCGCTGTAGTACACCACTTCGGTGGATATTCAAAAAACGCGCTGTAAAAAGCTATTCACTCATGTAGGATCACATGCGAGTGCAGTGAGTCTGCTCAACAGTGGAGAACAGCACTATATAAAAGCGATCAATAATAATAATAATTTAATAAATGACCATCTAGTTCTATATGAGGAAAGTTTTTCATGTTTTCTCCATTATTAAAAAGCATTAAACATGTCTTCTCTCGTGATAATTCAAAACCGTTTTTCTTCATGTTAGCAGTTAGTTTAGTTCAGATTGATATAGTTTTTGTACATAATTTACCACCCTCTTATTTGTATGCTTTCTGAGAGTTGTGTTAACCCAAATAGCAGTATCATCTGCATATTGTGCCACATGTGTGTTTTTGGATAATGCTTTGGGGAGATCATGTATGATAATGTTAAATAAGATAGGTGCAATAATTGAGTCCTGTGGCATACCCGTATCATTTTATTTTATTAGATGTCATTGTGTTCATGTTATTGTGTCAATGGGTTCACAGTGATGCTTGTTCATTTTGCAGGTTCTCAATGAAGTGGTTATAGACAGAGGACCCTCTTCATACCTCTGTAACCTAGACCTTTACATTGAAGGTCACTTGGTCACCTCCGTGTTAGGAGATGGTGAGGAACAGACTTTTTAATTTGCCAACACACACTCTCTCTCTCTCTCTTTACTTTCCAGAGCACATTAAAAATATCTTCTTCAGCTCAAAGAATGCAAGCTGACAAAATATTGTTACTGAAATGATGAATAAGAAATCCTGTGTCCCTGAGGCCAGCACAAAAGAAGAAGAAGGAAAGGAAAGGAAATAATGTGATTTGCAATCATGACAGCTAGTTCACACAAGCATACTCTTTTCACATGGATGCAAAATCTCACCTCACTGCTCCGAATCTTGGACTCACTCCGGTTTTATAAAGAACCCTGATCTTCATTGGAAGCTGTTTACGCACGCATGCACGCACGCACGCACACACACACACACACAGCTTAAAGTCTGTTCTGTTGCTTTTACAGGTCTCATCATCTCCACACCTACAGGCAGCACAGCATACTCTGTGGCGGCAGGGGCTTCCATGATCCACCCGAATGTACCCTGCATATTGATCACCCCTATCTGCCCCCACTCTCTCTCCTTCAGACCCATAGTTGTGCCCGCTGGGGTGGAAATCAAGGTAGGTCGATAGATAGATAATGGGGGAAAAACATGAAACAAAGTTGACTGCCTGCATTCTGAAACAAGCTGAGAACATGCAAAAGGTAAAAAAGAATGCTTATTTTAATTAGACAATGCAAAATCCCCGCCCCTCCTTCCCACACCCCCAAGCCATACTTCTCCGCCAACTAAATGTTAAGTAGATCAAATTTCATATTTCATTCCTATCATTATTTGTTAGTGTATTATCTGTCTGTTTGAGTGTATAATGTGTTTTGATATTGTTGTTACAAGGATACAAGGATATTTAATTGCCAGTGACATTAAAATGTACACAGGAATTTGTCTTGGTGGCATTCCATTCATACAGTGCATTAACAAATAGACAAAGCATTACAATTAGCCACATATAGAAGTTATATAAATAAATTTAAATTCAACAGTGTAACCATCCCATTCATGCAATGTAAGCTACACACACACACACACACACACACACACACACACACACACACACACACACACATGCATGCATGCACACATACATGCATGCATACATGTACACACACACACACACACACACACAACAACACACACACACACACACACACAACACACACACACACACACACACACACACACCACACACACACACACACACAGTGTCTTTGGTGACTAACAGGAAGACTGACTGTTGATCAGGTGATGCTGGCGCCAGAAGCTCGAGGGACGGCCATGGTGTCCTTTGACGGCCGCAACAGGCAAGAGATCCACCAAGGTGCAAGGTAATCAAAGGCTCAGATTCTTGCAAATTTCCTAGCTGATCAGTCAAGTGCCCCAGTTTGACCTGGGAGAAAATGGATGTGTGTTAGTACAACAATTGCATAGAGTGCAGTGAAAAGCAGGGTTTAACTGGTAGTTAATTCACTGGTAGTTTTGCAGGAAGTGACAAAGCTGAGTGGTGGAAACACTGCTTGAGATGGAGATGTTGTGGGTTCAAACTCCATGAGATGGAGAGACTGCAGGTTCAAATTCCAGGAGATGGATAGGTTGGAGGTTCAAATTCCATGAGATTTAGAGGTTGCTGGTTCAAGTTCCATGAGATAGAAATGTTGTGGATTCAAATTTCATGAGATGGAGAGGTTTCAGGTTCAAATTCTATGAGAGGGATTTAAAAAAAGTTCAGTTCTGTTTAAAATGAGGCCTGGGTGCTTGGAAAAGCCCATAATTGTGTGCTCTGTACAGCTCTCAGAAGTGTTCCTGGTGTTGCCTTTGAATACAGATGCCTTTTTTCTGATTATGCCTTTAGGTAGTGTCTCAAGCTCCTCAACGCTTCATATCATCCTAGATGATGGTTTTTGTTGTTTTAATAATAATAGTACGTATGATGGTTATTATGTGAATATGATTACCTTTCAGTGTGTTTGATGGTGTACAATTTTGTCCCTATTAGTGTTTACCATCTTTGTCAAATTAACTAATAATTATATCTAATGTTTTGAAGCTACTGATGCAGTGTCAG
The DNA here is from genome assembly GCA_018857735.1 of Alviniconcha marisindica. Lineage (NCBI taxonomy): Eukaryota > Metazoa > Mollusca > Gastropoda > Provannidae > Alviniconcha > Alviniconcha marisindica. The sequence continues at coordinate 96,776 of JABMCL010000864.1, read as the reverse complement.
TCAGTGTAGTGTCACAGACAGCCAGTGTGTTCTTGGTGACATGCATTTGCCACAACAACTCAAACAGAAAAAAAACCAACCAAGCAAACAATTCAAGCATGCTAATGATAACAATAATCATGAATACTAATATAATTCGTCTCAAGATGAGCCCTTAGAGCCTCCTCACAGTAACAATTTTCAGAAAATGAACGGTGACATCACTACTGGTAGTACTGATAGATATATACCTATAATGCTTTTTGCTGATTTCAGTTTGCGGATCACCACAGCATCCTATCCAGTGCCTTCTATATGTGCACACGACCAGATAGAGGACTGGTTCAACGGGCTAGCCGACTGTCTTCACTGGAACGTGCGCAAACCACAGAAAGCTCTCTCCACATCGACCAGCCTCACCAGTTTAGACTCTGTAGACTTGGAAGGCAACAAGTAGGGCACAAGCAGTTCAGTCCCTTTGGATAGGAGTGAAGTGGGAATCCCCTGAAAAATGGAATATTCCCCAAAAGGCTGGTTGAATTATAAATTATAATTATGAATAATAAATTCAGATTATCTGCTAATCTGAATTTATAGGTTGACCTGAGGCCAAGGGCTGACCTGAGCTCATGGATGACGTTTTGATGTGTACTGAACTGTGTAAAGAACTACGCTAAAATGCCCCTCCCCCTACCCCCCACCCCCCATCCCCCCTGTGGTTGCTACAATGCTACAATTTGTGGGCATTTCTGTTCACAGTAGCTAACTCACTAATGTTTGTATAAAATGGCAAGTCTGCCAAATGGCGCTCCTGTATATCATGTATGACTTTGTTCACTGACTCTTGTGTTGCATACTACTAGACATTGTTTGTCTAACTAACTGTCGAGCTCAAGTAGTTTGCCAGTGTCCCTTGCTGACAAGAACTAGCATGCAGCTGCTTGCATTGCCTCCGCAGCACAAAACTGGAGGATTATGAAGGAGAAAGATCTTTCTGTTGACTTCAGATCTGTATCAGACTGCCAGGAGAATGAGAAATGAGAACCATGCTGAAATTTGCTTTGGTCGTCATGAAGAATAGTCCTTGTTGGACTTTGGATCCACATTTACCACTGTGAAGGGTGAAGACCGTGTTGGACAGTGGATCTCTCTGCACTGACCATTGTGAAGGATGAAGACATCGGATCTGCATTAACCACTGTGAAAAGTGAAGACCTTGTTGGACAGCGGATGGATCCGCACTGACCACTGTGAAATGTGAAGATCTTGTTGGACAGTGGATCTGCATTGGCCATTGTGAAGGGTGAAGACTGTGTTGACAAATGGTTCTGCACTGACCACTGTGAAGCGTGAAGACCTTGTTGGACAGTGTCTCAGCACTGACCATTGTGAAGGGTGAAGACCTTAATTGTTGAAAAAATGGATCTGCATTGACCATGTCAAGGACGAAGACTCTGCTGGACTTTGAATCTGCATTGACCACACCTAGGCTGAGGATTGTGGGAGATGAGTGTGCTGTGAAGCTTCAGCGAGCAGTGTAAACCTGACTATGTAGATCACCCCATTTCTGCTGAGTCAAATCTGTGTTTATGAAGAGACTGTTTATGAGCTCCATGAGCTTGCCTCTACCTCTTGCTCACACCAGTTCACCTAACTGTGGTACACTTGTTTGACTGTTTTTGTGTGTGCTTGACCAATGTATGTAGCACAAAGGTTTCTCATGATAAACACCCGACCAAAACCTTGCTGGGAATCTGTCACTTTATCTTCCATTGTGGGTGTCTGTCACTAAGGAAAGTGGTAGTGTTTTGGTTGTCTTTCTGCTTTTGGTATGCTGAAAACATATGGTTTATTCTTGTGTGTGTGTGTGTGTGTGTGTGTGTGTGTGTGTGTGTGTGTGTGTGTTGGGTAGACTTTTCCATGCCTGCCAGAACAGTTGTGTTGTAGTCTGGGATGAAAATAGTCTTGACACAGACTGTTAGGCTGGTAAGCAGATGATGTTGGTTGAGTTCCCCACTTCAGCTCACCTTTCTCTTCAAAAGTTGTGGTTTACAGGCACTGTCTTGTCACTTTGCCCATCACAATTAATGAAACATTAGAATGTCTCTCTTCACTGCCCATCTTAATGCAGAAACATTCTGGTTGTGACAGTGTAGTGTTATGCCTAGGATAGTTCAGCCTCCCACCACCACCCAGAGATCCCCACCAGTACCTCTCCAGAGGCAACTCAGCATTAAACAAGTCTAGCAGTGGATTTTTCTTGGCAGGAGAGTGTGCTGGCAAAATTGTACAGGTTGAACAAGTGGGTATCAAAACTGTGGGTGAGAAGTCCTGAAGCTGTTATTATCCAGGATAAAGTATTATAATATTCTAAAAAGGTCTAAAAAGAATGATGGCCTTTGTTCTGAACAGAGGGGTGGTCTCTCATCAGGCGCAGTCCATCAAGGGTAGTCTTTCATCAGGGGTAGTCTTTTTTATCAGGGATAGTCTTTCATCAGGGATAGTCGATCAGGGGTATTCCTTCATCAGGGGTTGTTTCATTAAGGGTTGTCCATCACCAAGGAAGTCAAACATGGATAGTCCTTCATCAGGGGTAGTTTTTCACCCTGGGAAGTCCTTCATCAAGGATAGTCAATCAGGGGCAATCCTTCATCAAGCATAGCCCATCATGGGTGGTCCTTCATCAGGGGGTACCACAGCACTGTATGAAATAAAGTGTAGTGTGGAATAAAGACACTATGTCAACAGAAGGCAGAAAGTCCTTTGCTCCCCTCCCCCTCCATCCCCCCTTCATACCCCCCCCCCCACCCCCCACCCCCAAGTCTCTGCTGAGAAAAGCAGACAGGTTCTCTCTGTCAATATTGCTTATGAATACCTGTGTGCAAGATGTTGTTGCCATCCTCGAGGAGGTAAATATGTTCCATCAGCTGTAAAAAAGAATAGAGAAGAAACTATACATATTAATTTTAGACTATGGTGTGACTAGAACTGTAAGCAATTTCTAAATTGTGATTTGCTGACCTTTTCTTTATTTTGAATCTGTGATTTAAAATAAGGTTTGTGTGTCCTGAGGCAACCCTTTGTGGTTGACAGGATGTTAAAATCCAAGAAAGGACAGTAATCACTGATGTCTCTCCCCCCCCACCCCCCCACCCCCCCACGCACACACACACACATAAAATTAGTGGTCAGTACTAATATATTGTGAAGTATTCGTTTTCCAAGAGAAGCATTCCTTGTGCTTTTACTTGATGAGAATAAAATTCTTATGTCTATGTTTTATGGGGTGAGTTTTTGTGTAGTGTGTCAGTTTGGTTAAAAGTGTATAATTAGGTATTCTTTAAAGTTTACATAATATGCACACAAAAGGACAATTTCTGTGGATGATTTTAGCACGGACAGTAAACAATCAACAGTTTCTGTGTATGATTTTAGTATGGACAATTAACAATCATATATTTATGGGGGATGTTTTATCTACCATTTTCAGTAGGTTAAATGGTGGCAGTGTGTTGCTGTGTTACTGCCATTGATCAGCTGTTTCATTGGGGATAGTCAGTTCTTCATTCATCATAGGTAGTCTTTTACTGTACCAGTATTGTGGCATGGAATAAACATGCTATGTCAGTCAACCGAAGCCTACAAGAGCCCATCCCCACACTGCATCCATGTGTGTGTGCGTGTGTGTGCATGTGTGTGTGCGTGTGTGTGTGTGTGTGTGTGTGTGTGTGTGTGTGTGTGTGTGTGTGTGTGTGTGTGTGTGTGTGTGTGTGTGTGTGTGTGTGTGTGTGTGTGTGTGAGTCTTGGTGTTTTCATGTGACTAGTCATGCACACATTAGCATCCTTGCATGTTCTATGCTCATTCCCTGCCTACTGTTTGATTTTGTGATCTATAAAGTGAAATATTGTTCAATTTGTTATGCTGGGATGTAATCCCACGAAGGTGCATGCATGCCAGAAGCATTCCATTCATAATGATAGACAAACAGTTTGTTGTCTTCTCCATTGGTGATAATTCTTGTAGGTGACTGCTAATGAGTATGATGGTGTCTGTTGTCTTCTCCATCTGTTTTCTTCTCCATCAGTGATAATTCTTGTAGGTGACTGCTGCTGAGTATAATGGTGTCTGTTGTCTTCTCCATTGGTGATAATTCTTGTAGGTGACTGCTACTGAGTATGATGGTGTCTGTTGTCTTCTCCATCAGTGATAATTCTTGTAGGTGACTGCTAATGAGTATGATGGCTTCACTTTCCCCTCTCACTTTCATCCTCTAATTTGGAACCAACTCCAGCAAAGCATAATTAATCATTCTACCTTGCATCATTCTCTCTCACTTCAAATAAAGGCAGAAATTCTGCCATGGATGCAGAAATTAAATCTCTCTTCCCCCTCCCCCCCACTCTCCCCTACACTAAATAAGAACCTAGAGCTGCCAATTTTATTGCTTTTTAAACCTGGAGTGAGTGCTTTGCCTACAAATAGAAATTCTACATAAACGTTTCTTTTTTTTATAGACTCTGCCTTCAACTTCATTTTTTGCCATTCCACTTCAGGCATAGTCATTATTTCATGCATTTACTTTTGGTGAATTTTGTTTCATCCTGATGTAACAGCCAGAGTTGACTTGGCATTTATGTAACCCATGGCTTTTAGCAAATTGTTGGATGCCCATTGGACAAGTGGAGTAAATAACATAAACATGTTTGAATTTACGCTTTGAGCCATACACACTCAAGGTGCTTGACCATTGTTTTTGAAAACAGCACAGGTGCATGCTTTGTTTACAATACAATGGTACTTGGACAGCCCTCATGCTTGTCCAAGGAAGTGTGTATGTGGGGGACACTGGCTTTCTAGAGCTCATCTGTCAGTCAGAGGGTGACCAGATGTGATTATGAAGTAAGAAAGTCTTCCTCATAAACATCCTCAATACATGTTCTCCTCATGCAATACTTCATTCGAACAGTATCTTTCATTCTAACTGTCCGATTGGTACCTGTGCCTACACATACACATGTGTGCCTACACATACACACATACAGATGTGCATGCATGCATGTGTGTGTGTGTGTGTGTGTGTGTGTGTGTGTGTTGTATGTATGCATGTGTGTGTTGTATGCATGCATGTTAACACATTGTGATAGGTTATATGCTTTGTGTAGTCATTGTCTGAGAGCACTTAAAAAAGAACACTTTTTTTCTCATCACTGTGGTACCTCTTTTATACATTTGAAACACCTTTGTTGAATGATAATCCCTACTTTGATGTATATTTTGTGTTTTTGTTAGTTGGTACTGTTCAGCAGCTTCTGGGTGCTTCATAAATTTCCTATAGTACTTTACTGCTTTTATTATCATTCAGTACTCATTTTATCATTTTTTTATTGTTATTATACCTGATTTGGAGCAGTGTTCGCCCACTCCTGGTTGATAAAAAAATCAAATGATCTGGGCATCATGATACTCAAAATATCACTGTCATGTTACTCTTCTGTTTATTATTATTTCTGAATTCCTTTACGTCCAATCTCTATTGATGAAAAATCAAATGGTTTGAACATAACACTGAAAAATTATGGCAGTTTTCACCCACTTTCTGTTGCTAAAGAAATCAAATGATCTCAGGATCATTATGTTGAAATGATTCTTCTTGTTACTGATTTGGCAATTTTTGTCCACTCACTGTTGATGAAAAGATCAGATGGTCTCAGGAGCATGATTTTTAAATGAGTGTTTGTAGTAAAAACAAAACAAACCAAAAACTATATGCTTTTACTCATTAAAAATTGTCTTAAATTCATGGGTCCACCTCATACAGCCCTTGGTGTAAACTAAAATGTACAGAGACCAACATGCGCACCTTAATATTTCTGTATACATTAAATTGTACAGAGCCCAACATATAGGCCTTGATATTCTTGTCTACACATGCAACTGATGAATTTAATGGCTCCAATATTCACACCTTTTTCACATACCTGTATCACTGCATGGGCACAGCCACATTTGGCCTTGGCTGATTGAGTTTAGTGGTGTTGCACTGAGTTGTTTCACACTGTCTTGCTTGACTATTTTTCTGAATGTATCACTCATAAAACTGGAAGACTTGTTCAGCCCACTGTTGAAGGCAATTCTTTATTTAATGTCCTGGGTCAGGATACTTGTGATGAGCAATATGTGTGTGCCACTGCTAACATGCCCTTATACATATTGTTGCTGGGCAATGCATGTGGGTCTTTAAGGTGTGTGTATGCATGTGTGTGTGTGTGTGTGTGTGTGTGTGTGTGTGTGTGTGTGTGTGTGTGTGTGTGTGTGTGTGTGTGAGAGAGAGAGAGAGAGAGACAGAGAGAGAGAGAGAGAGAGAGAGACTTGGTGTTTTACACAGTCTACCCTAAAATCATATACTGCTGTGCAATGTTGCTTTTGTTCCTGTGAAGAAGGGTTGTCAGCTAGAGTACAGTCAGTCCCTTCTTGTTTTGTCATTTGAGCTTCATGCTGATCACAACCAATGCTTTTTGTCAAATAGGTTGCTGTCTGTTTTCATTTCAGTGCATATGATTATGTTGAACTCTTCTGTGACACCTTGGTGACTGAAACTGTTTGGGAACATTCCACCTTTTAGTGTGTTCTTCCTCATACACACCAGGTATGTCCACTCACAACATGGCCACTCTTGATTCAGTTCTTCTTGTTTTCCAGTAAAATACACTGAGTATCACAAGTTACATGTCAGTCAAATTGCTGTGAAACTGTCATTCATCAATTGAGGTTGATATGAAAATTTAAATTTCAGATTTGTTTCTTCATTTTTTTGTTTTGTTGGATGCATTTAGTGAGTGTGTTCACATCAACAGTCCTCTTTTGTTCAGTTTTGGTGTGGGTGCTGTTTCAAATTCAATGGTTAAAAAAAAAAAAAAAAAGATTTTTTTTGTGGATTTTTTTATGTTGTCTTTAAATCAGGACTGCAGAATTATTACGATGATTATTATTTTGCATTTGTTCATGTCTGTTCTTGTTTCAGCAGTTGTCTTTTATTATTTATAATAGATTGGTTTAGTTTGGCAGTCATAGCATCACAGTGATCTTTACAAGAGATGGCTAGATTCTGGTCCACAAGATGCTAGATATTCTGTTGTAGACAACCTGTTCAATATTGCAGTGAACTGAATCAGTGAGAGTTAAAGAACAAGTAAAAAACAGTGTACTTTTTCACTTTTTCGTGTGTGTGTGTGTGTGTGTGTGTGTGTGTGTGTGTGTGTGTGTGTGTGTGTGTGTGTGTGTGTGTGTGTGTGGTGTGTGTGTGGGTTTGTGTGTGTGTGTGTGTGTGTGTGTGTGTGTGTGTGTGTGTGTGTGTGTGTGTGTGTGTGTGTGTGTGTGTGAAGAGTAGATGGAGATTTGTGGTGTGTGTGTGTGTGTTGTTGTGTGTGTGTGTGTGTGTGGTGTGGTGAGAGAGAGAGAGAGGAGAGAGAGAGAGAGAGAGAGAGAGAGAGAGAGAGACAGACAGACAGACAGACAGACAGACAGACAGACAGACAGACAGACAGACAGACAGACAGACAGACAGACAGACAGATTTCCAACGGGGGTGAGCTAAGAGTAAATGGAGCTGATGAGATAGGCATTGTGTGATGCCACCCTCCACATTGCTAGTAAACGATTGCATCAACTCCCAGTCGTCTCCTATGCCCCGACATCCCCCTCTCCTCTCTGATTTCGTCCGCAGTCTACATTTCCGTTGTTGTTACTACAGATGTCAAGAGGGGGTTGGGGCGGGGAGCCGAGCTGGGGTTGGGTGGGTGGGGGCAGTACATCCATGAGCAACTCTGTATTTTGATGTCTCACAGTGTGACATTGAAAATTCAACTGGTGTGTGCTCAGTGCCTTGGTAAATTAGTCCTTCGTGTCTCTCTCTTCTGTTCCCCACCCCCTCCTTGCCCCTTTGTTCAAGATCGTTGACTTCTTCCGTTCTCTCCACCACTCTATTTGCAGCCAATGTACATGCATGCAGAAGATGCACGTTTGCAAGCACTGTTGCGGCACATTGTTCCTTGTTTGTAATGCTTTTCTGGATTTCTATTATTATTATTTTGCTGTTCTTTGAGCAGTTGATGACAGGGTGGATTATAACTTTCGACCTTGCATGCATCGCCACGGCGCATCAAGACTTGTACAAATGTAGAACCGTTCAACACAATAGACATGTAACGATCATCATCATTATTATTAATTGATTGGTTGATCGATTGCTTGACTGAGTCATTGATGTATTTGTTGATTGGTTTGCTGATGGATTAACCCCTTCACTGCCAGAGCCTGTACAATTTCCGGGCTGAAAGATGCATGGACACTCCTACAAGCAGTATATTTTCCGGTACTATAGCACATCTACTTTCATGAAAATTCGTTCACATGCCAGTACGAAAAAGAAGACAAAAGGGCTAAAGGGTTTCAGATTTTGTACTTTCATTGGTCGTTTTCAAGTGACATCATGGCAGTGAAGGGGTTAAGTAGGAGTAGATTAATCGACCAACACATTTTTTCTCTTCATAAAATGAGATGTTGGAAAGGTTCTGCTGTTATTTTAGTGTTCATACCTTTCTGGGTCAAATTCAGAGAAACTGAAAAATCACTGCTACACCTAATGGTTGGACAAGAAGGTGGCTGCTGAATCATCTATTCATCCACTGTCTGGCTACAAAATAAGATGTAAAATAATGTGTATGTATGGGCACATATTAAATGATATTTGACTCAGATCGACATATACTTGCCATGACTCTTAATACAGAAAAAACAGGAGTATTTGTGCATGTACATGACTCATCTTAGAATGAAATCTTAGTTTAAGAGTTTTTATTAATACTATAGTTATTGATTATTTCTATTATTATGAATCTCGAATACTTGAATTTGTGGCAGCTGACTTCTTGACAGTAAGTTAATTAATCCTTGCGATGCTCTGTTGTGGACAGCAAGTACGAAGCAACTGGAAATGTTTAAAGCTTACACATATCAGCTTGCAATGTGTTCTATATTACCACTGGCAGTCACGGCCCCAGTTGGAGAGCTGAAGCTATATTTGACGTTACTGCAACAGGATTGTTTTCAACTGTAAACTGTAAATCAGTGTTTGTAGCTGCAAGAATGAACGTCCATGGCTGCAAGCGTGCACTTTGCAGCAACACGTTTTATTTTTCCAATGTAAAAAAACTGGAAGTTTTTCAGCAACAAGGTCAGTTTTGCAATGATGCAAATCTTCCCCCTTTTCTTGCACAAGTATCTGCAGGTTGAAAATGGCAGACTTGAGGCTTCGGCGCCACAGGGAACAAATATTTGCAGGTGCAGGAGAACAGACTTGTGGCTCTGACGCCACAGGGAACAAATATTTGCAGTTGCAGAAGAATAGACGTTTTGACGCCATCTATTGTTTTTGTGGTTGTAAACTTGCTATGTTTTTGCGGCTGCAACAGCGGGTAATTTTGTTGCTGCAAAGTTGATTGTGTTGCTCTGCAGGCTTGCCTCCTGTGTTAGCAGATGTAAAAGTAAAAGTTGTTGCTGGAAAGTGCGCTTATTGTGCGGCTTTGAATGTGTTTGGAGCTTGAAACACGCGTTTTGCAGCAGCAAAAAGTTTGCAGCATCAGCTCTTGAATCGCGTTAGCGACTACCAGAAACTGATTTTATATTTCGTAATGCGTTTGTATATATATATATATATATATATATATATATATATATATATATATATATATATATATCTACGTGAAATATTCATGTTCTGGAGATTATGTTTCTTTCTTTCGAAAGAAGGACCAGCCAGTGTCCACGAGATTTTCCTATCATGACACATTCGTTTAACTATCATAATTTCCTGTGCCGCTTGCCGCGTGTGTGAGTGGGATTTGGAGGGGGTGGGGGAGTAGAGTGTGTGTGTGTGTGTGTGTGTGTGTGTGTGTGTGTGTGTGTGTGTGTGTAAAACGTGACGTGATGTAAAACTGCCTCGATCGCACGTTTTGCATGAGATCACAAGGGAGGGAATCCAAGAAGAGAGTTAATTATCTATCCTTGGTATTCAGTGCAGGCTTAGCGAGTAGCCAAAGGACGCGCTAGCATAGCTGTACATAATTATTACAAACCCCGTGTCCACCTTTCAATAATAGAAAACCTAACGGCTCGTCACATGAAACACACTCCTGGATTCCCTCACCTGTCTGAGTTTCCTGTTCATCACCACGTTTCGTCTCACGCTGCTGATCAAAGGTGGACAAGTCTTCATTGTTTTGTGCTACGAGTGAAATGTTCATAAATTTAGTTCTGGTGATTTTTTGAATTATGTTTTCATATTTGTTGTTCATTTCTTCTTACCATTTTCCTACTTTTTTCTTCCTTTGGGATTAGCCACAATAATCATTAAATTTTGATTCTTCTGCTGCCGCGGTGCGTTTCGCGTTGATGTTTCATGCGACGAGCCGTTAGGCCTTCTATTATTGAAAAGTGGACACGGGGTTTGTAATATGCACAGTTATGCTAGTGTGTCCTTTGCACACGAAGGCGAGACGAGCACTGATGAGCTGCACAAATGTTGACTGGGAAGAAATGAAAAACGGTCCTTCGGCCCAGGTTGTTCCTCTTCCTGTTCCAGTTCCAGGAGTCGAATCTGGCTTACTGAACTTACATGCCTGTGCATTGGCCATTCGAAGTCCAGTCATTTTTCTGTCTTTCTATGCATGACGCAGTTTAACAATAACAGGCGATGCTGACGGTGCATTAAATGAAGAATTTATTTTCTACGGACCCGCCCCCTCCTCACCTTCCTTCAGCCACCAAATCTGACGGCCCCCAAACAACAACAACAAACAAACAAACGCAAAGCAAACAACAACAAAAACACAACGACGACGACAACAACAACAACAACAAACACACCAACGAACACCACCATCAGCACCAGCAAAAAACACTATGCACACGCACACACGCACGCACGCAAGTCTCTGTGTGTCGTGTTGTTGTTGTTGCTCTTCTTCTTCTGCATTGCTCTGCGTTGTTTCTTCTTCTTCTTTTATTTGTTTGTATTCTCCTGGCACGTGAACGACCAGATGTGGCCAAGGAAATCCCAGCAGGTGGCTACTTTTGCTGGGAAGTTCAGTGTTGCTTGTACATCGAGGTGAAAGCTAGCTCAGCAATGTCAACGAAAGGTGCGGTAATTCATTACGTGTACACAATTATCGGGTTATGTGTAGAATTAGTATCTCCCCTCCCCCACCCCACCCCCCACCCCCGAACATTTTTTATTTTGTGCATATTTTATTTTGTATATATTAAAATATGTTGTCACATGCACAGCATTTAGACTTGTGTTGATTATATAGTGCCTTCTTGTTTGTGTGTGTGTGTGTGTGTGTGTGTGTGTGTGTGTGTGTGTGTGTGTGTGTGTGTGTGTGTGTGTGTGTGTGTGTGTGTGTGTGTGAAACTGAAACAATGTCGCACGCACATTGTTTGGCCTGATGCTGACCATAATAGTGTGTTTGTTATGTTAGTTTGTATGCCTGTGTGCATGCGTAGTATGTATTTGTGTGGTAACTGCATGCGTTTGTGTGTGTGCGAGAGTGCGTGCGTGCATGTGTGTGTATGTTTGTGTGCGTGCGTGTGTGAGAGAGGGGAGGGGGGGGGGGAGAGAGAGAGAGAGAGAGAGAGAGAGAGAGAGAGAGAGAGAGCAAACACACACATACGGACAAGTACACCAATCAGTCTCCCATCGCGCATTTAAATACGGACATCCAATATCTCTAAATTTTGAAATGGTCAGTAGTTTGATCAGGCACACACACACACACACACACACACGCACGCACGCACGCACGCACGCACGCACGCACGCACGCACGCACGCACGCACGCACGCACGCACGCACGCACGCACGCACGCACGCACACACACACACACACACACCACACACACACACACAGAGTCGAAAAAATTAGTTCAAACCAAACCAGACCAAAAACAAATAACAGCAAAATAAAAAAATAAAGAAGAAACAATAACAAAACAACAACAATACACGCACACGCACACACACACACACACACACACACACACACACACACACACACACACACACACACACACACACTCGCTCCCCAATCCCACCCTAAAAAAGAAAGAAGAAAAAAGTCCACACCCCAAACGCATGATAACAAAATATTACCATGGCAAACCAGCAACCTAATTTCAGGCATGAGAACCTTCAGCCACAATCTGAAGCAGAATGAGGCCCAGAGCTCGTACAGAATCTGCGATGTTTAACACACCATGTTAAAACCTCATCAAAAACTGCTACACGTCAGCCTTCAGAGAGAAGTACAGCTCTGTCCGAAAATCCCCTTTGTTCGTGTGCCGTCTCTTCAAAAGTTGTGGTCTGTGGACATTGTCTTGTGACTTTGTACGGTAAATTAATGAAACATTAAAATGGCTCTCGTCGCTATACCCATCTTAATGCAGGAGTCACCATGGTAGTGACTGTGTAGCGATTGGTATAATTATAATCTCCCCCTTCTCCCCGCGCCTAATAAGCCTTATGGTTTCTGTGGACGTCAAGCACCATGTTTACTTTTACCACCTTTGTTCTGACCTTCGCTGTGTTCATGACAGCAGGGTAGACTATCCGCTTCCTAACCCTTACCTTCGCATTAACTCCCTCGCTCCGATCACCACCATCGCATTCATGAGTCACGGACAGACAAAGATAACTAATCGCTGGACTATCAGTTAGACACGGTGTTTGTTCTAGACACACCAGCACAGATAATCGAAACAGGACAAGCAGACAATTTTCACTGATTTCTCATTCAATGAAAATAAAATTAAACACGGTGTTCCAGTAATCGTGCCGAAACAGGACAAGTAGACAATTTTAACTTTTCATTAAATTTATCATCGTTTACCTGTCAGTCCGTTGCTTTGAAAAAGGGGTTTTCTCCGAAAATGTGCGATTGTTTCACATGTTTTATGTTGTCCCATTAAAATCAGCGTTTTTTTAAACCTTTTGTTACCGGTTGACTGGGCGTAAAACACCAACTTACTTACTTACTGAACCTTTTGTGTGTTTTAATCTTGTTTCAGAACGCTAGCAGTCAACTCGTTTCAGACCCCGCCCCCCCCCCCCCCCCCCCCCCCCCGCACCCCCACCCCCGCACCCACCCCCATCAGTCTCGCTAGGATTGATTGCATCTAGCATAAAGTCGGACCCGGAAAGGACTGAAACTCCAAAATAGGTTCTCTCAGAAGGAAATAGTTTTCTTCTTCTTTTGTTCATTTAATTGTTTTGTTTTTTAATGTGCGAACAACTTTTAAAGGGTATCAGTTGCCAACTAGTTGTAAAATCACACATCGTACTATAGCTTGTTCGTCAAAAAAAGTGCGTTACTCTCTGTTGCAGTTAGATCTAGGCGCGCTTTCATTATTTCTGTTTATTTATAGACACATTACTGTCGACACCGGCAAAATGGGGTACGCATTTTGTGGAAAGGTCATGAATGATCTGAATTTCGTTTCAAATTTAGACCTATGCGAGTATGTATGTCAGTGTATGTATGTTAATATACACATATGTGCAGGCACACTCCGAGCACCGCTTTCGGCACCTTCAAACCAGTGCTTGGAGTTTGACGTGCAGGTAAACCTGAAATTTATGTGCAAGGCATTGCAGATCCAGGTTCTGGGTGTAGTTCGTTGTGTTTTCCTTCTCGAACATCACATTTTCACCGTTTAACTGTTGTTTAAGTGTTCTTTTGTATCTTAAAAAAAGAGCTAACCCAGAAAATTCGCATGTTGTGCCGTTTTGTTATAATAAATAGTTTTCTTTTTAACCTATTATGTATGACCTTTGTGGTTGACTGGGCTCAAAGCACCAACTAACTAACTAACCTATTAAATGTTTAGATCTTTTCGAACACCTTTTTTTTTCTTTTCTTTTTCCGGGGATTCCAAGTGCATTAATCAAATCAACCAATCAATGAAATAAACCTTTATTGTTTTTTAATTATACAATGCATAAAAATGAAAATCTTTCATTGACACATCGACTCAAAAAGAAGTTACACTTAAAATTAATACTGATGTAAAATTATCTCCGTCGTTACCTCTGTCTACATCCCCCCCCCCCCCCCCCCCCCGGCTTCTACACCCGCAGAGGAATCTAACCTGAAACGCTTCCAAATAGTGTGTCAGACCCGTTAGAATAAAGGGCACTTTCCTGGAAGTCTGCCCACTCTTAACTTGGCACAACCTGCAGCTCAGTAAACTGCACCCACCCCTGGCACACCCTGCAGCACACTCCGAACATCGCTTTCCGGCACCCTCCTCCAAACTCTGCCAGATTTAGTTACGCCACTGAAGGGGCACTCTTTATCTCCGCGCAGCTGTCCGGCGACGCGGTCAGCGCCCTCCGAAAGGTTTGGGTACTAATATGGCTGTAGAAGCAACCTAGCGCCAAAGCACGGACGTAAACACGAGACGCATCCACCCCGGGTAAGAAAAAGAATTCCGTCTCGATTCAAACGATTGTGGTTTTATTTGCGCTGGTGTAAACTTTGTTGGCGGCTATAATAACACGCCTTGTTTTATTTGAGTTGTTTGTAACAAACGTACTACTGTTTGAGCACCAACAAAAAACTGCTCGTTAGCTGATAGTTTTCTGGACCCTATGGCGTAACTAAATACGGCAGTGGCTGAAGGAAGGATGTCGTAAACCAGTGCTTGGAGTCTGACCCTGCAGCTCAGTAAACTGCACCCACCCCTGGCACACCCTGCAGCTCAGTAAACTGCACCCACCCCTGACACACAATGCAGCTCAGTAAACTGCACCCACCCCTGGCACACCCTGCAGCTCAGTAAACTGCAAAAGTTTACCCGGAACTTATTATTTAAAACGAACACTTGCAGCCAAACAGCCCGTTCACTTTGGTTGTAGTTGTTGTAGTTTCCAACAGCCCTCTAGCTCTCCGGGCTGACGAGCTCATCTTCTTCTATATAGTAACCATCTTCAACATTTTGATGCCGGTCATTAAATTATAAGGGTGGCGGTGAAGCGCTTCCAGACACAAAAAACAAACAACAAAACACCATCATCAGCAACAAAACAACAACAACAACAACAACAACAACTGAGACTTCATCAGTGTTTCGTGCTTCGACGCTGAGTCTTAGTACTGAAACATTTCGAAACTTTACGAAATGCGCTGACAGCGTGAGGGCTATACGGGCGATTTCGGTGGACAGAAGCGCCCCGTCAGTGACGACAGAGTTTGGCAGAAGCATGACGGAATAGAAAGCGAGGCTTGGCGTGTCAGTGACTGCTATCACATGATGTAAAACCAAAAGTGTGATTTAGCCTACGAAGCACACGCACATCCAGATTCCCACGCCACAGTCCACTCATTCACAGTAACGTAACAGGCTGAAACGATTGACCGGATAAACGGGAAGAGGTCAGAAGTCAGAATGACCCAGCGACGAAACATGCCGGCCGGCCTAGTCAAAAGGGTTCCGGTTTTCTCGAGTCGCTGGCACCCAGGTGGCCCGGGCTGAAGTGTATAAGAAGATTTGTCTAAGCAGGAAACGTAATTGCTGGCGCACGGAGGCAACGAGGATGGGCCCCAAGAGGTCTTAAGGTTGGCTCACTGTCACTATCACCATTACTGATGAGCTTATCTTGACAGACGTACTTTACCCAGCGCCGATCAGAAAGCGGAGTGGTTGGTGGAGATGCAATAAACATAGACACTGTTAATGAGAGAGAGAGAGAGAGAGAGAGAGAGAGAGAGAGAGAGAGAGAGAGAGAGAGAGAGAGAGAGAGAGAGAGAGAGTCGATCACCGGTCAGAAGGTGAGGTACTGGACACAGCTCAGCTTAGACTTACAGCTTGTAAAGGAAATCAGTCGGATTCTGATTGTCCTTTCCCGACAATAATCAGTGCTGTTTTTGTGCTGTGTTTGTGTTTCCGTCTCCCTGATATAACCGTCCTGGTTGACTGGGAAGAAACCAAGTTTCTTCCTCTTTGACCTTGTGTTTCCCTACCGCTCTTCCTCTTCTTCTGTCTCTGATTTAAGGTCGGTGTCATGTTTGTGCTACGGACCGTCTACATACTGACCGCAGCTCGGCTTTCTCTCGTGAGAAGGTGGACATGGAATCTTTAACGTGTCTTTAATTACTGATCGTAATCCTTAACTACTGATCGTAGTGTACGCTGTTTACATAACAGCCAGGCAATCGACACGGATGAATCTGTATAAACCTTAACATAAAAAGAACATAAAAATATAAAAGAAAAGAAAAAGTGAAAGAAAAAACGACAAAAACAAAGAAAAGAACGGGTGGCTACGTTTTTACAATAATCCCGCCCCAGTTATCAGATCCATGCAATTTCATTACTGTACTGTTAGTAACCCGGGAACCGGAGCAGACGACACTTTTGTTTTGAAGCGCGGCGTGTAGAATAACGCCACATGGCCTTCACACAGCCGACCAGCGATAGCCGCTGGTGCGCGCCATTTTCAAATCTGTTTTCTCCCTTAATATCTTGACCGCTTATTTGTTTACCTACTCTTTGTTCACCTAGTCCTTTTTATGCACTAAGCCATGTGTAATATAATTTGGCATCTTAAAATGTTTATTTAGATCTTATTTAGACGCAGGATCGAGCTTAATCAGTAGCGGCGATGCCTCTCTGGGTCCATTCTTTTTATAGCCGTCGTCTGCATGGCGCGTTCTCTGTTTAGTACTAGTGAATAGTAGTGAATCGTTGTTTTGACTCGATGAAAGTAATTCTGTATCTATCAATGCTTTGTCGTATAGTATTTTCAGTGCTTAGCTGACTTCATGTTTAGTGTTTATTTTGGGTTGAAATTAACTTATTGAGTATTGTGTACTGTAGAAGCTAAGTTGTATTCATAGACAACTTGATATCACTATCACTTAGTATCAGCGCTGTTGCGACTAAGATAACACGCCCCAGGCGAAAGTTCGCACCGATTGTTTTAGTGCTAGTCTTTGAGTGTGTCTTGCTTCTCTTACAGAGCATTGTATTGTAATTGTTACGTACCGTTTTAACCGTGGGAGCGTGTTCTTTATTCTGATGTAAGTTTTAGTGACTGTTATATTTTGTACATTGTGTTAGTTGTGATTTAGTTGTCTGAATCTGTTTATAGACAGGTGCAAGCCACGCTTCCCACTCTTGTTGTAAATAAAATAAGTCATGTGTGTACATTTTGTTTATACGGTTTAAAAGGTTGTAATTGTAGCTTTCATTTGATGTTTTTCATGTTTTAATTAGTTTAGTTATTCAGTAGATGAAACTGTATTTGTGCGGGCCAAGGAAACACAATTGTCAGCCATTTTGTCGTCGAGAGGGCCGATTTCATTGTAGCGATAGCGTGTTTTTCTTGCGGCCCGCGCAGTTCTCTTATCTATGCGTGCGCGTGAGGATTTTGTGTGTTGTCTGCTGCTGTAGAATAAAGCCTGTTTGCGTCGCCGCCTGCTGTGGTCTCCATTTAGACTGACTCCGCTGCCTGGGTCACTGCCGTCCTTCTACGCAGCTCTTCCGCTCCATTACATTTAGGATACCTGTTTTTCATTCAGTCTACAATTTCAGTAAACGCATCTCTAAATTTCCCACTGTATCACCCCTCCCCCCATTTGCCACCCTCCACGTGATTTGAAACCGAGACACAACTGCTGCTGTGCAATTCCATATCGAGGCATTTTGCTGGTGTACGCGTGCACACATACACGGGACACTGTTTGCCAAGGCGGCATGCCTAAAAATAAGTATACAGAAATCAGAAGCCCAAATTTTGATTAAATAATGAACATCAATCACAACCAAAGTGTTTGCTAAAAGAAGAGAGAGAGAGAGAGAGAGAGAGAGAGAGAGAGAGAGAGAGAGAGAGAGAGAGAGAGAGAGAGAGAGAGAGAGAGAGAGAGAGAGAGAGAGAGAGAGAGACACACACACACACACACACACACACACACACACACACACACACACACACACACACACACACACACAGACTGACAGACAGACAGACAGAGAGAGACAGAGAGAACTATTAATATTTTATGCCACTTAGTCCATATCCGAAACGCCGCACGTCTCGTCGTCTTCCATTCACTTTGCGCTTCTCAACCCTCGAGCGATGGCAGGGAAGAGAGATTCGAAAGTAAATGTCAAATTCTCTCCATTCCTGTTCATTCCTCCCCAAGAGCCGCGGTGCATTCCCCCGAACCCGCTGCTGCGAGATATGGAGTCGAAACTCCTCTTCAAGAGTACTCCTCCCCTGTTTCTCTTCCAGAGTTGTTCCCCTTTCGACGACGGAATGGGCTTTCTCCCGCCCAGCTGTTTGAATTCAGTTCGGACAGCCGATCTTAGGAGGTCCGTCAGGGAGGGTGTGTCTGTGGGGGCGTGGCGGAAGAAATGGGGGCGAGGAAGTGGCAGTTCTTCCAGGGAGGCGGACTCTACGGCCAGGTTGGAGAGCTCGGAGTGGTCCAAGATGTCCTCCAGATCTCGGTACAACGCTGCGTCCTCCAGATCGGAACTCTGCTGGATCAAAAAGCGAAAAACACAACCGTTTAACCGTTTAACTAGCCGCTTTTTTCTCTCCAAATGGGGTGGAGGCTGGGACCGGGGTTTATGGGTGGGGGGCATGCACTCTCTATCATGAAAACAACCAATAAGAAAGAAAGAAGGAAACAAACAAAATAAGAAAAACCGTAACACCCACCATCATCCCAAAAACAAACATTAACACTGAAACAGGTGGACAATGCTCGCGCGCGGAATTGGTGTGTGTGTGGGGGGGTGAGGGGTGGGGGGCGGGTGAGTCAGTGGGTGCGTGCGTGCGTGAGAGAGAGAGAGAGAGAGAGAGAGAGAGAGAGAGAGAGAGAGAGAGAGAGAGAGAGAGAGAGAGAGAGAGAGAGAGAAGAAAAAAAGACGGCCCTTTTCTTGCTGTCATAGGCTCCGTGTTTGTTGCCTGATTTCCTTAACTTTGACGTGTTCCCGGTGATAAACTCTCAGAGACAGAATAATAAAATAAAATAAAATAGGGTAAGTGACAGGGTTGGGTGGGTCAGTGGGTCGGTAAGGTCTAAATATCTGACGTAAAATAGAAAATAAAACAGGGTGGGGTGGAATGTCTAAATATCTGATGTTACTCTAGGATTCATCATCACACTAACTCTGGATAAAGATTGGTTTCAGTCTGAACCAGTCTGCTCTGCCAGTCACCAGACAGTCTCCCTAAAACCCCTTGACATTTGGACACGAGTAAAAGTAAACTGGTTTGGCTCAGCAGAAAACGTTAAGCTGGTAAGCGTACGACGTCAGTTCGATTCCTAGCATCGGCTCTCCTTTCTCTTCAAAAGTTGTGGTTTATGGACAGTCTTGTGACGTTGTCACCAACAGCTAATAAACCATTAAGATGGCTTTGCCCCTCACGATTCATAAAACATTAAAATAGCTTTCATCGTTGGCGATCTTAATGCAAAAATCAAAGCAAGCTGGAATCTGGGTTCGTCTGCCTAGGCTTACAAGCCTAGTTAGTAGTCCAAACCGGTTCGCATTAGCTTTGTCAGATTTGTCAGGAGCCAATACGCAAACTAATTGTAAGTCCATCAACCAATCAGCATACCGTGACATGAGAGTTGTCAAATGTCGCAGCATTTACTAGTGACACGGTTACTTCCCCTCTCTGCAGGCGTACTCTGTTCATAAATATCACTTCGCTCCCTGGGGAATTTATTGTTCGGACGCTCGATACCCTGGCTCCCCGGGATGGATGAGGATTGAATTACTGATGCTTTCTAATTACTATTTATTGCTACTCTCGAAATGAGCCCCAAAAGAAATGAAGACAAAAGGCGAAAAAGTGTCTGAAGCATAACTGTTATGTTCCCATGGGTGAGGGGAAAAAAGTAATTCGCAACAATTACCCAGTCTGTTACTGACGTTGCTCCAGTGCTCGTAATGTCATCAGAGGTAGCCTACAGACAGTAATTTGCAGGACCAGCCTGACTTGACATCCATCACATTGCAAACCCCGGGTACGTTATATACCTACTCTGAAAACACAGACAGTTACAACACGGAGAGACAGATACAGAAAGACAGACAGACACGACACTCAGAGAAAGAGAGAGAGAGAGAGAGAGAGAGAGAGAGAGAGAGAGAGAGAGAGAGAGAGAGAGAGAGAGGGGGGGGGGGGGGGGGGACACAGAAAGGAGACGCAAATAAATAGAATGACAGACAACATTGCCTTATAATCTGCGGACTGTTTCCGAATCAGACCGTTCGAGTATAAAGACTATTGCGAGCGGAAAGTTGGAAATGTATATAACGTAAAGGGAAGGTAATCAAAGAGCCAGTCATTTTTTTCCACCGTAGTCAACATGGTCAAAAAGAGCCGCACAATTCACCGTGACGTCAACGTGGTCAAAAGGTCTGCACACTTCACCGTTACGTCGACGTTGTCAAAAAGTCTGCACAGTTCACCGTTACGTCAACGAGGTTTAAAAGTCTGCACAGTTCACCGTTACGTCTATGTGGTCAAAAGGACTGCACAGCTCATCGTCACGTCAACGTGTTCAAAAAGTCTACAGTTCATCGTTAAGTCAACGTCTGCACAGTTCACCGTTACCTCAACGTGGTCAAAAAGGCCACGCTTTTCACCGTTACGTCACAGTGGTAAAAAAGAAAGAAAAAGCCTTCAAATTTCGCCGTTACATCAGAGTAGTAAAAAAGACTGCACACTTCAACGCTACATCAAAGTGGTATAATTTATTTTATTTTAAAGGGCTGCACACTTCAACGTATCAAAGTGATAAACACACACACACACACACACACACACACACACACACACACACACACACACACACACACACACACATACACACACACACACACACACACACACACACACACACACACACACACACACACACACACACACACACACACACACACACACACACAAAACACACACACACACACACACACCACACACACACACACACACACACACACACACACACACCACCACACCACCCCCCCCCCCCCCACCCCCAAAAAACAAAAAACAACAACACACAAACAAACAAAAACACACACACACACACACACACACACACACACACACACACACACACACACACACACACACACACACACACACACACACACACACACATACACACACAAAAACAAAAACAAAAACGCACTCGTCAACGGTGTTAAAAATGGCTGAACACTTCACCGTGACGTCAACGTTGTAAAACTGAGAACACCGTGACGTCAACGCGGTCGAAAAGTCCGCTCACTTCACTTCACTTCACTGCCACAGTGGCGTGACCTGAAGCGTCAGTCCGTCGACCCCACGCAGTGGCCTAAGGTCTCTCGCCCTTCATCGTGAGATCTCAGCCCTCCGCGCTGACAAGGAGGAGGAGGAGGAGAGGGATTTGAGCGGTCATCTGAAGGGCCCCTTCACGTGCTTTACCGATCGCTTCAAATGCTAGACGACAGAGCTGAGATGGGGGACGAAGGAGCGTATGTATAATTATAATAAACATAATCTTCTGTTGCGTTTACTTCCCAAGCAGCCCCCGACCCACGATCGGAGAGGAACCACGATCGGAGAGGAAGTGGAGTGAGTGTGTGTGTGTGTGTGTGTATGTGTATGTGTGTGTGTGTGTGTGTGTGTGTGTGTGTGTGTGTGTGTGTGTGTGAGAGAGAGAGAGAGAGAGA
>JABMCL010000864.1:67500-70000 GCA_018857735.1 Alviniconcha marisindica | reverse complement strand
TTATTCAGAGAACAGAAGCCGTTACCTGAACGTTCACTTTTCCTTTCTTTCTTTTAAAGACACGCTTGCCGGCGAGATCCACAAGATGGCACTGAGCAGCGACCAAAGCACGACCCTAACTGAAGAGCAGCCATGGATGCTATATTCAGAGGATGTCAGCGCGACGAGCTCTTCAAGGCGACGAGAAACTAGTATACGTGCTGGAGTAGAAAACCCTTAAAAGCATCACACCAAGAAGAAGGAGGATGAGGGGAAGAAGAAGAAGAAAGATGAGGAGGAGGAGGAAAAAAAGAAAAAGAAAGGGGAGAAGGTGGGAGAGGGAAAAAGGAGGAAGAGGAGTAGGAAAAGAAGAAGGGGGATGAGGAAGAGGAAGAGGAGGCGGAGAAGGAGGAGGAGGAGAAAAAATGAGAAGAAAAAGTAGAAAGAGGAGGAGGAGAATGAGAGGAAGGAGGAGGAGGACAAGAAGAAGGAGGAAGAAGAAGAGGAGGAAGAGAAAGAGGAGAAGAAGAAGGAGGAGGAAGAGGATAAGAAGGAGGAGAAGGAGGAGGAATAGGAGAAGAAAGAGGAAGATAAGGAGGTGGAGGAAGAGAAGAAGGAGGAAGAGAAGAAGAGGAGGAGGAAGAGGAGGAGGAGAAGAAGGAAGAGGAGAAGAAGAGGAAGAAGAAGAAGGGCGACGACGAGGAGAAGCAGAAGAAGAAGAATGAGGAGGAAAAGGAGGAATAGAAGACGACGTGGAAGAAGTGAAGAATAAGAGGAGGCAGAGGAGGAAGAAGAAGAGGAAGAGGCGAAGAAGAAGATAGAGGAGGAGGAGGAGATAAAGAAGCAGAAAAAGAGAAGGACAAGAAAACGAAAATAAACGAATGTACAAAAGACTGGTGAAGAGGGGAAGCCGCCTATCTCCCACTCTGACCTTTGCCACAACTCTGCCACACATTCATTGTATAGTGCGTATACATTCATTCTGGAGTCTTGATGACATCAGAGCATCACGAGACTGGCTTGCGCGGAGGCATAAGCCTACAATACTGGCCAACAATTCTATCAGCGGGGTGCTAGCTGTTGGCAAAGCTGTTGTTAATCAAAGACTGGTTCCTCCTTGATTAAAAGAAAAGTCGTCACACAGTCATCACAGGCGTCATCGTCGTCATCATCATCAGCGTTGTCTTCTTGTTTTTAACATAATTTCTGCATTGTTCTCTTAGTCGTTGTTCACATAATTATATAGTCTTTTATCATATCAACATCATAATTAAGTTTGTGACCCTCATCATCATTTTCCTCAAGGCATCCATCATCATCATCATGTTAGGCACTCCAAGCACCTTTCGCTCTCTGGATCTTCTTCTCCCACCTCTCTGTGTGTGTCTCTGTCTGTCTGTCTGCCTGCCTGTCTCTCTCGCAGCATCGCAATCTCAGTCTGTCTTAACGGTTTACTTGGCGTTAAAAACCAGTTATCTATTTTTCTCTACTTCACGTTTTCCCCGCTCACTCTCCCCAGTCTCTTTACCTTCCCTCTCTCTCACCCCACATCTGTCCTTTCTCTTTCTTTACGCCCTCTCTTTGCATTAATCCCTCTTTCTTCTCTTTCATTTCCGTCTCATTCTCACCCACTCTCTCCTCTGCCCCCTCTCTCCACCTGTAATTATCTCACTGCCCCATCTCTTGTCTTTTCCTCTCACTTTACCATCTTTCTCTCTTCCTCCCCCTGCCATCTCTTTCTCAGAACACTCTCATGTTCGGTCTGCCAAGAAGGACGCCAAAACTGATGTCCGGCAGTCTGATACGTAAGCCATCACAACCTACTACCCTAAACGGAAGATGGTCTGGTGCTGACAACCCAGGCGCTTTTAAGAAGCGGACAAGTAGACAGAAGTTGAGCAGCGCCGCTTTGGGTGAGAGGGTTGGAACGTCCTCACAGTGTGGCGCCTGCTGTCCACTCTGAGGTTGAAGGCTCCGGCGTCACGAATCTCCGTTCCACGTCACAGAGCACACCGCGTTGGATTCCTGTCACGGACCCCCCCCCCCCCCCCCCCCCCCCCATCCTCTCAGTGCGCCCAAGCTCCTACTACAGTGAATTCCGATGAGGAATTTCTTCCTACTAGCCCACTCACGTTCATACCGCAATGGATTTTAATCACTCATGCTCCTACCACGGTGGGTTTCGATGAGGAATTTCTTCCTACTAGTCCACTCACGCTCCTACCACAGTGGATTCCGATAGGGAATTCCTGCGTAAGTAAGTAAACATGGTGCTTAACGTCCACAGAAAACGTAAGGCTTATTAGGGACGGGGAGAAGGGAGAAGGCGTTATAGAGGTGGGGGAAGGGGGAGACTATTATACCTATCGCTACACTATCACCACCAGAATGACTCCTGCATTAAGATCGGCAGTGATGACAGCCATTTTAATGTTTCATTAACTGTGAGGGACAAAGTCACAAGACAGTGTCCACAGACCACAATTTCTGAAGAGAAAGGAGAGCCTGAGCGGATTCGAAC
>JABMCL010000864.1:32500-50000 GCA_018857735.1 Alviniconcha marisindica | reverse complement strand
CAAGTACTAAGACACACAACACACACACACACACACACACACACACACACACACACACACACACACACACACACCACACACACACACACACACACACACACACACACACACACACACACACACACACACACACACACACCACACACACACACACACACACCACACACACACACACACACCACACACACACACACACACACACACACACACACACACACACACACACACACACACACACACACACACACACACACACACACACACACGCGCGCGCGCGCGCGCGCGCGCACACACACACACATACACAAAATGACTGTAGCTGAAACTGGGTATTCATATCAGTTGGGGTGGAAACACTGTGAGAAGAGGAAGGTTTTCAGTTTGGCTTTAAAAGATGACAGGGGGGAGCAGTGTCTAAGGTCTTGTGGGAGTGAGTTCTAAATGTGGGGTCCAAAGCAAGAAAAAGCCCGAAAGCCATGACTCTTGTCTTTGTATTACTGGATTTTCAGCATGCGGGTGTCAGAAGAAGAGCGTAGTGTACGAGACAGAGTGTAGACATGTAGCAGTTCAGAAAGGTAAGCAGGACCAGAACCATTCATAGCACTGAAACACATACAAGGGAGACTTTATATTTAATACGTTCTGAAATGGGAAGCCAGTGCGATTTTTCCAGGAGAGGTATTGAATGGTGGTGGCGGGGTACGAGTCTTGCAGCAAAGTTTTGAAGCGGCGGAATAAAAACAATTCTCAAGGGTCAACTTTCTGTGCGGTATCCGTTCCACCCCGTGTTACCGCAGTAGCACGTAAAAGACCCCGGTCATTCTGCCAAAAGTACAGGTGGCAGGTTACAGCTAAATACGCATGCACCTTTCGTATGTGGCTTTGCATTACGTGATATGTTGCACGGTTGTACAGTGTACACAGAACGCGCTGAGATGGCAGCAGTTTCACGTGGCACCAGCCATGCCAGAGCTGTAAGTACACTTCAGTGGACAGTGGATATTCAAAAACGCGCTATAAAAAGCTAGTCACTCATGTCGAGTCTGCTCGTGAGCGGAGAATAGCGCTTTATCAAAAGCGATCATCATTATCATCATCTTCAGTGAGAAACCTGCGGATCGAACTAATGCGTTTAAGCTTGAAATAAGCAGTTTGACAGATTTTTAATAATAATAAGTAATAAATGTTATTTATAATGCGCCTGTCCCAGTTTGCAAAAACGAGCTCCAAGCACAATACAGCTTCACATAATATTTATCAGGCTCAATACATAGCTCAGAAATACATGCATTAAAGAAACAAAAAACAGTATCTAGTTAATACAGTTGCATCTGACATGACAAAGATTATGACCAACTGATTTTAAAATTTTGTTTTAAATAAAAATCATATTACTATAATAATTGAATGTTTTAAAAAAACAAGCGCATTTTACAAACCAGTAAACAAATAGGGAATACGACAATAGTAAAGGAACAACTGACAATCCATAAAACAGCATACACGGACTAACTTAATTAATTCTGATTAAATTAAAATACACTAGAGTTCAACAATAAGACAAAAATTAAAAAAACAAAACAATAATAATATTTAAAAAAGTTTCTATTTTTTTTATGTGTCACTTAAACAAAATGACATGGTAATAAACTGGCTAACATTATTAAGATCATCAACGAAAACAGTAAAAAGAAAAAGCAACCCCATTTCTCGTGCTTCATCGTGGACAGGTTTCAGTCAAGAATAACTGCAAGGTTCCTGACAGAATCAGAGAAGCGGATGTTGTGAGAGCCGAGAGTAACGGTGGAAGGTCTCAAGGAAGATGAAAAGGGAAAGAGAAGAGCTTCTGTTTTGTCGTCGTTAAGTTTGAGCTGATTTCCCGTCATCCATGTTCGTATGTCATCATGTCATGTTCTCAAGAGCATCAATTTCTTTTCTGTAAGTACAGAAGATTTCGCTCACGTTATATCCACTGTCTTTTGCATTATCCATACAAATCATGAATGTGTTGTGTTTGGAGTTTGGTGATTGTATGTTGGCTATCTGAAACTGCCACCACCGTGATCTGCACCGACTTTTAACCAGATTTGATCTTCTGGGATGGCATTGTTATGCCAAGTCAGCAAACCTTGAGCTTCAAACATGTCTAGTGTGTCTGTGATGAACCTAGCTAGATCAGTGACATACACACATGGAGTTGAATTCAGTTATTTCCCATTGACAGCTGCTTCACAGTTAAAATAAAGATGATGGTTTTCAACATGTTTCCACTTGTATTTCCATTTCTTCTGTTCTCACTTGCCAAGGTAATGTTGCAAACTTGCTTTAGCAGTTTTTTTCGGGGCTCTAAACTGAATGACAGATAATCACCTAGGGTTTTTAGTGCAAGCGTGACTTTTACGTTGACAGTAGTTTGCCGTTTGAACACTGACTCCCGTAAGCCTGATTTCAGCTCAGAATTCATTCTTTTCAGTTCCGCTTTATGTTGTGCAAGAAGCTTCTGGTTTGACGTCCCTGCCATTGCACTTCTAGCTCTCTCCATTACTCAAATTCTCTTGGGTTGCAGTTGAAACGGATTTACCAGACTTTGGAATTCGCATGTATGTCAGCGGTAGGCCTTCAATTGTATAAGACACAATACGTTTGTCTGCTGATGAATTCTGTTTGCGTCGTAGGAGGCTGGTGGCGAGCTTCTCTTCCAGGTTCGATAATGGTTCTTCTTTTCCTTTGCCAAGAGTGTCACTGATGCTTTCAGACTGCAATTGTTTGATTGGAGATGTTTGGCAATCAACAAAATCAGATCTTTCTGTCAGGTCCGTAGCATCTGCATCCTGGAGAATTGGCAACGTGTTTATTTGGAACGGAGATATTTGAGCATCTGTAACTAACACGCTTTGATTTTTGGGCATTGAACAGTCAGGTGGGTCAAAAGATGCAGAGGCTTCGCGCTGTCGCTTTTTTAACCACCTGTCCTTGGCTGGCCTTCCGCCTTTGTCCTGTGCCACATACTGAGTGCACACACTGCAGCTCTGTTCAGTATGAAGTGACCAAAATGAGTCTGTCATCACCCGATAAGAAGCATTGTCCAGTATATTCACATCTTTTGTTCAAGCGCTTTCTTCATCATTGTATAACATCTATTACAAATTCTTGTGGGATGCCTGTCAGTGTCATCTCCATCTGTACACTTGAATGTCACTTTTGTAATTAACACAGTTTTGGAACACTGTTCCTCGCTTTGGTAACTACACCACCTGTGACATGCAGCTCACACAGCCCCTCCCGTCTCACAAATCAGACTCTGAAGCCAAGACAAATTTCTGCAGAACTGTTTAGTTTATCAGAAAGGAGAAACCTTTGGCCCAACCCTGAACTTGCAGGACTGGCCATCTGAAGTGGGAGATAGGAGAGAAGGGTGTATTGTTTGGAAAACTGGAGGCTCTCTCCTGTCCCTTTCCGCATGGCCTTTAATTATAGCCAGTTCCCTCGCTGTGATTACAATACAATACAATACAACTTTATTGTCTCTATGTAGAGAAATTTGCTTTCTGGCTCGTCATTTACATAAAAACATTTAATACAGTTAACAATAAAACATCAACAACTCAATAAAACACGAGCTAAAAACCGCTGAAATACAAGGAATACTTAACAATAACATGTACCACACACACACCGCACGCACGCACGCACGCACGCACGCACGCACGCACGCACGCACGCACGCGCCGCCGCACGCACCACACACACACACACACACACACACACACACACACACACCACCACGCACGCACCACGCACGCACGCACGCACGCACGCACGCACGCACGCACGCACGCACGCACGCACGCACCACCACGCACCACCACCACACACCACACACACACACACACACACACACCACACACACACACACACACACACACACACACACACACACACAACACACACACACACACACACACACACACACACAACAACACACACACACACACACACACACACACACACACACACAACAACACACACACACACACACATTCTTACTTCGCTCACCAGTAACTTAAAACATTCAATAAATTACAATAAACAAAATTCCTTAAACAATAAAACGTTAAAATCGAAACACCAACCGACCACAACATATAGATTATAGGCAGCATTTATGAAGTAACACCACAACAATCACAGCACACACACACACACACACACACACACACACACACACACACACACACACACACACACACACACACACCACCACACACACACACACACACACACACACACACACACACACACACACACACACACACACACACACACACACACACACACACACACACACACACACACACACACACACACACACACACACACACACACACACACACACACACACACACACACACACACACACACACACACACACACACACACACACACACACACACACACACACACACACACACACACACACACACACACACACACACACCACCACACACAACACACACACACACACACACACACACACACACACACACACACACACACACACACACACACACACACACACACACACACACACCACACACACATTATTATTCTGGCTCACCAATAACTGAAAACGTTCAATAAATATTATAATAAAACAATCATTCCTTAAGTAAACATCAAAACACTAAAATCGACCGCAACATATAATATATAAACAGTATTTATGAGGCAACATTAAATCCAGGCAATATATATATAAATTAAATTTCACACACACACACACACGCCCCGCGCGCGCGCACGCACGCACGCACGCACGCACGCACGCACGCACAGCACGCACAGCACCACCACACACACACACACACCACACAACACACACACACACACAAGAAAAAACCAAACAAAACAAAACAAACAAAAACTCGCACAGCACGCACCACAGCACACACAGCACGCCCCTCCCCCCAACCCGCTCCCCTCCCTCACACACCACCCGGCACACACTCATATGCATGCACACAAGTAAATTGTCATGGGCAATACTGCACACAATTATTATTCGTCAACTCAGAATTAAGACGGTATACTAATATATCATAAACCTGAAGTATACTGGGTTATTTTGCCATGTGAATTAAAAAAGTAACTTAAACATCCATCAGATCAACACTATCACAGGGTGAGTAAAGCTGAGCCGTGAAACCCACAGGGCCAACATATTAAGTAGCCCGAGAATTTAAAACAGAAATAGCACTTGGGATAAAAGACTTTTTGTACACATTCTTCCTGGCAATCGGCACTTTGTATCGTCGGCCCGACCGGAGTTTCTGAAACTGAGAAAAGAGGGGGTGCTTTGCGTCGTCTAAGATCCGTGCAGTTTTCCGTTCAACTGCTGTAAGGTAGAGATCGCTTAGGGAGTCTTGTTTTGCACCAACTATCTTTCAAGCCATCCCAACAATACGTGCCAGTTTTGCCTTCCCCTTCACACACAGGTTCCCATACCAGACAACAATGTTAAAAGTTAAAACGCTCTCCACTAGACTTTTGTACACAATTTGTAACAGCTCACGACTAACATCAAAAGATCTCAGCTTTCGCAAGAGGTACAAACGTTGCTGCGATTTTTTATAGATAAGATCTGAGTTGTCACTGAAACTTAGCTTATTATCTATCAAAGTACCTAAATACTTAAAACTCAACTAGTTCATTGTTTACCTTGACAGGAACAAATACATTTTTTGTTTTCCTTGCATCTAGCACTATTTCTTTTGTCTTACCAACATTTATTTCCAAAAAGCTTTCTTCGCACCATTCATTCAAGAGTGAAACATGTGAAAAATATGTTGCCAGGGAGTCTTCGTTTAACAGCAATCCAGCAAGTGCCATGTCATCAGCAAACTTAAAGAGGCAGGTTACAGCAGTTTGCAAGTTCATATGGTTAGTATATATAGAAAACAACATGGGTGAAAGGACATTCCCTTGAGGTGCCCCAGAATTCAGTACGACCTCTTCAGACAGGTATCCATTCACACAAACACGCTGCGGTCGGTCTCGGAGAAAATCCCTGATCCACAGTACAAGGTTTGAGTTGACATGCAAATCAATCAGTCCTTTTAGTAGCACATATGGTTCAATTGTATTAAACGCACTAGAAAAATCAACAAATAGAATTCTAACATATGACTTAGCTTTCTCTAAGTGTTGTGTAATCAAATTCAGGAGAGTAAGGGAAGCAACTTCAACACCTCTGGAAGCCTTATATGCAAACTGGAACGGATCCAACTGATCAACAACATCAAATTTCAAGTGTTTAGACACAACCTTTTCAAAACATTTTGCTATGATGGGGTTAGAGCAACAGGGCGGTAGTCATTCAGTTGAAGGGGTGCCGCTTTCTTGGGCACAGGTATTATTGTGGAAGTTTTCCAAGCACGAGGCATAACATGTGAGTCCAAGAATAGTTGAAAAATTAAAGTAAAAATCTTGCCTAGCTGAGTCGTACAGTTTTTCAAAGTCCTACCTTTCAGTCCATCTGGGCCAGAGGCTTTGTGCGAGTTCAGTCGGGAGAAGCTGGTGACTACATCAGCCTCAGAAAGGTCAAGCTGCTCTGGCACAATAGTCTCGCACAGTGTGGCACAGTCCTCACTGAAGTCCCTAACACCAAAGCGATTAGTCTGATGTCAAACAACCCTGCATGCCAGAGACAAAATAATCATCCTACTGACAGACTGGGGGGAGATGATGTGTCAGTAGTGTTAATGTGTGTCTTTTAATGCGGCATGAATAGTACAATTGAATGAAACGGAAAGCACTGCGCCATCATCTTGGATACTTTCGTTGCGCCGGCAACCAGGGCAAGTGCAGGGCGCACTGTCCAGCAGAGCAGAGCCAGATGCCAGGAGAAGGCCAGCAATCGAATTCTGACCGGCACTGCAGGCGTAGGATGGTGTGGATTGGATAGAACAGTCACTTCCCTTCTTCACACTCCCACGCAAAAGAATGTGTGCATGCAGAGTGTGCGGCTGCCAAGTTGTGATGCACTGATGCTCAGACGTGTTTGTTTCCTTCGTTACACAAATCCTTGTATAGTGTGATTCCTTCTGGAGCTGCGGATTAAGAGGAGGAGGAGGAAGAAGAAGAAGATGATGATGATGATGATGAAGAGGAGGAGGAGGAGGAGGAGAAGAAGAAGAAGAAGAAGAAGAAGATGAGGAGGCAGAGGAGGAAGAGAAGGAGAAGAGGAGTAGGAGGAGGAACAAGAAGAGGAGGAGGAGGAGAATGCAGAGGAGGAAGAGGAGGAAGAGGAGGAAGAGGAGGAAGAGTAGGAGGAAGTGGAGGAGGAAGAGGAGGACGAACAAGAAGAAGATGGTGAGTTGGAGGAGGCGGTGAGATTCATACGCCCAACTGGGACAAAAGGAGAAGGAGGACTAGAAGGAGGGGACAAAAGAAAGAGGAAGAGGGTAGGACAAATGGCAAAAGGAAGAAGGGGACGAAGGAGGAGGAGGACAAAAAGAGGAGGACGACAACGAAAGGAGGAGGGGGACAAAGGAGGAGGAAGACGAAAGGAGGAGGAGGACAAAAGGAGGAGGTGACAAAGGAGGAGGGTACAATGAAGGGCGGAGGAGGACAAAAAAGGATGGGAACAAAGAGGAGGACGAGGACAAAAGAAGGGGGAGGAGGGCAAGACGAGGATGACAAAAGGTGGAGGACAAAAGGAGGAGGAGGAGGACACGAGGAGGAGGACGACGAAAGGAGGAGGAGGACAAAAGGAGGAGGGGAACAAAGGGAGGAGGGGGACAAAAAGAGGAGGGGACAAAGGAGGAGGAGGGGAACAAAGGAGGAGGGGACAAAGGAGGAGGAGGGGGACAAAGGAGGAGGAGGGGGACAAAAAGAAGAGGGGACAAAGGAGGGAGGACAAAGGAGGAGGGGACAAAGGAGGAGGAGGGGACAAAGGAGGAGGAGGACAAAAGGGGGAGGGGACAAAGGAGGAGGAGGGGGACAAAAGGAGGAGGAGGGGGACAAAAGGAGGAGGAGGAAAAAAGGAGGAGGGGACAAAGGAGGAGGAGGAGGAGGACAAAAGGAGGAGGGGAACAAAGGAGGAGGAAGACAAAAGGGGGAGGGGACAAAGGAGGAGGAGGGGACAAAAGGAGGAGGAGGACAAAAGGAGGAGGGGACAAAAGGAGGAGGGGACAAAGGAGGAGAGGGTGACAAAAGGAGGAGGGGACAAAGGAGGAGGGGACAAAAGGAGGAGGAGGACAAAAGGAAGAGGGGACAAAAGGAGGAGGGGACAAAGGAGGAGGGGACAAAGGAGGAGGGAGACAAAAGGAGGAGGAGGACAAAAGGAAGAGGGGACAAAAGGAGGAGGGGACAAAAGGAGGAGGGGACAAAGGAGGAGGGGACAAAGGAGGAGGGAGACAAAAGGAGGAGGAGGACAAAAGGAGGAGGGGACAAAAGGAGGAGGGGACAAAAGGAGGAGGGGACAAAGGAGGAGGGGACAAAGGAGGAGGGGACAAAAAGGAGGAGGATGACAAAAGGAGGAGGGGACAAAGGAGGAGGAGGGTGACAAAAGGAGGAGGGGACAAAGGAGGAGGGGACAAAAAAGGAGGAGGGTGACAAAAGGAGGAGGGGACAAAGGAGGAGGGGACAAAGGAGGAGGAAAAAGGAGGAGGGACAAAAGGGGACAAGGAAGGAGGTGGACAAAAGGGGAGGAGGGGGGAAAAAGGAGGAGGGGACAAAGGAGGAGGGGACAAAAAAGGAGGAGGGTGACAAAAGGAGGAGGGGACAAAGGAGGAGGAGGACGAAAGGAGGAGGACAAAGGAGGAGGAGCAGTCGGACAAAGGAGGAAGAGGGGATAAAAGGAGGAGGAGGTGACACAAGAAGGATTAGGAGGTGATAAAACTAGGAGAAGGCAAACGAGAAGTAGGAACAAAATGAGGAGGAATAGAACGAGGAAGAAAGACAGAAGGAGGACTAGGATGAAGATAAAGAACATTTTATTTTTAATGCCCTGTCGACTGTGCAGATCACATCAGTGCAAGGAGGGGGCAAAGGGAAGAAGAAGGAAGAGGCCAATGAAGATGAAGAAGAGATGGAGATGAAGAGGATGAGGAAACAGTAGCAGAAGTAGAAGAGGAAGAAGAAGAGGAGGGAGAGGAGGAAAAGGAAGAGAAAGAAGAAGAATAAAGGAGTATTCAAGGACACACACACACACACACACACACACACACACACACACACACACACACACACACACACACACACACACACACACACACACACACACACAACACACACACACACACACACACACACACACACACACACACACACACACACACACACACACACACACACACACACACTCTCTCTCTCTCTCTCTCTCACACACACCCACACCCACACACACACACAATCAATTTAAAGAAAGGAAGAAAAAAGAAGGGAAGGGGGGGCCATAAAAGACCATATTTTTTTCTAAGTGATTTTTCTTTTAATCCTGAGGCCGGTCTCGCCCAAAATATCATTCACTGTCCGTTCAACAAAGAATCAAATTAAAAAATAAAAATAAAAATAAAGTTACTTATTGCATCACGGACATTTCCAATTATTTCATCACGTTCAAACTATCCAATTATTTTCTCAGTGTATACTCAGTTGCTATTTTATTTCTTAGTTATGTGGTGTAAAAAATATATTTGAATCTTTTTTTGTTGTTGGATTGATTAATACAACGCAATGTTGCGGAGTGCAGAAAAGGCAAAATGGCATCACATGCAATCCTATAAGGCAGCAGGATGCTGAAGTTCGAGGATAATTTCTTTTTCTCGCGCTTGAAAATAATGATGCTCAATAATGATCACCGTCATCTGAAACGTGCATCGTCAACCGATTTATTATGACAAAATCATCAAGGTATAAGTGGAGCCATATCTGTCTAACTCTACTTCCAACAAGAAAATAAGGCAATCTAAAAGTTTCACTTGTTCTGAGTTCATTAGCTGTTCACTTGTTTCAGTCAGTTAAATTCCGAGTTCATTAGTTGTTCCCATTCTAAGCGCAATTTTGATAAAAAATTGAAACACACACAGGTACGATTTTAACTGCTATGTCCTGTACTGCAGTGTCCACAACTGTGTCTACAACCGCACAAAGATTGGATGTTGTGATGTACGTACTATTCTCACTACTACAATATTAATAATGATGTACTCTTTTATGAGCCATTTCTCCAAATTGGAGCCCGTAGCGCGTTACAAACCAAAGAACCAAAACACAATCAAACTCACGCACGCACGCACACACAGTCAATAAGATAACTTGAAGCAGTGACATTTCAAAGATGATTTAAAAGACGTGAGTGAGTTTGATAATCTATCTTTGCAAGGGAGACTGTTCCAGACAGACGGAGCAACATAAGAACAAATATCTGACCAAATGAGTGCGTACGCACAGAGGGAAGACGAATAACGGAAGTATCAGAAGATCGAAGCTGGCGGATTGGTTTGTAAACTGTCAGGAGTTCAGTCAAGCAGCCAGGAGCGATCGAGTTGAGCCAGTCGTATGGGAGGACCTGTTTCTTAATGGCAGAGGGCTAACTCCTTCAAGGTTCTCAGTCATATAACATCCCCACAGGATCCTGTTTCGGGATCTTTTCTCAGAAATCTTCACTGCCTGTCTATCCAAGCACGTGATAAGTATAAGTTGTTAACACTTTGTTACTCCTTTTTCTCTGGTACAGCCCTTGTTTATCTGGCTGATCTTCACGTGCACCCTTTTCTCTGGTTTATCTGGCTGATCTTCACGTGCACCATTTTCTCTGGTACAGCCCTTGTTTATCTGGCTGATCTTCACGTGCACCTTTTCTCTGGTTATCTGGCTGATCTTCACGTGCACCATTTTCTCTGGTACAGCCCTTGTTTATCTGGCTGATCTTCACGTGCACCATTTTCTCTGGTACAGCCCTTGTTTATCTGGCTGATCTTCACGTGCACCCTTTTCTCTGGTACAGCCCTTGTTTATCTGGCTGATCTTCACGTGCACCATTTTCTCTGGTACAGCCCTTGTTTATCTGGCTGATCTTCACGTGCACCATTTTCTCTGGTACAGCCCTTGTTTATCTGGCTGATCTTCACGTGCACCATTTTCTCTGGTACAGCCCTTGTTTATCTGGCTGATCTTCACGTGCACCCTCCACCAAGACAGCTCCGCTCTTCGTCTGCTCTACAAATTCCACATGTTAAGACCCAAACATTTCGACATCGATCGTTTTCTAATGCTCCTTCTATCTGGAATTCCATGCCTCGTGAAATTAGACATACATTCAAACCAGCCCTTAAAACAGCCCTGAAGGGCATTTCTGTTTACAGCCAACTCCTGCCATCAATCGCTTCTATACCCTCCACCTTGTTCGGTAAAATTATTTCAGTTGACCCCTTTGGTGCGTGCGTGCGAGAGTGCGTGCGTGCGTGCCGAGTGCGAGCGTGTGTGTGTGTGTGCGTGGTTGCGTGTGTGTCGTGCGTGCGTGCGTGGTGTGCGTGTGTGTGTGCGTGCGTGCGTGCGCGCGCGCGCGTGTTTGTGTGTATGTGTGTGTGTATGTGTGTAATAATAATAATAAAGAGGATTTCTAGAGCGCCCATCTACCACACAAGATGGCAGCACAGGGCGCTTTACAATGGTGCGTGCGTGCGAGAGTGCGTGCGTGCGAGAGTGCGTGGCTGTGTCGTGTGGGTGTGTGTGGGTGTGTGTGTGTGTGTGGTGTGTGTGTGTGTGTGTGTGTGTGTGTGGTGTGTGTGTGTGTGTGTGTGTGTGTGTGTGTGTGTGTGTGTGTGTGTGTGTGTGTGTGTGTGTGTGTGTGTGTGTGTGTGTGTGTGTGTGTGTGTGTGTGTGTGTGGTGTGTGTGTGTGTGTGTGTGTGTGTGTGTGTGTGTGTGTGTGTGTGTGTGTGTGTGTGTGTGTGTGTGTGTGTGTGTGTGTGTGTGTGTGTGTGTGTGTGTGTGTGTGTGTGTGTGTGTGTGTGTGTGTGTGTGTGTGTGTGGTGTGTGTGTGTGTGTGTGGTGTGTGTGTGGTGGTGTGTGTTGTGTGTGTGTTGTGTGTGTGTGTGTGTGTGTGTGTTGTGTGTGTGTGTGTGTGTGTGTGTGTGTGTGTGTGTGTGTGTGTGTGTGGTGTGTGTGTGTGTGTGTGTGTGTGTGGTGTGTGTGTGTGTGTGTGTGTGTGGTGTGTGTGTGTGTGTGTGTGTGTGTGTGGTGTGTGTGTGTGTGTGTGTGTTTGTGTGTGTGTGTTGGTGTGTGTGTGCTTGTGTGTGTAATGTAGGTCTTGCTGTTTGGCTTTCTGTGCTGTGAATTGCTTGTAATCATTGTCGTTGCTATTGTCCGCTTGTAGTGTCTCAGCTTGCGTGTTTAAAACTTGATTTCTGTACAGCGTGATGGGCTCTACGCTTATGCTATAGGTTCGCCCTTTACAACCATTTCATTATTATTATTATCCTCTCGTACGCTGTCGATGCCTTACTGGTCATTTTGGCTGGCGGTTCGCTAGTACACCGGATCAAAGACAGCGCCCTTTGTGAATGGACTGCTGACTAAACAATCACGGGGCCAGTCCAGCAAACAACGCGGAAATAACACGCATTTCCGACTCATTATTATAATTGTCTGATCCTCCCCCGCGTAATTCTGTTATTATCTGCCCACAATCGGCCTTGATCAGAAAGGAATCAGCCAATCCTAAACACGACGGGACTGTCATATAATCCCTCAGCCGATGCTGTTATTTATCCACCCACAAACGACATTGATCATGTTTTTCTCCATCTTGTTTCCCGGCACTGGCTGCCAATTTATTCACGAATATAATACAAACTCTTTTGTCTGTGCTGCAAATAACTCATTTCGACCGCTTCTGGCTTGAAGTTTACAAAGTAGCACGCCGGCTACGCTCTTTTTCTGATACTGTTTTGGTGAAGAAAAGATGCTAGATATTCTGTTGTAGACAACCTGTTCAATATTGCAGTGAACTGAATCAGTGAGAGTTAAAGAAGAGTAAAACAGTGTATTTTTCACTTTTTCTTGTGTGTGTGTGTGTGTGTGTGCGTGCGTGCGTGCGTGCGTGCGTGCGCGTGCGTGCGTGTGCGTGTGCGTGTGTGAAGAGTAGATGGAGATTATGTGGTGTGTGGGTGTGTGTGGTGTGTGTGTGTGTGTGTGTGTGTGTGTGTGTGTGTGTGTTGTGTGTGTGTTGTGTGTGTGTGTGTGTGTGTGTGTGTGTGTGTGTGTGTGTGTGTGGTGTTGTGTGTGTGTGTGTGTGTGTGTTGTGTGTGTGTGGGTGTGTGTGTGTGGTGTGGTGTGTGTGTGTGTGTGTGTGTGTGTTGTGTGTGTGTGTGTGTGTGTGTGTGTGTGTGTGTGTGTGTGTGGTGTGTGTGTGGTGTGTGTGTGTGTGTGTGTGTGTGGTGTGGTGTGTGTGTGTGTGTGTGTGTGTGTGTGTGTGTGGTGTGTGTGTGTGTGGTGTGGTTGGTGTGTGGAGAGAGAGGAGAGGAGAGAGAGAGAGAGAGAGGAGAGAGGAGAGAGAAGAATCGATGAGACAAAGTCGAATGATATAGTAGTTTCTTGATGTTTCTAGTGCAAGAAGAGGTCATAAGTGAAGAGACTGTGAAGGTGTACGTGTATAAGTACAGTAATATATTTATTAGTTTCTCTGTCTCCTGTCTCTCTCCTCTCTAGTAAAGGCATAAGTTGACAGATGCCGTCTCGTTCAGTATTGTTTAATTGTGCTCTTTACAAAAAAGTTATTATATATTATCTTTAGATATGGTATTTTGGAGAATGGTATAGGACTTCCTGTAAACTCTCACCTCCTCCCTTCTGAGTAAAGCGCATAGAGCAGTGCCGTCCCAGCCATTGGAATTGTGCTCTACAAAAGTTATTAACTATTATCAAAAGGCGTATCTGGAGACTTCAGCATTGCTGTTTGTCGCGAGCAAACGCATGTGC
This sequence comes from Alviniconcha marisindica, assembly GCA_018857735.1. Lineage (NCBI taxonomy): Eukaryota > Metazoa > Mollusca > Gastropoda > Provannidae > Alviniconcha > Alviniconcha marisindica. The sequence continues at coordinate 36,016 of JABMCL010000864.1, read as the reverse complement.
CTATTCTTCGTGACAGAACGAATAACGATGAGACGGGCAGCCAGATGCTGGTCTAGTTTGACAGGCCCGGTCCCCCTAGAGCCCAGCCGGTAATGAGCCCAGTTGCACAGGCTACAGACAGATCACCACCTTGGTAATACTGAGTTATTTCCCTTGCTTATCGACCCTGCTTCCGGCGTGGCGGCGCTACTGTCGACGACCCGTCACGCTGCACCACACCCACCGACACTCACAGTATTAGACATGATACACACGACGTTAGTCTCCCAGGGGTCACATCACGCACATGACGTTAGTCTCCCAGGGGTTAAGCCGCTTGGGTAATTATACAAAAAGCCACGAATGAGCCGGTTTGGCCTAGCGGTAAGACGTTAGGCTCATAAACAAAAGCACCTCGGTTCGAATCCGCTCCGGCTTTGGTGAAATGGGATCTTTGGTGGAAACAGGATCTTTGGTGAAGATGAGATCTTTGGTGAACGTGGGATCATAAGCAGAAATAGGTAAGTAAGTAACTTGATGCTTTACGCCCAGTCAACCAAGCAGAAACACGATCTTTAGTGTTGCATGCATGTTGCAACCAAACACACAAAGGCGAGAACGGCACTGACGAGTCTTCACAAGTGCTAAAAAAGCTGAACAGTGCCTTCAGCCTGTCTTGATCGAGGGTCGAACCCACTCTGGTTGCTTTCACCGAATTTGCAGCAAAGGGCTCTTATAATCGCACGGGATTCTGTTTGGACTGAGAGGCAAAAGAATCAAATAAACTCACGAGCCAGCCTTTTTCTGCCTTTCATTTGTAATGGGCGAGCAACGACTGCGCCCTGAGGAGCCTAAATTCGAAGCAAGGGAGTATTTCTTTCGTATAAACATTGTCAGAAAAACTAATAATAATCATAATAATAATAAGAAGAATGTACTCTTTTATATGCCATTTCTCCAGACTGGAGCACATTGCTCATTACAAACCAAAGAACAAATCAGTCAAAGCAAATTTCCGCTCGCGCGCGCGCGCCCGCACGCACGCCCGCACGCCCGCACGCACACACACACGCACACACACACACACACACACAGAGTCAGTAGGATAGCTTGAGGAAATGGGATTTCAAAGATGAATTCAAAGACGTGAGTGTGTTTGACGAGCTAACTTCTAATGGGACAGTGTTTCAGACAGACAGTGCAGCATAAGAAAAAGATCTCTGACCAAGCGTGTGCGTGCACACAGAGAGAAGACAAAGAATGGAAGTATCAGCAGAAGAGTGTAGCTGCGGTTGGTTTGTAAACCTCCAAGAGTTCAGTCAAATAAACAGGAGCGTAGAGTTGTGGCGAGTTTGTACAGTATTCGTGAATCAATGGGCAGCCAATGGACAGAAACAAGATGAGGAGAGATATGATCAGTTTGGGGAACTTACAGGATCTGTTCTCAGTGAACAATGTGTGCCAGCAGTACTAGGTTTGTAGGAGGGAAAAGGTTAATGTATTGCTAGCCAGGCTTTCATGTCTGCATTCGCGGCCAGTTTTTATTTTTATTTTTTATACCTCTTTAGGACATCACTTTATCCTAGGCGGTGACAAAAGTCCACTTGCTACTATTTTAAAGGATTCCACGGATCCTCTTAACTCTGAATACGGCGAGAATCACGAAGTGGGAGATTGCGTCTCCCTGCAACCCTCCATTAGCGAGAACTAATCGTTTTAAATCTTCTTTTCGTGCCTCTGCAGTTTTGGTGTTCCGCGAATACGATCGAACGTAGGATGTCTGGAAGCAGGCGATGACGGAGTCCCCTGCACTAAATTATTTGCTGAATCAGTTTTCGTATGTTATTGAACTGTTTCTTTGCCGGGGAATTGTATTGCCGGTTCTAGCTCCTTACCAGTATGGTCACAAGGCGAGGCTCAGCCAACCAGAAACGTCTTATGAAACCAGGACGTCTTATGAAGTTACTGAAAGAGGTTTCTCGGAGTGAAGGGAAATGACCGAACAGATAGACTGGCGGGGAAAGCAATCTTCACAAGTGGCTTGCTTCTCGGAAGATCTGAAGTGTTGAGCAGCTTGAGACACTACCTGCGGGTACAAAGACAAGGACATCACACCATCCATTGCTGGAGGAGAGAGGCGTGGAAAGAGAAAGCGCCCGACGATCTTCACTGAAAGGACAAGAGAGGGCCATCCTTAATCAGACGAAAATTGGAACCATTTGAAACTTGGGGAAACTTCTGAGAGACAGGGTGGAGCTCATATGGACTTTTCCGAGCGCATATATACCATCTTGAACTGAACTGAACTGAACTGAAAGAGCTTTTCCCATATACTTACGTGAAGTCGTATATGACACCCTGCTTGAGTTTCAACATTTTGTGTATGAACGTAGAACTTGGGGAAACTTCTGAGAGACATGGTGGAGCTCATATGGGCTTTTCCGAGCGCATAGATACCATCTTGAACTGAACTGAAAGAGCTTTTCTCATATACTTACGTGATGTATTTGACATCCTGCTTGAGTTTCAACATTTTGTATATTCCCACGTGGAACAAATGTCTTACTGTTTCTGGTCTTACTAAGATTCTCTCCGAGTCCACCGTTGAGAAGAACTAGAACAGGCATTACGTATTGCCCGGCGTGCAAAGGGTTATGGTTAAAACATTCATTCTACACGGGGAAGCACAACATTGCAACTCAAGCAGAATGTCGTCATATACAACGTCACATAACTAAACGCTGAAAGCTCTGCCAACGACGACATGCAACGTCGTTGTGGTAAGGAAAGGGTTAGCATCAGTATTCCTGTCACTACATGCAGGATCCCCTAATGTGATTGCTGCTTGTCCGTAAATTAGGTGCGCGCGCGCGCGCGCGCGTGTGTGTGTGTGTGTGTGTGTGTGTGTGTGTGTGTGTGTGTGTGTGTGTGTGTGTGTGTGTGGTTTGTGTTTGTGTTGTGTTGTGTTGTGTTGTGTGTGTGTGTGTGTGTGTGTGTGTGTGTGTGTGTGTGTGTGTGTGTGTGTGTGTGTGTGTGTGTGTGTGGTGTGGTGTGTATGTACGTGTGCGTGCGTGCGTGCGTGCGTTCGTGCGTGCGTGTGTGCGTATGCGTGTTAATTTAATAAAAGTTTAAGGTTGCATAATGTGCAGACGAGAGACAAATTTTCGTGTATGATTTTAGCATGGAAAATACAAAATCTTGTCCTATCTATTTCATTACAGAGGAACCACCTCGTTTAAGACCACGCTAAATATCAAGCAAAAAGCGGTCTAAAGAGAGGGTGATTTTTGGTCAGTGGCACATTAACATGGGCATAGGAATGGAATATTTCAGAAAACGTTTTACAAGATGGGTTGGCCTCAGAGTGGTCTTCTCTCATCACAGTGGTCGTTTGTCGGGGGTTCCAGTGTGTGTAAACGTTTGTTAGGGGTTCCAGTGTATGTGAACGGTTGTTGGGGGTTCCTGTGTATGTGAACGTTTGTTGGGGGTTCCTGTGTATGTGAACGTTTGTTGGAGGTTCCAGTGTATGTGAACGTT
>JABMCL010000864.1:5000-27500 GCA_018857735.1 Alviniconcha marisindica | reverse complement strand
CTCTCCCACTCATCAACAAAACAACAAAACAAGCAAAAATCAATACAAACAATAAGAACACCATGACGACATAAAACTAAGTAGTTCCCTACAGACAATAGTCAAACAATTAACTACGAAATCGCTAAAAACTGAATTAACAACTGAAGGGAGTTTTAACAGCACTCGAAAGACGTCACACGAACTCAACATCAAAGGCCTGAACTGCCTACGGCAAGTCTCACCTGGAATGCGAGTAAAAGCAATGTACATAAACTCCAAACTCCGACAAAGGGTGCTGCTTTGGTAGATATTCATTCGCAAGTCCGCTGAGAGTTACCGTAGATAGTTTAGTCTTTGTTCTTGTACCGGTGTACCCGCTGTGTTTTTGTGTGTATATGTAAACTGTTTTCTCCTGATGGCATCACAGACCAGGAAAAGTGGAAAAAGAATGCTCGCTTTCTCTCCTGCATCAGCGACAAAAGACCCGCAGAAAGGCAGGACGGTTGTCGGGGGAACGGGTGAGGATGGATCACAGGATGAAGGAATGCAGGAGTCAGATATCTGCGATAGTATCAATACGGCGGCTATTCATGAGATCGTCGTCACACGAGTGAATGAGACACTGACTGCCTACAAGAACGCCAAGGGGGAGTTTGACAGCCCTGTCATCAAGCAGCTCGTGCCGGCTAGCGACAGCTGTTGCAGTAGCCGTGTCGGAGGCGATGAAAGGCGTGATGAGGACCATGGTATCACACGGTAATGGAACTTCCGCCAGGTCTACAGCCACCGAAAACAGGCTCCTTGCTGCTGTCACGCCACTGACCTATGAGAACGACAGGCTGCAGCAGTACAGTCGCAGGGAGTCTGTCCGCATCTTCGGCATCAGGCAGGTGGAGGGGGAGACAGCCGAGCAAGTGGAACAGAAGGCGCTGGGTGTCTTCAAGGAAGCAGGAGCGGACGTCAAGGAGGTGGGCATCGCGGCTGTCTACCGGGTCGGCAAGGTCGGGAGGGGGCTGCGGCCTGTCCTGGTGAAGTTTGTTTCCCGCAGGAAGAGAAGTGAGATAATGGAGAAGAAGAAGTCGCTGAAGGGGAAGGGTGGCTACCAGAAGGTCTACATCAACGACAACCTCACTCCCCTGCGGGCCAAACTGCTGGCTTTGGTAAAGAGGCTGGACGACGTGGAGAAGGCCTGGACTGTCGGGGGAAGCATCCACTGCACCAAGAAGGTCCCGCCGGGTCTCGCCTCTGGAGCGAACCAGAGGCCTATCGTCGTCATCGACACTCCTGACGATCTGTTCAAGCTGGGTTTGGAACAGATTAACTTCAGGTCCCTTGGTTTGACCCATCTGGATGATTTTGAGGAACAGGGGCGCCCTGGGGGGGTCTGTTCCTTCGACAAACAAGTTGGCCGGAGGATGTCCGTATGTCTTACTTAAAGACAACGTTACTGTGAACGGTTGTGGCTGTGGCTGTTACTGTGACTGTGATGAGGCAGGGGGAGGTGTGCCAAGCGGTGATAAGAGGATCGTCCGTTATTGTTCCACCTGTGCCTGTGGCAGTCGTGACAGTTGCGGTGGATGTGGATGGTGTATTGAGTGTTGAACTGTGGTTAGTGATGCTAACACTGGAAATGGAGGCAGGATGACCATTATCAACATAATGTTGACGAAAATGTAGTGAATGTCACACAGGCAGGCTGAGGTACGTACTGATATTAATGTTAATGATGGTAAGGATGATCACGTTGCGAATGATGACATTGGAGATAGCGAAGTGCTTACTGATGAATGTAACGATGCTCAGTACAGGATGTACGGGAATGGAAGTACGATGGCTAAAGTATGCAGTGACGTAATGTTTGAAACTGACGAGAGTAAGAACGGAGGTGAGGTGGTTGATGTATATAATGTTGTTAATGGTGCGAACGGTAGAAGGAGAAATGGAGGCATGATGGTTGACAAATGTACGGCTGTTCACTGCGGTAATGATACGGACAGGGCCGGGAGGGGGCTGCGGTTTATGAACGTGATTTTGATGGTAATGTTGAAAATATTGTGAAAAGGGATTTCGGGGAGATGGATGACGTATGTAATGAGAACATTGTGAATAGGGACTTCGGGGGGATGGATGACGTATGTAATGACGTTAACGTTGAAAATGGCGTGAATATAAATGCAGGCGCGATGGGGGATGTGGGTAAAACTTTTGACGCCGAAAAAGTGAAGTGGACGGTTGGCAAAGGTAACGAAGTTAACGTTGAACATTACGTGAACCGGAGCGGAGGTTCAGCGGTTGATGTATGTATGTATGATGTATGTAGTGAAGTATTTATACAGTGATGTTATCGTTGAAAATGACTTGAATAGGAGTGGAGGTGTAACGGTTGATGTATCTAGTGATGTACATAGTGATGTTAATGTTGAAAATTACGCGTACAGGAGTGGAAGTGTAACTGTTGGTGTATGTTGTGATAATAACGTTCAAAATGACATGAATAGGAGTGGACGTGTAGTAGTCATATGTGTGTAATGCCAACATTGAAACTGACTTGACCAGGAGTGAAAATGTAGTGGTTGATGTATGTAGTGATGTCAGTATTAAAAATGACATGAACAGGAGTGGAGGTGTAGTGTTTGATGTGTGTAATGATGTCAACATTGAAAAGGATATAAACAGGAGTGGAGGGGTGGTGCTTGATGTGTGTAATGATGTCAACATTGAAAAGGATGTGAACAGGAGTGGAGGGGTAGTGCGTGATGTGTGTAATGATGTCAGCATTGAAAAGGACGTGAGCAGGAGTGTGGATGTAGTGAGGTATGTAATGATGTTAACACTAAAAATGACGTGAATAGGAGTGGAGGTATAGCGGTTGATGTGTGCAATAATGTCAACATTGAAAATGGCGTGAACAGGAGTAGAGGTGCATTGGTTGAAGTATGTAGCGATGTTAACAGTGAAAATGACGTGAACATGAATGGAGGTGTATTGGTTGATGTATGTAGTGATGCTAACGGTGAAAATGACGTGAACATGAGTGGAGGGGTAGCGGGTTTATGTGTGTGATGATGTCAACATCGGAAAGGACGGAGGCAGGAGTGAAGGTGTATCGGCTGATGTGTGTAGTGATGTATTAATGGTTAACACCAAAAATGACGTGAATAGGAGTGGATGTTGGTGTTGATGTATGCAATGATGTTGACTTTGAAAAGGATGTGAGCAGCAGGAACGGTGTATTGGTTGACGCGTGTAGTGGTGACAACATTGAAAATGGTGTGAATAGATTTGGAGGTGTAGTGGTTGATGTACGCAGTGATGTTAACGTTGAAAATGACGTGAGCGGGAGGAAGGGTGTATTGGTTGACGTGTGTGACACTGATGTTAACGAGGAACTTGACATGAATAGGAATGGAGGTGTAGCAATGGATGTATGTAGCGATGCCAACGTTGAAAATACGTGAATATGAGTGGAGGTTTATCGGTTGATGTATATGGTGATGTTAACGTTGGAAATGATGCCAATAGGAGTGCATGTGCTTATGCCAATATGGAATATAACATGAACAGAAACAGAGATGTGATGATGGACGTACGTAGTGATGTAAATGTGGAAGATGAAGGGAGCACTACTGCTAATAGTGAGAATAACGGGACCAGGGATGTTCCAAACAATGCAGGAGTAAGTGACAACTGCTGTTTTCAAATAGTGTCACTAAATGTGTGTGGATTGATGTCGAAAATGAAATATCCGGAATTCCGCGAATTGTTGGTGTCAAATGATATTATTTGACTACCTGAAACAAAAATGATATTGCTATTGAGAAATCTGATCTTAAATATGGTGAAGATAGATTTTCAAAGACGAACTGAGAAAAGTTTACACAAGTTTTATTGTTTTGTAGACTTTTGTGTCTATAATGATCTACTGTTTTTGAACTACCGTGTGGGATCCAAAACGACACTAATTGTAATAAATTACTTGTGTTCTATATACACCTCCAGATGGGTATGTCTACAGTAACAGAAGTTCTTGTACTGAGTTGGAAGAAACACTTTTGCACATAAACCTGGGGATTCGAACGATTATATTTGGGATACTACAGCTCTAGATAATATATTGGATGATGTTGGTACAACTGAACTCATGAAAATGTACACGGTACAAGACAGAAGGTACTGGACAATCAGGTTTTAGGAAAGGGCATTCGACGATGGATCATGTTTTTGCTTTACATTGTCTCATTGATGTATATTTGCAGCGAAAAAAAGAGAGGTTATTTTGTGCGTTTATTGATTATAAAAAGGCCGTTGACAGTGTGCAGCGCGGATTATTGTGGGGAAAACCGTTAAATTCTGGTGTGAAATGGAAGGTTCTACGTGTGATACGAGATATGCATGCTAAAGCAAAAACAGGTGTGAAAACTAGGCATGGTCTATCGCAGTTTTTTTGTCTCAAACGTTGGTCTGCGTCAGGGGGGAAATTTCTCGCTAGTTTTATTTTCGTTGTTTCTGAATGACTTGAAAGGTTTTCTTACGAGTAACAATGTTCAGGGCCTAAAACTACCATTTGCATTGGCCCAGGATGTGTGTCTTCAAGATATGGACAAGTTTTAGTATTTGTTTTTATTGTTGTACGCAGATGACACAGCTGTAGTAGCCGAATGTCCTGAAGATTTACATAGAGCGTTAGATATGCTCAAAATATATTGTGAAGTCTGCGGTCTCGATATTAATGTTAGGAAAACAAAAGTTATTATATTTTCAAGGGGGGAAGATAAGAAAAATGCCGAAATTCAATTTTAATGAGGAAACTGTTGACGTTGTTTGGGATTATAAATATTTGGGAGTAAAACCTAATTATAATATCGACAAGTTTAAAAAGGCACAACAGTTCCATTTTTCACTTGCAAACAAGGCTATATCTTCATTGTTAAGAAAATGTCGGCAGCTTAATTTGCCACTAGATATACAATTAGAACTTTTTGAAAAATGTGGGCACCCAATCCTTTTGAATGGTGGTGAAATATGGCCGTGCGAGAAGATGGATGTAATCTCAAAACTGCAGCTTCAATTTTTAAAACTGATCTTAGGTGTGAATGTTACAACCCCAACATGTGTGGTGCTTGGTGAAGTGGGAAGATATCCGATAGAAATTAAAGCAAAATGCAGGATGCTGGGATTTTGGTATGGTTTGTGCAATACTTCTCACTCTGAATCGCCTGAGATTTCTAACCGAAAGTTTTAGCTCTGTTCAAAGTTGTATTAAGCATGCAAGTATAAACTCCCGTGGCTTATGAAAGTGTATTCGTTATTAGATAGTTTAGGATTATCCTATATTTGGTCTAACCTAGTTCATTCCATCGAAAGTTTTAAGCGTATAGTGAAGCAAAGATTAAGGGATCAATTTATACAAGATTGGCAAAGCGGAGTAGCAGAAAATAGTATCTGCTGTAATTATCGTTTATTAAAAAAAAAAAAAAAATGCTTTGAGGAGTATTTAACATATCTCCCATCTACCCTAAGACAAAGAGTATTGAAATTTAGACTTAGTAACCACAGACTCCCAATCCAGCACAGACGATCGGTAGGTATTCCAAGGGACGAAAGAATATGTACTTGTGACAGTGGTGAGGTAGAAGATAAATTTCATTATTTGCGTAACTGTTCCAATGAAAATGTCCAAAGAAACCGTACTAAGTATGTTTATACATATTATATACATCATCCCAACGTGCCCAAATTCCGTAGCCTTATGAAAATGACTTCAAAATCTCAGAATGTTAAGCTTGCTAGATTTGTTAGTTGTATTTTTGAGTTATTTTGATTAAGCCAACAGCGAAACACAACGAAAAAAGAAATATTGATTTTTTTGCGTTCGCCTATTTATAACAATTTTGATTTGTGTTTGAGCGCTTATTTTTGTCTTATGTATAAAGTGCGGTAGTTATTTATTAGTAGTACTCATGCACTTGTTCATAAGGAATGTCTTGTGCGAATGTAACTTAACTTGATTTCTAGCCTCAGGGGCGAAAAGCTCAATAAAACCTTGAAACCTTGATACCTTGTTTTCTTTTGTGTATGTTCTTCTCCTGCTTCTTTTTAGCTACGAGGCTTCTTGCTGTAAACATTTTAGATTCAGTATCTCCGTCGGTTTGTCTGTCTGGTTGTCTGTCTGTGTGTCTGTCAGTCACTGAGTCTGTCTGTCTCTCTCTCTAATTACATGTAAAACAGCAGCAATAAGACCCATTCACACACCCATACTATACGATCATCTGAGACGGAAGGGGGGAATCAAAAGCAAAAACGAACAGCAACAACAACAGAAGGCAAAAATTAGGCATAGCAAATGTTGAAGAAGTCTTATAGAGGGGAGAAAAAAGCACACACACACACACACACACACACACACACACACACACACACACACACACACACACACACACACAGAGCTAATTTATTAACTCCCTTTGTTTCTGAGCTCACACAAGCGCTCAAAGCTTCATCCTGTTTCAGACCGAAGCCAGAATTGAACTTTTTATTACACCCATTCACCAGCATGTCACCACAGACAAAAGTAGGAACCAATCTAAGCTGACGACGCTCCCAGTGCAGCCACGTTGGTATGTGCAGATTGGCTGTCTATCTAGCAATGGCCGCACTGGGTGGCGTTGGGAATCTGGTGGTCAATAGCAAGCTGCAGAAGAGCTGGAAAAGAACACAGAAACCGCCATTAGATCGTTAATATGTTGTTAATAAAAACATTCTAACATCAATAGACGCAGCGTAGCATAATTATGCTCACGATCCCCAGTACTTGTCAAACAAAAGAAGACGAAGAAGTGAAATGAGTGAATTGTAATTGTTAAGTGAAGAAAGATATCAATCATTGTGGCTTTAGTGAGTAGATATGAGTATGTGCCCCACCCCCCCTCACCCCCCCCCGCGGGCGCGCGCGCGCGTGTGTGTGTGTGTGTGTGTCTGTGTGTGTATGTGTGAGAGAGAGAGAAGAAGAGGAGAGAGAGAGAGAGAAGAGAGAGAGAGAGAGAGAGAGAGAGAGAGAGAGAGAGAGAGAAATGAACGAACGATTTTTTAAATTTTATTAACGAGGATAATGGAATAAGTACAATACCCTTTTTACATCCAACCCTCGCGCAAAAAAAAAAAAAAAAAAAAAATCGAGAAAATAAAATCATATTAACTATTGGAGAAGAAAGAAGGAGAGAGAGAGAGAGAGAGAGAGAGAGAGAGAGAGAGAGAGAGAGAGAGTAGTTCTTGGCTTTTAATCCACCTCAACTTACAAACTGGGCTATATTCGTGTTGTAGTGTATGAACGACAAGAAGAAGAAGAAGAAGAAGAAGAAGAAGAAGAAGAAGAAGGATAGAAAGCAGAAGATAGATAAATAATTGGTTTTTAATGCGCAGTCAGCCATGACGGTTATGTGAGGGCGAAAAGAAGAAGAAGAAGACGTCTGGGTTTTCTCCTGTTTATGCAAGTGGCAGTCTGCCTACCAGCCATCGAAGCCTGAAGACCTGCGTTGTAATCACAGGCCACTTCGTTGTGGGTGTAGTCCAGACGGTCGTCCTTGTAGTCGTCGTTGACACCAGGACCTCCCACCATGGCGCCGTACAGCGTGTGGGGGTTGGGGCCGGGATTCTGCTGGGCCTCCCACGTGCACGGTGCCGGCATCATGGGGCAGGAGCTACCAAATGAGCAGATGAAAAAGAGTGGTTCAGTTCTTTTCGAACTCCAACGCGCAAAGCTCGGGCATGGAGGGGCAGGAACTTGCAGAGAGTGGATGAAAGATTGTGGTTAAGTTCCTTTCGAACGCCCACATGGAAGGCGCTGGCATGGCGGGCAGGAACTTCCAGAGAGTGGGTGAAAAAGAATGGTTACGTTCTTCTGGTTCTCTCACGTGCACAGTGCTTCAGGAACTGCCAGAAAGCGGCGGGTAAAAAGAACGGTTAAATTATCCTGGGACTGTCATGTGCAGGGCAGGATGTACGAGAGAGTTAAAAAATGATTATGTTTTTCTTGGACTCCCGGTAACATTCGATGGAGCTACCATAGAGTTGATGAAAGAGAATGGTTACGTTTTATTCGTGAGTTCAAGCACCAGACTTTGGCTTTGTGGCAGCCAGAGAGTGGATGAGAAAGAGTGGTTTAGATATCCACATGGGCACGGCGCTGTTATCACAGAGCAGGAATCAGACCCAGATCAGACCAGGCAGCCAGCCCACCAGTTTAGATCAGACCACACAGAGAGCCAGCAAGCAAACCAGATCTGATCAGATCTGATCAGACCAGCCGGCCAGATCAGACAAGGTACATTCTCACAGTGAGTGAGACCAGATCAGACTAGGCAGCCAGCCAGACAGACCAGACAGACCACCAGCCACCCAGACCGGACCATACCAGGCAGCCAGCCAGACACAGCCGGTCAGATCGGATCAGACCAGGCAGACCGCCAGCCAGACCTGTCAGACCAGGCAGCCAGCGAGTCAGACCAGATCAGACCAGACAGATCGGACGGACAGCCAGCCAGCCAGACCAGGCAGACATCAAGGTAGACCGGATCAGACCAGGCAGACACCAAGCTATACAGGATCAGACCACGGAACACATCAAGGTAGACCGGATCAGACCAGGCAGACATCAAGCTATACGGGATCAGAACAGGAAAGACATCAAGATAGACCGGATCAGACCAGGGCAGACATCAAGCTAGACCGGATCAGACCAGGGTAGACATCAAGCTAGACCTAGACCGGATCAGACCAGGGCAGACATCAAGCTAGAGCTAGACCGGATCAGACCAGGGCAGACACCAAGCTAGACCTGATCAGACCAGGGCAGACATCAAGCTAGACCGGATCGGATCAGGGCAGACATCAAGCTAGACCAGATCAGACCAGGGCAGACATCAAGCTAGACCGGATCAGACCAGGGCAGAGAGATACTTACGCGGCTCTGTGGTGAGGTTGCGTCGGAGGGTTGGTACCAAAGCCGACGACATAGCTGTGTCCTGCGTCCCCGAGAGCGTAGTGGATCTGGCACATGGCCCACTGGTTATATTCGTCCTTGTTGATGTTGCGCTTGGCCGTCACCAGGGCGATGAAGGCCGTGTTGGCTGCATGGTGCAAATCTGCAGTTACTTTGTCTGACTGGCTGAGTTGGCAGTTTAAAGGAATTATTTTAAGAAACGAAAGCAACTCGTTATTAGATACAGAGGAGAGCGCCGTGTCACACACACATGCATGCACGCACTCAACCACATGCATACGCGCGCGCACAGACACACACACACACACACACACACACACACACACACACACACACACACACACACACACACACACACACACACACACACACACACACACACAGACGAGGCGCTCGACAAGTGTTCATATGAATTATAAAATACGCGCGAGCACGCATGCACACAAAAACATTCACCCAAACGCACGCGTGCACTACACTACACTACACTACACTACACTACACTACACTACACTACACACACACACACACACACACACACACACACCAGCACGCACGCACGCACAGCACGCACGCACGCACGCACGCACGCACGCACGCACGCACGCACGCACGCACGCACGCACGCACGCACACACACACACACACACACACACACACACACACACACACACACACACACACACCTCTCTCTCACCACCAAATTAAGCAATCAACTAACCAAACCAAAAGCACACCCTGCTGTCACGACTTACCGAAATTCACCCATCAGCCAGCTAACCTCAAGAACGAAGCCAAGCCATCCATCCAACCAACCAACGAAACGACCCAGCAACTAACCAGCCAATGAGTCAACATTCCGCGCTGAGCTGTAAGCCCCGGCTACTTGTTAGTTAAACTCGCCCGTTCTTAATATACTCCAAAGTAGGTTGGCGAAGTACCATCGACCACTTCGCCAAGGCTTTTCTTCGTCGAAGATACATATTGTATATCCTGTTGTATCAAGTCTTGGCGAAGCGGCCGAAGCTGACCACTGATTGGCTAGTCCGTTAGAGCCGTGTCTGCGGGATATATTATGAACGCCCTTCAGGGAGGGGCAATCAGAGCTAGGAGCTGTGTGAAAGAAGAGGTGGACGTCCTGGGCTCGCCTTCCCTAATAGTCCCTACGGTCTCTGTAGACGTAAAGAAACATTGAAATGAAACGAAGGGGCAACAGAGCTCTGCAGCTGTGTCTAAGAGGAGATGGACGACCTGGGTTTCCGTCACTAGTAGTCCATACGGTCTCCTGTGGACGTAAAGCTGTATATGTGCACTGTATCTAGGTTGTATTGTTTGAATGTGTGGTGGTTGTCTGATTAGGTTTGGGTAGTGTGTATGTGTCCATTTGATGGCTGAGTGTATCTGGTTGAGCAGAATTAATATTGGTGTGTGTGTGTGTGTGTGTGTGTGTGTGTGTGTGTGTGTGTGTGTGTGTGTGTGTGTGTGTGGTGTGTGTGTGTGTGTGTGTGTGTGTGTGCTGGTGTGACATGAGTATAAGGCACCGGTTTACAATTTATGTGATATTTTATATTTGTATTATGGATTTTTATCCAGTATAACTTGTTTATGATTGTCGTAAACGTAAATGTTTTGGCGATCCTTTTACATGTTTATAAATTAACGAGCCTTATGTTAAGTTGAATTGTCTTGTGGGGGATAATCAAAGTTTTTTTTGACTTGACTTGACTTGACTTGAAGCAACAGTGAAGAATTAGAAGGAGGAGGGGCAGACAGAGCACCGAGGAGCTGCGTGAACAGGGAAATGGAACTGAGCTATCGTCCCTCATAAAGCATATATGTGGACATAAAGCAAGCGTGAAGAAGAAGGAGGAGGAGGAGGAAGAGGAGGAGGTGGAGTAGAAGGAGAGAGATCAGGAGCTAGTAGAGCTGAACTCTCATTCCCTACCTTCCCCCCGTCCCTAATAAGGCATACGGTTTCTGTGGACGTAAAGCAACACTGACGAAGAAGAAGGGGATGCAGATCGACTGACCCATGTAGCGAAGGGATCCCCACTGTATCCTCCAGGCCAGGCACTTGGGGGTGTAGTCCACGCTGCCGCTGGGGGACCAGTCCGTCATCGTGGCTACCAGGTCGTTCTTGTAGATGTCTTTCTGCGTGGCATCATACAGCAACACCTGCAAAGACGTCAGAGCAACGGTTGGTTGACGTCACGGGGGTTGTTTCTGTGGCAGATGACGTTTTCGCGTAGCACGGTCAGGTAGGTAGTGTTGCTTAATGTCTTCAGATGTCAGTTGACATATTAGGGACAAGCTGAGACCAATGCCGAAGCATGGTTCAATATAGCTTTACGTCCACGGAAACCAAAAGGCTCGTTAGGACGGACAGCCCAGGACGGCCACCTCGACTCTCACACAGCTCCTGAACTATCGTAGCACGGTCATTTTATTGTACAGCTTAAGAGCTCTTATGGGAATGTTGTTCCAGAGGTGTGGATATGTTTTGGGCGATATCTTTTAAACAATTATGACTTGTTCAAAAACTGTTTGTTGTTGTTGTTTGTTTTTTAAATTGTGGTAATTATTTTTTGCGTGCAGTCGAAAGACACGTTTACTATTTGCAACGTTTTATACATGGACGATAAGATAAAGTTTCTTAAGACCTATCACCTTGTTTCCGGCCAGTTTCTCGTCCCACGAGAATCCCCAGGCAGGGCCGGTAATGTAGGTGGACTCGGCGTCGCTGAGGTAAGAGTTGTCCCCCGTGGCTTTATGCAGCCACAGAGCTCCCCACGTCAGTTCATCAGTGTAGTTGCTTGACCTGCGGGGTGTAAGCGTTTGCAGGCAGCTCATGCAACCTAACACACGTGCCAATGGAAAGCACACGAACCACATAGGGCAGAGGCTTCAGTGAGCCGGTTTGGCCTAGCGGTAAAGCGTAAGGCTGGTAAACAGAAGGACCTCAGTTCGATTTTGTTTCGGCTCTCCTTTCTCTTCAAAAGGGTACTGTCTTTGTGACTTTGACCTCACAATTAATGAACTCACACCGCTGCCCACCTTAATGCAGGAGTCATTCTGATGGTGACAGTGTAGCGTTAAGTACAGTCTCCATCTTCCCCCACCTCCTGAGAGTCTCGGTCCCTGCTAGTGCCTTACCTCTTTGGAGACAACTCGGCGTTCAGCAAGCTTCCCAACCAACCTAAAAGGTGTCTGTCTGCCAGTCACCCGAGCAGTTTCACTCAGCCAATCAGAACGTTATTAATAATATTCCGCAAAAAAAAAAGTCTGACTTTTTGTGCGGAATATTATTAATAACGTTCTGCTTGACTGAGTGAAACTGTTCGGGTGGCTGGCAGACCGACACCTTTTATGTTGGTTGGGAAGCTTGCGATCACTAAATCTATATATGTTTGGCTCACAAGAAAAGCATATCGCCAGAGCGAGACGCCGGTGGATTCCGACCGAAACATTCACAGTAAGACAATAATGGCGCACGTTCAGGCAAAACTAAATTTTCATAAAAATAAAATTAAAAAAAGAAGAAGAAGAAAGAAATCTGAAACAAGGATGACTACTAGAGTTCTAAAACAAGACCCAAACACACAAAAGGTTAAGACGAATGCTTATTTAATAAGACAATGCACAATGTGCGAGTTTTCGGGGTAAGCCGTTTTAACCGTTCAACTGGTGTTTTGCCGCTTGAAAAATGGGCTTAACCCGAACATTTGCACGTTGTGTATTATTTTAAATAAGCGTTCTTTAAACCAAATTCATATGAACGCTGGATTCAGACTCAAATCGTCAGCTATTAAATTTTGTGGGTATATGGGCGTTGTTTTGACTGAATGTAGAAGCGGTGGAGGGTAGTAATATGAGTAATGTCTGTGCACTTAATCGATCTCAGAAGCGATGTCTTATGATGTTTTACTACGTTTTAATCCGTTTTATCTGTTTACTCTTACCTTTGTTGTGTTGAACTGTCTGCTTGTCCTTTTAATTGTGGAATTTGAGTGACCCAAACGACAAATTTTGTTTTATGTATATATTATGAATAATAAAGTTATTTTGTATTTGTATTATTTCGATCTCTTTTACCCGTTGAAGGGAACTTGCTTTGAGGCGGTTAACTGCTTACGAATCCACACTCAGGCTAGCTCATGGACCTACTTGTAAAAGGAAGCAGCATCAGTAACACTTTCGGAGTAGAAGCCGTGGTGGTTCTTGGCGAAGTCGTAAAGCTGCTTCGAGTGATTCAGCAGAGCGTTTGCAAACTGAGAATCTGTAGGCAGAAATAAAATATCAAAATTAAATTTCAGTTCCATTATATTTGGTCCGACAACAATGACCCTCAGTCCTCGATCTCAGCTTAATAACCATAATAGATTATTTATGGCGGCCCGTCTCGTAAGAGCCCAGAGCGCTTACAAATTTAAAGGTTTTGTTGAGCTTTTTGCCCCTGGGGGCTAGAAAGCAAAGACCTAAGGACACGCTCATTTTGTCACACACACACACACACACACACACACACACACACACACACACACACACACACACACACACACACACACACACACACACACACACACACACACACACACACACACACACACACACACACACACACACAAGGCTTTAGGTTACCGTAAAGCCTTTAATGATAGTTCCTCAGTACATAGCAATAACAACAACATCCATAACAACAATACAACTTTATTGCCTAGTGTCAATGTAATTGCACTAGTAGCGGTTTGTGGTGCCCAGTACACTCACCACACATTCACGCCTATCATAATACAAATTAAATTACAACAACAACAGCAGCAAAGATTGGCGTAAGAAGTCATTGGTAAATAAATACAGGAGATATCCAACTGACATTGAAGCTGCAAATATCACATCAAAATTGCCTCTGTACGAACTCTGCCATATACAAATTACTGTCCTAATAAGAGCAATTATAGAAATTATCCATAACAAACCAACTCACTCGACTAGCTTATTTCCGTGGCCCACCATCACCCTGTTTTATTTCCATCATGACCCTGACCCACAAAGGAACTTTTATAATGATGCTTTATGTCCAAAGCTATCTTTAAAATGATGCTTTACTTTAAAATCTCTATTTAAAATGATGGCTAATATCAAAGGCTAACTTCATCACGATGCTTAACGTCCAAAACTACCCGAGATTGATGCTTGACGTCGAAAGCAGCCTTCAGAATACTGCTCGACAACGAAAGGTAAATTTAGAGTGATGTTTAACGTCCAAAACTATCTTTAGAATGATGATTAACATGCAAAACTAACTTTAAAATGATGCTTAACTTCCAAAGCTGTCTCTGAAATGATGCTTTAATGACAAAAGCTAGCGTTATAATAATGCTTCATATCCAAAGCTACCCGCAGAATGATGCCTAACGTCGAAAGTAGCCTTTAGAATAATGCTTGAAGAAGAAAGCTGTCTTTAGAATGATGCTTAACGTCCAAAGGAAACTGTAGAATGATGCTTAAAGTCCAAAGGTTACTTTAATATGATACTTTACTTCCAAGGCTCTATTTCAGATGATGGCTAATATGAAAAGCTAACTTTCTGACTATGCTTAATGTCCAAAGCTACCCGCAGAATGATGCTGGACGTCGAAAGCAGCCTTTAGAATAATATATTACACGATGAAAGCTATCTTTAGAATGATGTTTAAAGTCCAAAGCTAACTACACAATGCCGCTTGACGTCCAAAGTTATCTATAAAAATTAATGATGATTAGCTACAAAATCTCTCTTTATGACACAAGCTAGCTTTATAACAATGCCTCACGTCCAAAGCTACCGCAGAACGGCGCCTCACATGCACAGCAACCTTTAGAATAATGCTTTACACCGACAGCTACATTCACAGTGACGCCTTACCTCCGAAGCTAAGTTTAGAATGATGCTTAACATCCAAAGCTACCCGCAGAATGATGCTCAACGTCCACAGCAGCCTTTAGAATAATACTTAACATCGGAAGCTACCCATAGAGTGATGCTTACCGTGCAAAGCTAACTTTTGAATGGCGCTTAACGGCCAAAGCTATCATTAATAAAGCTCACATTAGAATGATGCTAAACGTAGAGAGCTATCTTTAACAAAGCTCACATTAGAATGACGCTTAACGTCCAAAGCTACCTTTAACAAAGCTCCCATTAGAATGATGCTCAACGTGGAAAGAGCTACCCAAAAAATGATGCTTAAGGTTAATGTTGACAGTGAAGATAACAAAAAGTATGTTTTGCCAACCTTTGGTTTTGAAGGCCAGATAGCCACAAGCCATAGCTGCAGCAGTTTCTCCTGCAGCGTCACTTCCGGGTTTAGAGGCATCGATCTTGTAGGCGGGTCTGTTGGGGTCCATGCGCTCTGGGCTGGTCCAGGTGGCGTGGTCTTGCTCTCCATTCCCCACCTGTCGCACAGGCAACCGCTTGGACTTTAACATCCCGTGAACTGCACAGGTCACGTATCTCATCTCCTCAAGCTGCATGTTCCGTCTCGCCAACTCCGCTCGTCTACAGGTAGCCTACTCGAGTCCTTCGTTTTCCATCTGCTCATCTCAGATCATCTGGTCAGAGTGCCTTTTTTTCTCTCCAAGCACCATTACTCTGGAACAATCTTTTCTACTACTTTTATTCCATAGCATTATTTAAGTCCAGCCTCAAAGCCCATTTTCCCCTCTCTGAACACTAAATTGATCGTTGTACGGCTTGCCTGTGTGTGTGTGTGTGTGTGTGTGTGTGTGTGTGTGTGTGTGTGTGTGTGTGTGTGTGTGTGTGTGTGTGTGTGTGTGTGTGTGTGTGTGTGTGTGTGTGTGTGTGTGTGTGTGTGTGCTGAAGTGATAAGAAAGACCTTGAATCAAGTATTGTACTGTTGTATATTTGCTTATGTAATTAAGTAGGGTTTCATTGTTTTCTTGTGTTGACTTTCCAGTAAGTGTAGACGTTTTTACAATTATTCTTTTACATTACCGTTAGTTCTTGGATTTTATCGTCCCGTCAACCTCACCTAAGGGCGAATCACACATTCAGAATTCTTTTACAACAGTTAAAACACAAGTCACTAAATCACAAATAAAAAGCTGGTTCACAGTTCTGGACATTACACAGTCCACAGCAATCACAACCAAGTCAAAACGACGGATAACAAGCACATCTCAATATTGAGGCAGTGTCCACTTTCAGTCCCGTCGGTTCATGGTCCTCATCTATCTATCTATCTATCTGTCTGTCTATCTATCTATCTATCTATCTATCTATCTATCTATCTATCTATCTATCTAATCTATCTATCTATCTATTATATATATATATATATATATATATATATATATATATATATATATATATATATATATATATATATATGTGTGATGTTGTGTGTGTGTGTGTGTGTGTGTGTGTGTGTGTGTGGTGTGTGTGTGTGTGTGTGTGTGTGTGTGTGTGTGTGTGTGTGTGTGTGTGTGTGGTGTGTGTAACGGAATGAACTTGGTCATATCCACATATCAGTTCATTCCTTGCTATGCCAGTGTATACACACAAGCACACGCATCCTCAAACCATTTGAGGATAGCGAACTGACGGGGCTAAAAGTGGATATTGCCCATATTTACATTTCACCAAACCATAGCCGAGCCGACACAAACCAGACACTGATTTTTTCCTTTTTTTTGGAGCAGCGGCTGTTCATCATCATGCTGATTTTTCTTCCTTTAGGAACAGCCATTACCATCACTCTGATTCTTCTTTCTTCAGGATCAGCCAGAATCATCAGACTGATCGTTATGCTACTTTCACGGTGGCGTTCTTCTCCCCTTACTAGCAACTTCGGTCACCATGTTGATTCCTTAATTTTCATCTGGGAGCTGCTACAGTCCCCACAGTGATTCCCTTGCCTTTAAAGAGCGGCCAGTATCGTCACGCTGGCCATGATGCTAGTTGCATGCCAGGGATACTTTTCCCTGTTGAAGCCGCTACAACTATCATACTGATTCTTTTTCCTTTAGGAGAAGCCCAAGTAAACATGGTGCTTAACGTCCGCAGAAACCACAAGGCTTATTACGGACGGGGAGAAGGTGGGTGGGGGGTGGAGGGGGGGAGGGGGAGAGGGAGATTATATACCAGTCGCTACACTGTCACCACCATAATGACGCCTGCATTAAGATGGGCAGCGATGAAAGCCATTTGAATGTTTCATTAATTGTGGGGTACAAAGTCACAAGACAGTGTCCACAGACCACAACCTTTGAAGAGAAAGGAGAGCTAAGCGGATTCGAACCGAGGTCCCTCTGCTTACCAGCCTAACGCCTTACCGCTAGGCCAAACCGGCTCACTAAAAGCTCAGTCGTCACACTGATTATTATGTTGCTTTCACGCAAGCGGTACTTTTCCTCTTAGTAAGAGTCACTATCATCGTAACGTTTTGGTTTGCTTTATACGTAGCCACAATCGAGATTCTGATCGTTTTGCTACTTGTATGTATACTCTTTCTGTGTGCCTCTATACCACAAGCTCCTGTCCTTGTACAGGTGACAATTCGAAACGTTAAAAACACTAATATTGATCCAATCTTTCTGTCTGTTTAGTTCTTTTTAAATCGCTGTCTGTTTAGTTCTTTTTAAATCGCTGCTGGTTCGAGTTGGTCGGTTGGTTGCCTTGTTGATAATCTGTTTGTCTTTTAGTACTTGTTGTTTCATTTACACCAACTTTTGTGCAATAAGTTGTAGAAAATACAGACTTGCAATTCAGCATGACTGTACGTATTGAAGATCTCACCTTACCCGCACGTTTTTTTGTTTTTGTTTTTTACCTGAACGTACAATTCGTTGTCCGCGGTGTGACACTTGACGAAGTACTCCAGCGGCCACCTGATGCTGTCGTACATGTAGTCCAGTTGTTCCGACTTGTTGTAGGCCTCTGGGAACTCCAGCAGACTCCAGCACAACAAAGTCGTGCTGAACGACATGGGGAAGTTAAACTTCACGTTGTCTCCCGCTGCAGGAAACCGATATGCATAATTATATACCTTGAAAAAACCGGCATGTTGGGCTAATATTAAATGTCTCGTAGTTTATTATTAATACTCACTTTCTGGTCCAGTGTGACGTATTTACTCAACAATGACGTCCACTTTCTGGTCCACTGCTACATATTTTATTCACCATTAATACCCTCTTCATAGTCTGCAGTGACTTATTTTGTTGACCATAGACACCCACTTCCTGATTCATTGTGACGTGTTTTATTCACCATAGAAATCCATTTCCTGGTCCAGTGTGGCGCATTTTATTCAGAATTAGGATCCACCTCCTAATCCAGTGTGACGTCTTTCCCTGCTAGTCCATACTCTATGGGGGATGGGGTGGGGGTGGGTGGGGAGGCGGGAGGGGGGAGGGGGGGAGGTCTGGTATCGGATTTCAAACAACTAATTGAGTCAAATTAAAAATCCTTTCTAATTCTCCCAGTGAAGACTCACTTCATTCACCACCATACGCCAACGTCTACCTACTACTAAAGACTTACTTTACTCACCACCATAGGTCAAGGCCCTTCAGATTCACTTCACTCACCAGCAAACGCCAACGCCCTTCATACTCACTTCATTCACCATCATACGCAAACGCCCTTCAGACTCACTTCACTCACCATCAAATGCCCCTCTCTCATTGAAGACTCACTTCACTCACCATCATACGCCAACGCCCCTCTCTCATTGAAGACTCACTTCACTCACCACCAATGCGCGTCTCCCAGGGAAGATTGACTTCACTCACCATCAAACACCAACGCCCTTTTCTCACTGAAGACTCATTCACTCACCATCATACACTAACGCTCCTCCCCACTAAACACCCACTCCACTCACCGTCATACCCCAACGTCCATCTGTCGCTGAAGACTCACTTCACTCACCATCAATGCGCGTCTGACTTTACTCACAATCATACACCAACGCTCCTTTCTCACTGAAGACTGACTTCACTCACCGTCAACGCGTGTCTCCCAGTGAAGACTGACTTCACTCACCATCAACTTCCGTCTCCAGTGAAGACTGACTTCACTCACCATCAACTTCCGTCTCCAGTGAAGACTGACTTCACTCACCATCAGCTTCCGTCTCCAGTGAAGACTGACTTCACTCACCATCATACCATCCTCCAGTGAGGTCCTGGCCCTCCGCCCCGTGGTCCTGAAGAGCGGAGTCGCCCCTCCAGGGGATCCTGTTGTTGGCGGGCAGTTTACCGGAGCGCTGAGCCTCGTAGAACAGGATGGACTTCTGCAGGACTTCCGCATAGTTGTACTTCGTGTCCGCAGCGCCTGTTGACAGGGAAATCGAATCGTTCAAAGCTCTAGCCTTCTCAGCAATGTGCTTTGTCCAGCAGGTAGAGGAGAGCAGAATGAGCAGTATCGGTCGTAGGCTACCGCCTGCCGAGTTCCCGACGAGACAAAATCTTGTCGCCGTATCAGGGCAAAAACGCTTTCTGTCTGTGTTTAGTGCTATCACTATATGTAATGCTGAGGCGAAAATAATTATCTAAATGAAGTTTGCTGTTCGATTTGCTCGCGCGCGCGCTCGTGTGTCTGTGCATGTATGTGTGAGCGCGCATGCGTGCGTGCGTGTGTATGTGTGTGTGTGTGTGGTTTTCCCCTCGCATACGAAGATTATGTGGGAAGAACGTGACGAGACAAAATCACACACACACACACACACACACACACACACACACACACACACACACACACACACACACACAGAGCGAATCATTCCCAACAAGCACGTCTTTTTAAATGGAGATCAGATGGCGCGCACCAATCCTAATCTTTAAGTTAGGCCAAGGACCGGTCCATGTGGACGAGCGTCCCCTGTGAGTCGCGTGTGAGCTCGTTTCGCTGATAGGTTCCCACACTCTGCCTGGGTGGGTCAAGTGTCAAGGGCCAATGCGTGCTTATAATAATAGTAATAATGGGTACTTAAATCGCCTCACCCGTAGAGGCCGTAAGCGCTTACACTTTCTTTAAATGTACATATTTTAAAAATTCTGGGTCGCAGTGTAAAATTCTGAATATTTTAAAAATTCAGCATATACAACACAACACGGACGCACGCACATACGCATGTACGCATGCACGCACGCACATACGCACGCACGCACGCACGCACACACACAGAGTCGTATAAATAAGGCAACGGGACTGAAGATTTTTTTTTTTTAAAGAGAACGTTTTTTTTGTTTTTTTTAAGAACATCTAAAAGAACTGACAGAGGTAGAATGACGCACAGAAACAAGGAGTTGGTTCCAGATAACAGTTTAGCTGTCATGTTACAGCTACACAGAGTTCAATTTGACTACTGTTGAAATCAGCACCATCACCACCACCACCACCACCACCACTACCACCACCACAACAACAACAGCGATACGACAATGGTAACCACTACAGGCACCTTACCGTCCACATGCGGCGCGGCTGGAACCCGCTGTCCGTCGTGGGACATGTCCTTCAATGTGGCCGTTCCGCCCGGCTGACCCGCGTTACACACCTTGCCGGACACTCGCACACACAGGTCATAGCCCGCGTCGTGCTTGCCCTGGTACGGCTTGTTGACCATCGTCCAGTTCGCGGCGCACTGCCCCGGGCCGTGCTGCTCCACCCAGTCGCCGTCCCATTGCTGTGTCAAAGGAGAAGAACGTTCTACTCTAACCAGCTGCAAGCGGAGTAGCTTAGTCTATAGTCTGTAGTCTGTGTGATGGACTGAGTTCCGCCCCTTACCCATAATGATGTATTCTTTTATGTGATGCTTCTCCAAACTAGAGCACATAGCCCATTACAATGCGAAGAACAAAACACAGCCGAAACAAACTTCTGCATGCACGCACGCACGCACACACGCACGCACGCACGCACACACGCACGCACGCACATAGCACACACTCTCTCTCTCTCTCGTCATTATCGTCGTCGTCGTCGTCGTCGTCACCACCACCACCACCACCATCAACAATGAGAGTTGTATAGCGGATCATCTACCACGAGCACGATGCCCTCTACCTTCTCTGAGCCACTCAAAAATGTTTAGATTTGTATGCCTTTTATTATGTATATAATTGTGAAGAATAAAGAGTTATGTGATTTGACTGATTGTTTCCTTTGCTTTGCTTTGACTTAATACTACAAGCTGTTGACCTGAAGGTCGCTGACAGCGCTGCTGAACTCCATGAAGATCTCCCAGCCTATGATCGCGTCGACCAGATGGTAGCAGAATCTGCCGTCGAAGTTGTTGGTGCCGTATCGTTGCAGCACCTCCAGCTTTGCCGTCTGGTCTGCCGCCTTCGTCACCATCGCCAACGACGACACCGCCAACATCAGCAACGACAACTTCATGGTGACTAGTCCCTGAGGTGAGAAAGAGCAGTGACATGTGTTTATGGTGAGAGCGGTTCATATTTTCAGAGGGCTCAAGCCTCGCCTCTTTCCTTACAACTTTTCAGGCTGACCACCATTTTGTGGAACTGTGTTGACTGGTGAAATGCACGATGATTTAGGTTTGATTCAGCGCAGAAATGATTGTAATCTGCATCATTTGAATGCAGCTGGTATCTCTCTTCCTTCAATGTGCACCGTTGCGTATTTTGAAGTTTGTTCGGACTTGACCAGTGTTTTGATTCTCTGTAGGCTTTGGCTTGTAAGGAAAACATATTGGCCATTGTTTTGGGTTTTCGCGCGAAATGTTGTGACCTTCTGATTGGCTGAAGTGCTTGGGTGACTGGCAGGTCGGAACCCTCAGGTCACATGTCCTGACCCAAAACGTTTCTAAATACTATTGATCTAAATACACATTAAAACTGTCGTGGTGACAGTTTTAATGTGTATGTAGATCAATAGTATTCACGAATGTTTATTCCTCCAAACCCTTGTGGGAAGTACGGGGTCTTCCCATGAGCTAAAACAGTAAACGTGAAAATCAACAAAGCGAGATCAAAAATGAGCATACCAAAATACAAATAGAGAGAGAAAATAGTAGAGAGAGAGAGAGAGAGAGAGAGAGAGAGAGAGAGAGAGAGAGAGAGAGAGAGAGAGAGAGAGAGAGAGAGAGAGAGAGAGAGAGAGAGAGAGAGATTAAACCATCACGGAAGTGAAATGTTGCAATCATGTGTCTCTCTGTTTTTCATGTATAAAATTTCACTCTCTCATTCATGCCTATATGTATATAAATGATGCCTCTAATATTATATTTACTCATCAGTAGCTTAGCAAGGACTAGTCGTTAGACAGGTTTTTGAGTGAAATTAAACTACAATCCTTGTAAAATGAAGTTTTCGAGTTCGAATTCTCTATGTCTCTCTCCTCTCTGTCTGTTTCTCTCTCTCGCTCTGTCTATCTCTGTCTGTCTGTCTGTCTCTGTCGCTTTCTCTCTCTCCCCTCTCTCCCTCTCTCCATGAAAAAAACAAAAAAAAAACAAAAAACAACTCGACAAAATAATGATTACAAACTTTCC
>JABMCL010000864.1:0-2500 GCA_018857735.1 Alviniconcha marisindica | reverse complement strand
TAAATGGTTTCGGTATTATTCATGAGACTCTCTCTCTCTCTCATGTGTGTGTGTGTGTGTGTGTGTGTGTGTGTGTGTGTGTGTGTGTGTGTGTGTGTGTGTGTGTGTGTGAGAGAGAGAGAGAGGAGAGAGAGAGAGAGAGAGAGAGAGAGAGAGAGAGAGACTAATTCCGCAAACCCACGATAAGGTGGAGTCACTGGAATGATGTATGCCATGTCCTTGCATGGCTGCTAAACGGCCTTGTAGAGTCTTATCTTCCCCTATTGTTCTGTCCTTCTATCCCCCTCTCATGACTAGTCATGAAGGAGTAAGCAATGTCTTTTTGCACGTGTATCGAGTATTCGCCATCACTCTCCCTTATCATGTCAACATTCTTCCAAACATTGGACACCAAACCAACACAACAAAACGGCTCAACCAAAAGCGGATAGGTATTCTACATCTCTCTGTTGTTGTTTTTTAAACGGTTTATCTGTTGTCTATGTGTTGTTTTGTAGCTTGAAAAAGGGGCTTACTCCAAAAATTCGCATGTTGTGTTTTGTGATAATAAATAGCATTCTTTTTAAACTTCAATGTTTTTAATCTTTATTTTTAAAGGCAGATATAATTTGAACAGATATTATTCTGACCTACTCTGGGTTTTAGAAGTGAGAAATTTGGACTATTGTGGACTCAAGCAGAGGGGACCTTAATATCTGTATCCTCGGTAGTCTAGCACATCGCCAGATCTTCCAGGAAATCAAGAAGAGCAAGCGACTACAGCTGCCGGTGTGAATGTTATGGACCAAGAGCCCTCCCCTATCCCTGAATCCTTTTCCGAGCAAAGATTAAGCCACCCAGTTGGATTGAACATGTTTTGAGAGGGTTGATTCCCTACATGCTTTTAAAAATCACAGACCTGTTTCCAAAATGAGTAAAAAAAAGAAAAAGAAAAAAGCACAACAGTCAACAATCACTACCAGAACTTCTGGTGAAACCAGCATAAAGTAACAAAATACTTTTAAAATGGGCAAAAACGACAGCAACGTAACCACCACATTATGTAAAATGAGCATAATCATCAACCAACAAATAAGCACAAAACAAGGCAACAATCTACAAAAACAAAGTCGAAAGCAAACAGTAACATCTAAAATATACAAACACAAACACGAGCAAACAAACAAGATGAAGAAGAAGAAGGAGAAGAAAAGAAGAAAAAAAGAAGATCCAGCCCCCTCTTCCCCTATACACACACGGTCGCCTTGATAAGGTTTCAAACAAATCTGAAGTTTGCTTTCTATGTATAGCTTATGCAATGTCCTGATCACAAACACCATTTCCCTTACAATACGTTTTGAGTCAAATTGATGCTTCGCCCTCAGATAACCGACACGCTTGATTTGGCGTTAAACATAAATCCCCACCTCTCCTATCATTAGCTCCTGTGTGTTCTTATTTAGGGCCATTGGTATTTGGATTACATAGCCTGGGCTAGTTCAGACATTGAACTGAAGAACAAAAGAAACAGGTTCGTATCGTAAACGTCCGTTTCATTTTATTTTTAAACCCAAAACAATTATCGTTTGTAGCTGTACCTGTACATGATGTGACTCGTGCATGTGCGCACAATAACCTTTTGCAAGGTTAATTTGTGTACTAGACGCAGCTAAAAAAATAAATAACTGTGATTGCATCAGTTAGTTTTAACGGTACTGGTATATATAGGGGTTCTTGGTGTTTGTCTTGTTTTAAGAGGAACGGGAAGAGAGGGTGAGAAGACGGGGGGGATTTTTCATTGGCTGTTTTCTAATATTATAAAACAAAATGTGTCAGCAGCTAGTTCTTACTAGGCTACTGATGCCTATGGAATGTATCCAAACATATCGTCTATGGAATTCAGAGAGAGAGAGAGAGAGAGAGAGAGAGAGAGAGAGAGAGAGAGAGAGAGAGAAGATAAGATAATACTTTATTACACAGGGATAAAGATTTAAGCACGTGTCGGCTTTTTTACAAATCTGTCCCTGATGACAAACACAGCAACACTCAATACATCAGACAAGAATTCCATTAAATACGTTAGAGAAAAAACGACTTAAAAACAAAACAAAACTAATTTCTGTCTAAAACATCACATCATACGAACAGAGCAATAATAAGGCAAAGTAAGACCAATTCAAAACATTTTTTAGGAGAGAGAGAGAGAGAGAGAGAGAGAGAGAGAGAGAGAGAGAGAGAGAGAGAGAGAGAGAGAGAGAGGGGAGAGATTACAAAAACATATTAACGAATAATGGAAAGCGACAGAATAGTGGCTATCTCACTATCTACGTATAAAACAAGATCACATCTAACAGGATTGGAAGCTAAGCAATGGCGCATTATACACACCTAACCAAAATCAAAGCACATCACACATACCAACAATCATATATATGCAAACATTAAATTTGAATTAAAAAATTAAAAAATTATGACCACGAGGAAAAGAAAAGTAAATATTTCATGAAAATACAAACAAACA
>JABMCL010002686.1:462500-471158 GCA_018857735.1 Alviniconcha marisindica | reverse complement strand
CCTTGCTTGTCATTATATTGAAGGGTAACTGTTGTAACTTTTGTTCCCCCACGCTGTAAGCACTGAGAGATTCTCAGCATCGTGGGTGACCAGCTGCAACGAACGGAGAACAATAACGGAATAAAACAAAAAGTAAAGGGGTCTGTAGGTAGGACCTATGCTGATCTTACACCATGCAAACCGTCAAAAGTGGTTTGTGCCGTGGAAGATCTGAAGTATTGAGGAACTTAAGACACTACCTGCGGGAAGAAAGCCAATGACATCGCACGATTGATCGCATGGATGAGAGAGGCTGGGGGGTGGGGAGGGGTGGTGGCAGGGGGGGTGAGGGGGGGGGAGGGGTGGGTAGCGCTCGTCACCCTTTCTTTAAAGGTCGCGAGAGAGCCAACGTCAATCAAACGAACTTTGGAGGTGTTTCCAAGGCAACAGTGGACAAATTTTGGAGAGGTGGGGTGGTGCGCATATGGGATTTTCCAAGCGCATAAATACCATCCTGAACTGAACTAATGCCATGCAGAATATTAGCATCTGTGACTGGAAGCACAGTTGAAGGGTGTGAGGGCATGTCGGAAAGTATCGTATTTGAGAGCAGTAATATTCACGGACAATCACGTTTACAAATCAGTTCAGAAAACAAGTAGTTCAAAGCATTGACTATGACCAGTCTTACTTGACTCGAGTTTGTGTATACCATTAAAAAAGAAAAGAAAAGAAAAACAAGCAAGGAAAACACGCGCGCTCCCAGAGAGAGAGAGAGAGAGAGAGAGAGAGAGAAAATGCAAAAGGAAGAGAGAGAGAGAGGAGAGACGAGAGATGCACTGTTTCAAAACAGTGTTACTATGATGGAAATTTAAATACACACACACACACACACACACACACACACACACACACACACACACACACACACACACACACACACACACACACACACACACACACACACACACACACACATACACACACACACAAAGCACCTTGCTTGTCTGATTTAAAATGGTGTCGAGGAGCCTTTGTGCAAGAAACATTTAAAAGTAATGGTCTGTGACAACAACAGCATTATATATACGTCACAGTTACGTAGCTGAAGAGCTGTCGACTCGATGATGTTATCAGATTCATCAGCCATTTTGTTATGCGCAGACTTGATTCTCGGAGGAAGAAAACTGCTCATGACCTCATGAGAAATAGGGCTGATAGTTTATCAGAATGTATCACTTTAAACTCGTTCAGTCGAGTAAATCATGTGTAACGAACCAGGTCAATTATTTTAGATTAGCCGTTATGGGGAGACAACTCCTCTTTTGGCACGGTTACAAAGTGTACGTAACATAGGCCTATTAAATATATATATAACCACCCCAGGATAATATGTGTTTGACGCTTTGAGCAATTTGAATCCTGTGTGGATTAATAGCACTGGGACCCTGATATGTGCATATATATATATATATTAGCAAGATGTCGCATAATGTCCACTGGATGATTCTAGTCTGTCCTCGATTGTTAGGGCAAAATATCTCTTAATACGGTACATATTGTCGTATGTTCTACAACTGACTCCCCCCCCCCCCCCCCCCCCCAGCCACGCACGCACGCACGCACGCACGCACGCATACAGAGAGAGAGAGAGAGAGAGAGAGAGAGAGAGAGAGAGAGAGAGAGAGAGAGAGAGAGAGAGAGAGAGAGAGAGAGAGAGAGAGAGAGAAGAAGAAGAAGAAGAGAAAAGCGTATTCTTCATATTCTGTTTTCATGCATCGAACATTACTAGAAAGATAGAAACACAACGGCCAAGCTAACAAAGCTTGTTATTATTATTCTTATTATTCTTATTATATTTTTATATATAAATATTGCAGCCGTCTGGATTTATTGTAATATAAACCCCCCAAAAATAATCAAGGAGCCTAACAACATAACACTACTATTTCTGCTACCACTACCACTACTACTACTACATATACTACTACTACTACTCTTACTTCTGCTACTACTACTACTACTGCTAATAATGATAGCAATAGTAGTAGCAGTAGTAGTAGTAGTAGTAGTAGCTGTAGTAGAAGTAGTAGCTGTAGTAGGAGGAGGAGGATTGTGGAGGAAAACCCACACTTTAAAAAAAATACGAAACTGCGGCAAGTAATGCACCGAAAGCTGATACCAATTAAAGAAAACGAGAAAGAAAAATGAGAAGAATAACAAAACGATACACACTTATACTTGTAAGCAAGTCAACAGTTTGATTTTGAAGCTTGCCTCAACACTAAACACTATCAAACATTTTGCTTGCGTCTTCCATCAGTTAAACATGTAGACTATTAAAAAAAAAAAAAATAATAATAATCCCCAAACAAGAATGAGTGATAGCGTTTTACTACTCCATCTCCTTTTTCATCGTTGTTCACTGTTTAACTGTTGTTTAAGTATCATTTTGTTATCAAAGGGGAATACCCCGAAAATTCGCATGTTGTGTTATGACCTAATAAACAGCGGTCTTTTGAACCCTTTATGTGTTTGGATCTTCTATTAATAAAACAGAAGAAACAACAAACGAAAATAAGCACCCAAAATAAAAATAAAACAGCCAACCAACCAGTCAACCAAAAAAAACCAAAAAAAAAACACACACCAAAACTCCACCAACAACGTAACAACAGCAACAAAATAAAGCAAAAACACCCACAAAAATTAATGTTCTGTTCACATCTACTGCGGTTTATGTCAGAAAGGTAAAATCCACCACGATTTATGTCAGAAGGCAGTAGCTATAAGCAAAGTGGGATTGTGATTTGCAATAATTATTACTGAGGATGCAGAACAGTATTTTCAGCCAACAAACAAACTCAGCCAACACACCACTTAATAAAAACATTGAAATAAATCCATTCGGTCAATATTTCGCCCGATCATGATGCCAGCCGCTATGGTATAGATTCCAGTGGATAGGGGAGAGTGAGCTTGGGGAGGGAGGGGTGGGTGAAAAAACATGGGGGGTGAGGTGAAGATAAATGGTTCCTCGAAGATTTATTTTGCTACATCGATGTCACGTATTCGTTCTTTGTAACATTGCCGCGAAATGAAACGTATTCACCCAAGCATCTAGCATCTGTCGGCCGCCCCGCCTCCTTACCTTTCTATTTATCGCACTCAACCCCCTTTCCCACCACCCTCCCCCCCCCTCACACACACACGGGCCGTCTCTCTCTCTCTCTCTCTCTCTCTCTCTCTCTCTCTCTCTCTCTCTCTCTCTCTCTCCCTCTTTGATCTCCTCTCTCTCTGTCTCTCTCTTTTATCTGTTAAAACTGATTAGTAATTTTGGTTAGCTGCTTTCTTTTGTGCTCTCCCCCTCTCTCCCTCTCAACCCCCCTCTCCCCCCCCCCTCCCAGGCCCTCTCTCTCTCTCTCTTTCTCTCTCCCTCCCTCTCTCTCCTCCCTTCTCTCTCTCCCCCCCCCCATCTCATCTGTTTGTCTGTCTGTCTGTCTGCCTGTCTGTCTGTCTGTCTGTCTGTCTTTCTCTCTCCCTCCCTCTCTCTCTTTCTCTCTCATTCCTTCTACCCCCCCCCCTCCCCCTCCCAATCTCATCTCTGTCTGTCTCTATCGGTCTCTCTCCTCTGTCTCTTTCCTCTCTCCTCCCTCTCTCTCTCTCCTCCCCCCCCCCCCCAATCTCATCTGTCTGTCTGTCTGTCTGTCTGTCTGTCTGTCTGCCTTCTGTCTCGTCTCTCTCTCTTCTCTCTCTCTCTCTCTCTCTCTCTCTCTCTCTCTCTCTCTCTCTCTCTCTCTCTCCCTCCCCCCTCTCTCTCTTTCCCTTTCCCCCACCCCACCCCTCATCTCTGTCTGTCTGTCTATCTGTCTGTCTGTCTGTCTCTGTCTCTGTCTCTGTCTCTCTCTCTCTCTGTCTTCTCTCTCTCTCTCTCTCTCTCTCTCTCTCTCTCTCCTCTCTCTCTCTCTCTCTCTCTGTCTCTCTCTCTCTCTCTTTCCTGTTACAGTGTGTCAGAGGTGCATAGAAAGGAAAACTAACAAAACATAAAATAATTTAAACAATGACAGCGTTGCTCTGGACGGACCAGTGTTCTGTTTTCTGAAGAAGAAGAAGAAAAAAGAAAAGAAAAAAAAGAAAAAGAAATTCCGACAGCACGTGCATCCGAATGAAGACAAAAGCAATCTGAAAAATCGCCAGCCGCAAATCGGAATCGATTGCCATCGGAATCAATCGCTTGCGTTTCGCCAATGATGCACTAATTCTATAAACGTGTATGCGGCATTTAAGCAAATAATTATACTGTCTAACCAGCCCCTTTTTCGTGGGACAGCTTCGAAAACGCACGTACGACTATTGATAATCGTCCCGTATAGTTACTGAAGCTGAAAAATACAAAACGACTCTGGTGCTAAGGTCTAAATATGTAACACCACACGCACGCACACATACGCACGCACGCATGCAGACACGCACGCACGCGCATGTACGCACGCACGCACGCACGCACGCACGCACACACACACACACACACACACACACACACACACACACACACACACACACACACACACACACAGATAATGATGCACTAAATCTCTATAAACGTGTGTACGGCATTTAACAAAGATATATTGTTTAACCAGCGCTTTTTCGTGGGATAGCTTCAGAAGGTCAGACTACGGTTACTGAGTGGTCGGAAGAATAAAGTAATTACAGCTGTCTTGAAAGATGTACACAGATTTAACATAATTATAGAATCCGCGAATGCGGTAGCATAATTATAGTCCACAACAATTTCACTGTGCTGAAATTCGGACAGATCACTTCCGGTAATGCGACTACAAGCGAATCAAACTGCTGGTGTTTTGTTGTTTAAGAGAAAAAAGTGTAAATTTTAGTATGGAAGGTGCAATCGCCCCCCCCCCCCCCCCCCCCCCCCCCACACACACACATCCACATCCCCTCCCCGCCCCATTGGTTTATATATCAACATTATTATTACGCATACAGGTAAGCAAACTGGAAATTTCTTGTGTCGCCAAAACAATGGATGCTATCTTTCCATGGATGCTATCTTTCCACGCGTTTTTTTCAGTCAGGTTGAAGGGCATTCATATTTTGGACAGCGTTTATTGTTCGTTTCTTTTGATTGTTTAGTGTGTGTTTGTTGTGTGTTGTGTGTGTGTGTGTGTGTTGTGTGTGTGTTGTTGTTGTTTTTTGTTGTTGTTTTTTGTTTTGTTTATTTTAAAATTAAAACTAAAAACAAACGCGAAGACAGTAAAATCGAAAAATACTAATAATAAGAGAGAGAGAGGGGGGAGGGGGGGGGGGGGGGGGGGGGGGTGGGGGAGGGGGGGGGGGGGAGGGGGGGATATATAATATCATCGAAAAAAGTACAGATGAAGACCACCACTCCTCCCAATTTAAAAAAAAAAAAAAAAAAAATGAAGTTTATTTCTTATTCAAGAGATCGATGTTTTAGACAAAACCAAACCAAAAAGAAGGGGGGGGATGCTTGGTCTTACAATATGATTATTACTGTGACAGTATCCTGAATCTCCAAACAGTTTAAGTGATACATATATAAATTTCAGCCTTGAAGTTATAATATGCTGATATGATTATTCCTGTGCCAGTATCCTGAATTTCCTTACAGTTTAAGTAATACATATATAAATTTCAGCCTTGAAGTTATAATATTCTGATATGATTATTACTGTGACAGTATCATGGATCTCCAAACAGTTTAAGTGATACATATATATATATATAAATTTCAGCCTTGAAGTTATAATATGCTGTAACATTTAACAGATGTACCTCTGTAGCGTCAATGAGTGCTCTTCAAATCAAAAGATTTATTTACGTTGTTTTATGCCACATGGGGGGAAAAAATAAGAAAAGAGTAATGTACAAAACACTACAAATGTATAGGCCTAGATATGTACAGGCTAAAAAAAAACAAAAAAAAACAACAAAACAATACTGTCAACAAAATTAACCTTGCCGCTTTTTCTTTTCTTTTTAATTTATTTTTTAAATATCTTTAATGTACATTATTTTGATTGGTCGTAGTGAATCCTTATTCCAACGTCATGCAAAAAAATAGAAGTAGTTGGGAAAAACGTGTTTCACGTGCTCTTCGAGAAAGAAGGAAAAATAAATCAACAACAAAGTACGCGGCAATACGATTTGGATCATCACTCTTACACATGCATGTACGTTATCACACACACACACACACACACACACACACACACACACACACACACACACACAAAGAGAGAGAGAGAGAGAAGAGAGAGAGAGAGAGAGAGAGAGAGAGAGAGAGAGAGAGAGAGAGAGAGAGAGAGAGAGAGAGAGACACACACAGAGACAGAGACAGAGACAGAGACAGAGACAGAGAGAGACAGAGATAGACACA
The DNA here is from genome assembly GCA_018857735.1 of Alviniconcha marisindica. Classification (NCBI taxonomy): domain Eukaryota; kingdom Metazoa; phylum Mollusca; class Gastropoda; family Provannidae; genus Alviniconcha; species Alviniconcha marisindica. Next base: position 464,755 of record JABMCL010002686.1, on the reverse strand, counting down.
GAGACACAGAGACACAGACAGAGAGACAGAGACAGACAGACAGAGACAGACAGACAGAGACAGAGACAGAGAAACAGACACAGACACAGACACAGAGAGACAGAGACAGAGACAGAGACACAGAGAGACAGAGACAGAGACATAGACACAGAGAGAACACTCACATACAGATAACAAGTACAAACATAGAAATTAATACTAATACGAGTGTATTTCAAGTCTTGAAATTTAGCACACATGACAATCAGAACACATAATTATCAGAATGAATTCGCTCTGTAATAAAACCAGCACATCCAGAAACAATAACAAAAAAACATCAAAAGAAACACCAAGAACAAAAACAAAAACAAAACAAAACAAAAAACAGCATTAAAAAAAAGGAGAGGACAAGGAACATTTATATGTTCGTCACCCTGTATTTTGTTTTGTTTTGTTTTTTGGCGACATCACGTATGTTATCAGTTCTCGTTATATTCTTTTTATAACAACATGACATAATAATTATTCAAACAAATTCTGATCAACCTCAAAATGGTGCTGATACTATAATTATAGTATCACTACCAAGAGAGTGGATTACACAGCTCTGAGGACAGAAAAATAGAAGACACCCCGAAATATATATATATATATAAAATCCGCCAACATTTTACTTTGACAATGATAGCAAAGACGGTAGCGGTTTGTATACAATGGACAGACACTCAAAACAGTAGCATATTCAAATGCCGCAAACTGCACACAACGGCACGATCTGGGATCTAAATGAACTGTTCTACTTGAACTGATTGAAACACACACACACACACACACGCACGCACGCACGCACGCACGCACGCACGCACGCACGCACGCACGCACGCACGCACACACACACATCATTGCACACTTGAGACAGATGGTGCGACATGGGTGACATGCATACAATGGTGATTATGACGTGATTAAAATCGTGACAACACTGTCATTCATTAATTATTATAATTACATGACCAATAATTACGGGGGGAGGGAGGGGGACCCCCCCCCAAAACAAAAAAAGACACACAAACATACACACACGCACAACCCCCCCCCCCCCCCCCCACCCCTCAAAAAAAAAAGAAAAAAAGACCCCATCAAAAAAAAAAAAAAAAAAAAACCTCCCCCAACCCCCCCCCCCCCCCCCCCCCCCAAAAGACAGCTGTATCAAAAATCTGGGACTAATTTGCCACAACGGTACCATTCAAGAACATAATTATGTACAATATACAAATGCCGGACAAGGTAATAAAGAGGGGATGGGAACAAACGTTTTTTTTGTTTGTTTGTTTGTTTGTTTGTTTTGCTTTTGTTTGCTGAATGTTGCGAACGTGCGGAGTGATGCAAGCACCGTAAAGTTAACCACTTTACGTCAGACAGGACAGGTAGGTCATTCGGTGTATTATGCCCAGTCAACCATTACGGTTATACCAGGGTGAAGTCTGACAGGGAGGTCACCAGGAAACGATCGACAATGGTCAGCAAGGAAAGCACCTAATTTATAATTATTCCTTATCTACATCAGTGGTAAGCAGGTAAAGTACGTGCAACTATTTCTTATCTACTTATTGTCTGGAACAACATATCCGACACTGTCGTTCTCTCCCACAGGTCAAAATGTCTCTTAAAAACATTCTCTTCACTTTTTGCCTAGTCTGTGCTACTCTAGCAGACGCTGTATCTTTTTTTCTTTTTTCTTTTTCTTTCTTTTTTCTTCTTTTTTTTTGTTTTTTTGCTGCTGACGTCTTCACTCGCTGACTGGTGATTAACTAGGGGATGGGGTTGGGAGAGAGAGGGGAGAAAACGAAGAGGAAACGGGGGCGAGGGGCGGGTGGGTGGGGGGGGGGGGGGGGAATGGGGGGGCGGAATGGGGGTGGGGGGGGAAATGGGGAGGGTGGGAGGAGGGATGGCAGGGTGCTTGTGAGAGAGGGGGGGAGGGTGCTTTTTCGGGGTATAATTTCCGCATCCGTTGCAAACTCCAAGCATTTTTGTACGACATCCTTCCTCCAACCACTGCCTCAGTTGATTACGCCATAGGTTTCGAAAATCCGTCAGCTGACGAACAGTTTTTCGATGATGCTCAAAACGGCAGTCAGTTTGTAACAGACAGCTCAAGTTATATCAGACGTTTCTTTTATAACTGACCACGTTGCTTACGCCAGCACAAATAAACTAAAATCGTTTGAATCGAGACGGAACTCTTCTTTTTTTTCTTCTTTTTATCCGGGGCG
>JABMCL010002686.1:455000-457500 GCA_018857735.1 Alviniconcha marisindica | reverse complement strand
ATGACGATCATGTACGAATGTGTTCTGCTCCACAATGACGATCATGCACGAATGTGTTGTGCTCCACAGTGACGGTCGTGCACGAATGTGTTTTGTTCCACAGTGAGGGTCGTGCACGAATGTGTTCTGCTCCACAATGACGATCATGCACGAATGTGTTTTGCTCCACAGTCAGTGACGGTCGTGCACGAATGTGTTTTGTTCCACAGTGACGGTCGTGCACGAATGTGTTTTGTTCCACAGTGAGGGTCGTGCACGAATGTACTCTATCCAGTAGGCTACAGCAACGCTCAAGTGTAAACACGTCTGTCTCACTGTTCCTACCGTACGTGTATGAATGTATTTTCTCCAATGGGCTACAGCAACTCTCAAGTGTAAACACGTCTGTCTCACTCTTCCCACTGTATGTGTGTGGGGAAAGTATTTTCTCCAGTGGGCTACAGCAACTCTCAAGTGTAAACACGTCTGTCTCACTCTTCCCACTGTATGTGTGTGTGTGAAAGTATTTTCTCCAGTGGGCTACAGCAACTCTCAAGTGTAAACACGTCTGTCTCACTGTTCCTACCGTACGTGTATGAATGTATTTTCTCCAGTGGGCTACTGCAACTCTCAAGTGTAAACACGTCTGTCTCACTCTTCCCACTGTATGTGTGTGTGAAAGTATTTTCTCCAATGGGCTACTGCAACGCTCAAGTGTAAACACGTCTGTCTCACTGTTCCTACCGTACGTGTATGAATGTACTTTCTCCAAGTGTAAACATGTCAGCCTCACAGCGACCCCGTGCGTGGATGCCTTCTCACCCAATAGGTTACAGCGATTCTCAAGTGTAAATATGCCTGTCTCACAGGAACCACTGTGAGTAAAAAATAGTGTGTTCTACGTCCCACAGCATTTCAGTACACATCGATGTCTCGTAGAACGCAGCAAATTGCCTCGATTATCCACAATGATCAACAGGCAGTATGGCTGTAAGTTGTTCAGAAAACTGAACAGTTTCATCCTTTGACTGTGCAAAACCAGTTAACATGTATAGTATCCGAACAGCGCAGGGGGGAAAAAAAAAAAAGAGAAAAAAAAAGAGAGAAAAATAGAAGAGGAAAAAAACACAAAGAATTCTCGTTTCCAGAGTTGACTAAATGCAAGCTAAACATCCTATACAAACACAACAACCTTGACCACGGTAATGTCTTTCACATTCATGAAGAAACATCGATGAGAACACACAGAACACGCAACATGTTGTGCTCATTGTCCAGAAGTTACGCACACGAGGTCAAGAGAGAGAAGGAAAAAAAAAAAAAAAGGAAAAAAAAAGAGGAAAAAATACGAAAAGGAAGGAGAATCTGCCAGGCCTGTCGGGCAAGATTCAGGTGTCATTACAAAAAAAAAAAAAAAAAAAAAAAAAAAAGGGGGGGGGGGGGGAGGGGGGGAGAAGAAAGAAAGAAGGAAGGGAAGACACCAAGAAAGAAAGAAAGAAAGAAAGAAAGAAAGAAAGAAAAAGAAAACACCAGAAAGGAAACCGAAACGAACTAAGCCATGATCTCCTCGTCTTTTCTCTCTCTCTCTCTCTCTTTTTCTCTCGTTCTCTCTCTTCCCGTGTACAAGACCACGTCCCCTTCAACTACTGTGTTCCGAACTGCAACTCGTGTTGCCCGAAACGTTGAGAAGTCCGGTCGCTGCCGCAGATCCTGTGGAGGGTAGGGAGGAAGTCTTGACCCCTCCTTCCCCTGCCCCATCGCACTTGTTGGTGCTGGGCGCTTGGCCGCCTCCGCCGCCGTGTTGTTGTTGCTGCTGCTGCTGCTGCTGCTGCTGCTGCTGCTGCTGCTGGTTGTTGTTGTTGCTCAGTTTATCCTTCGAGCTCTTCTCCTGTTCGTTGAGCTCCTTAATGGCCAGCAGCTCCTTCTTCTCCTTCATCCGGCGGTTCTGGAACCAGATCTTGATCTGCCGCTCCGTCAGGCACAGCATGTGGGACAGCTCGATGCGACGCCGTCGGGTCAGGTAGCGGTTGAATTTGAACTCTTTCTCCAGCTCCAGGGTTTGGAAGCGGGTATAGGTCTGGCGCCCCCGACGTCTTTGGTTGGAGTTCGGGCCTGGAAACAGAAGAGGACGGGAGAACTGATGAATGAGGTTATGTATGAGGAGTACGTCGTACTGATTAACAATAACCCTAACAATATACTTTGTTCATCCCTGCGGGAAGTTAAAGCTGTCGTTCGATCGCACAACGAAGAACATATCTCAATAATTCTAAGTCATTAAACACGCGCACATACACACTCTTAGACAAAGGGGGGCCCTTTCCCTCAATCTGCATACACTAATAGCAAACGCAAAATTTCCTGGAATAATGCTTTCTCTGTCAAACCAAAACGCAAAACTCTCAACCCTCCCTTATTTTATAAACGTGCCCCCAGACAATCAAAAAGTCGCATGTGTTTTAACACAGAGAGAGAGGGGGGGGAATAGGAGGAGAGAGAGAGAGAGAGAGAGAGAGAGAGA
>JABMCL010002686.1:445000-447500 GCA_018857735.1 Alviniconcha marisindica | reverse complement strand
GGAAACACACACACACACACACACACACACACACACACACACACACACACACACACACATGCAATGACTGTAGCAGAAACTGGGTATTGATATTAGTTGGGGTGGAAATACTGTGAGAAGAGGAAGGTTTTTAGTTTGGCTTTAAAAAATATTTGCGATCCTGTCTCACGAAAGTAGCCTTAAGTCGCATTTGGGATATTCTGAGATAATAATAATAATAATAATAATAATAATAATAATAATAATAATAATAATAATAATAATAATAATAGACAACTTTTGCATAGCGTTATTCTCTGGTGTGCACAAACTCACTGCGCTTTACAACACTCTCCAACGTTTCTAACGCTTTTTTGTTGTTGCTTTTTTCTTTCTTTATTTATTTTTTACTGTAGCCCGTACTGGGTATCTTGGTATTGGACAGTCTAATATCACCTATGTGAAAAGACTTTAAATTTTAAAAAAATGAAGAAGTAGAAGGAATTGGTGTTTGAATGAAGGCTATAGTGAAAACAACCATTAAAATTGTGGCTACTTGAAGTTGTTAAGCGCAGTAACTGCAGCCACGTTTTTTTTAGAAAACGGCCCTGAAAGATTTTATATATTTTTGCATAATTATGTTCCATAGCAACAGGGGTTCAGAGTTACTACTGACGCTAGAAACCGGTGCCTGGTTGTATGGTGTACACAGAACGTGCGGCGAGATGGCAGCAGTTTCACGCGGCACCAGCCATGTAACAAATAAAGAGCGCTGTAACAACTCCTTCAAAACGCGCTGAGTAAAAAAAACTACAGTCGCTCGATCGTGAACCGGTATGGCCCAGCGGTAAGGCGTTAGTTAGGCTGGTAAGCAGGGAGACCTCGGTTCGAATCCGTTTCGGCTCTCCTTTCACTTCAAAAGTTGTGGTCAGTGGACACTTGTGTTGTGACTTTGTTCCTCGCAATCAATAAAACATTAAAATGGCTCTCATCGCTGCCCATCGTAATGCAGGAGTCATTCTGGTGGTGACAGTGTAGCGACAGGTATATAATCTACATCTCCCTCTACCTCATACCCCCTCCACCCTCCTTCTCCCCGTCCCTAATAAGCCTTATGGTTTCTGTGGACGTTAAGCATCATGTTTTCTAGTTTGGTTTAAACAAATTTTTATTCATTCATCGTAATCATAAGCTCAACAAATAAGTACAGGAAACACATGTTTTCTAGTTTGCTTCAGTCGCTCATTCAGAGTCGCATATATACAACCACAGCGAAGTGGATTTGCTCAAAAGCTAAACATTAACCCCTTCACTGTCCCAGCCTGTATAATTTTCGGGCTTTCAATGCTACGCGTTTTGACGAAAATCCTTTCACATGCCAGTGCGAAAAAGAAAAAGAAAAAGGCTTAAGGATTTCAAATTTCGCGCCTTTATTGGTCATTTTCAAGTGACATCATGGCAGTGAAGGGGTTAATAGAGCTGTAGCTGTCACTGCATAGACCTTAGGGCCCACAGCATAATGAGGCGCTCACAAAAGCGTTCATAGACTATAAAATAAATGAACACAACGCTGACCCCGCATTAACGTCGGTCACCCTGACCATAAAAGCTCGTTTCCAGACTGATGCGCCAGTGTCTATCCCGTCCCTAATAAGCCTTGTGGTTTCTGTGGACGTTAAGAACCATACTTTTTTCTTTTTTTCTGATGCCCCAATGTCAGCCGGTTTGGCCTAGCGGTAAGGCGTTAGGCTGGTAAGCAGAGGGACCTCGGTTCGAATCCGCTTCGGCTCTCCTTTCTCTTCAAAAGTTGTGGTCTGTGGACGCTGTCTTGTGACTTTGTCCCTCGCAATTAATGAAACATTAAAATGGCTCTCATCGCTGTCCATCTTAATGCAGAAATCATTCTGGTGGTGACGGACTAGCGATGGGTATATAATCTCCCTCTTCCCATATCTCGATATCCCCCCCCCCCCCCCCCCCCCTTCTCCCTGTCCCTAATATGCCTTATGGTTTCTGTGGACGTTAAGCGCCATGTTTACTACTTACATTCCGGTCCCCCGGGAGCGGCGATAGCTCAGCGGTAGGGCGCTGAGTCCGTGATCGTCAGAAAGGTCGCGGGTTCGAGTTCCGGCAACAGAGGAGGCCCAGGGGAGAATTATCTTCTCTAGGGTCACCTTTATGTGCTGACTCTTATTTCGGTATCCGTTTTACTGCAGTAACACGTAAAAAGATCTCGGCAATGCTGCCAAAAGTGTAGGTAGCAGGTTACAGCTAAACACACATGCACCCTACGGATTCAGCCTCGAATAATGAAAATGACATTGTGAATTGGTGCGTGGTTGTCTGGTGTACACAGAACGCGCGCTGAAACGGCAGCAGTTTCATGTCGCACCAGCCATGTAACAACCAAACAGCGCTGTAAGTACACCACCTCGGTGGATATAAAACACACACACACACACACACACACACACACACACACACACACACACACACACACACACACACACACACACACTCA
>JABMCL010002686.1:432500-435000 GCA_018857735.1 Alviniconcha marisindica | reverse complement strand
AACGTTTAAAAAACAAAACAAAACAAAAAAACAACAGTTTTCCTAATGCGCCTCTCGTGCATGCAAAACATCCAAACTATCGATATTTTATTTCAACAAATGAGTGACTCACAACATGGCAGCCATCTGCGCAAGGCCAGCAATCTGACAACGAGGAGGAGGAGGAGAAGGGGTGAGGGGGAGAGAACTCGGGGTGAAAAGGGGGAGTAACCAAGGCACTACATTTTAAAACAAGGTCATCGGTCCCTCGCAAATCTGCCCACAGCGGCCCACCCGGCAGTCAGACACACCAATGGCAGCAGAGACTGAAATGGTCAATCGATATATTCGCACGGCGCAATTGTTGCGACCTGTCCATTTTGCTGCTAGTTGATTTACGTCCCCTGAAGGTGATAATTTCGGATTCTTAATTCTCATCCTACTTTTGTTTCTAAGCTCAGGTCGGGTGTTCCTTTTGGGGGGGGGGGGGGGGGTTATGATAAAGATCGTGTGGACCAAACTGTTTGGAAGATGGAGCAAGAGGGGTGCGGGTGGGTGGGTGATAGGGGATGACAACAAAATGATTTTAAGGGAAAGGGAGTGGTGGTGAGTTCTCCCTGATTTTTTGTTTGTTTGTTTGTTTTGGCTGTTGTGTTCTCACAACTGAGAAGGCTGAATTTGGTCTCACCGAAACCAGCACACTGGCCTCTTTCACATTTGAAGATATTAATAACAAATAATTCTTATAAAGCGCTGTGCTCTAACCAGAGTTAAACTCACTGCGCTGAGATAGAAGATAATTATCTGGGAACAGAGTATCAGCATCGCCACCACAAACAGAACCTAAAAGTAGCAACTTAGGGCACCGTTTAACGCTTAGAGTCCATTGTCATGTCAGTCCGTCTCTCTCTCTCTCTCTCTCTCTCTCTCTCTCTCTCTCTCTCTCTCTCTCTCTCCTCCCCCCCTCCCGCCCCCCTCCCCCCACCCCGCACACCCACCCTCTCTCTCTCTCTCTCTCTCTCTCTCTCTCTCTCTCTCTCTCTCTCTCTCTCTCTCTCTCACCCGTCCCCCACTCCCCACCCACCCACCGGCTCTGTCTGTCTGTCTGTCTGTCTGTCTGTCTGTCTCTGTCTCAGTCTCTGTCTCTCTGTCTCTGTCTCTGTCTCTGTCTCTGCTCTGTCTCTCTCTCTCTCTCTCTCTCTCTCTCTCTCTCTCTCTCTCTCTCTCTCTCTCTCTCTCTCTCTCTCAGGCCGAGCTGGTCACAATATGAAATGCCACCTTGGCAATGGCACAGTAATCAAAGTGTCAGCGATTTACTGTTCGTGCCATCGATTACCTATTCCAAGGGAGCAGACAAGCATTGCTGTCGGACAAAATGGCGACACCCAAGGCCGCTCTGAGTAGTGCATTGTGGGAATGGGGGGAAGTGGAGGGAAGGGGAGAGAAGAGAGAGAAAAGGGGGGTAGGGAGAACGGGGTGTGGACAGAAAGCAGAGACAGAAAGACAGACAGATAGGCAGAGAACAGAGAGAGAGGAGGAGAGAGAGAAGGGGGAGGGAGAGAGAAGAGAGAGAGAGAGAGAGAGAGAGAGAGAGAGAGAGGAGAGAGAGAGAGGAGGAGAGAGAGACAGAGAGAGACAGAGGCAGAGGCAGAGACAGACAGGCAGACAGACAGACAGACAGACAGAGACAGAGACAGACAGGCAGACAGGCAGACAGACAGACAGACACAGAGACAGAGACAGAGACAGACAGACAGACGGAAAGAAAGAAAGGCAGAGACAGAGACGGATCGCAGTTCGAGAGAGCAAATACGACAAGAACATGTGTCACACGGCAAAAATGTTTACGGCTCTCCACCAGGCAGTCAGCTGTCGGGCGTTCTGAATATTTTTCCACCATGTTTTGGTCTTCTTACCACCACTATCGCGTCTTTTTACCACCATTATGTCGTTTTTTTTACCACCAGTATTTTGTCTTTTTACCGCCACTAGCTCGTCTTTTAACCCCACTGTCTCGTCTTTTTACCACATACTTTCGTGTTTTAACAGCCACTGTCTCATCTTTTCGTCACCAATGCTTCATTTTCTTACCATCAGTCTGTCGTCTTTTTACCGCCACTTTCCATTCTACTGACCACTGATTTTCCACCTTTTATCAGCACTATCTCGTCCTTTCATCACCACTATACCACATTACCACCGACTTCCATCTTTTTACCACCGCTATCTCGTCCTTCTACCACCGAAATTTCGTCTTTTCCACCGATATTTCGTATTTCTGACATCGATTCTCGTCTTTTTACCGCCCCTATCTTTCATTTTTAGCACCATCATCTAGTCTTTTGCAACGACTTTCGTCTTTAATCGCCATTATTTCGCATTTTTACCACCCTAGTTCGTGTTTTACCACCAACATTGTGGAGTCTGTTATTACCACAATCTCGTATTTCCGAAGAAGAAGAAGAAGAAGAAGAAGAGGATCGGGAAGTGGGGGGTGTTGGGGTTGGGAGGGCCGGGGGGG
>JABMCL010002686.1:415000-417500 GCA_018857735.1 Alviniconcha marisindica | reverse complement strand
AGTCCCAGTGGCGGGCGCGTTCGGTGGAAGGGGCACACTACATTCACCTACACACGTCACAGAGAAAGGGCGGCAATTCAACACTTTGGCGCTGCTGTCAGCGAGAGGTCGCTGGGCTCATCCTTAAATCATAGTAGCCGCTAATCTTTCCTGCATTTGCTCGCTACAGACGCCCGCTGATCCGCCTTTGATGTGCGCCGTTTCTCGGGGATTCTCAAGACACCACGTAGATCAAAGAACCCCCCTTCCGCCCCCCCTGCTCTCCCCTCCCCCCCGCCCCCCCACCCCCCCCTGCTGTCCCCCCCCCCCCCCCACCTCCCCTGCTGTTCCCCTCCCCGTCTTCTTCACCCACTCTCACGTACCCCCCGGAATGTCATATGACTGGGGGGGAGACGCATGCTGGGGGGTTTAGTCACTGTTACCCTTCCTGACTTTTTTTTTTTTTTTTTAATACTCCCTTCTGCCCGTGGCTCTTTCTTCCTTGTCTTCCTTCAGAGGAGAGAAATGTCCTGTCTCTTTCTCTGTCTGTCTGTCTCTTCTCTGTCTCTGTCTCTGTATCTCGCTCTGTGTGTGTGTGTGTGTGTGTGTGTGTGTGTGTGTGTGTGTGTGTGTGTGTGTGTGTGTCTCTCTCTCTCTCTCTCTCTCTCTCTCTCTCTCTCTCTCTCTCTCTCTCTCTCTCTCTCTCTCTCTCTCTCCTGCATTAAGATGGGTAGCGATGAGAGCCATTTTAATGTTTCATTATCTGTAAGGGACAAAGTCACTTCTTCTTCTTCTCAATCGCCGCTACGGACAAAGTCACAAGACAGTGTCCACAAACCACAACCCATTTGAAGAGAAAGGAGAGCCGAAGCGGAATCGAACCGCGGCGGTCCTTCTGCTTACCAGCCTAACGTCTTACCGCTAGGCCAAACCGGCTCAGGCAGGACAGGTAGCACAAAACAGGTTAATTATGTCATGAATAATTACGCAAAACGGACGGCAGATCACGCGAAGCACGCCATTCGGGTGCACGCCTTGTTGTTATTTTCCTGCAAACAAATTGCAGTTTGCTAAAAGAAACATTAGAAATTAATTAATCTCTTCAGTGCTGCAAGGTCGCTTTTCGTTGGAAAACAATGCGTGCAGCGACTAGACTTTTCCACCCAATTTTTTGTTTTGTTTGGAAACAATGCAATGGTTGCACACAATCAAAGTAAACGAGACAAACTAACTACACGAAGCACGTTAATGCTACACACAATTGTTTGTCGACGTAACAGGTTTGTTCCTGCTTTTGCCACTTCTTTATAATATATAACACAGAAAAGTGACAATAAGAGAGTGAGTGAGTGAGAGAGACAAGACAAGACAAGTCAAGACAAGACAAGACAAGATTATTTTATTGTCAGGCCTCCGGCCCATTACAACAGGAGTGAACATTCAGGCAATTCGAATTCTCATGGATCCAGTGACGGACTTAAACTCAGTTTTCTAGTGCTTAAAGCTTTAAAAATGAAGGTGGATAATTTTCTATGGTGGGTGCGTTCGTGCTAGCTAATAATAAGGAAAATTTAAACATGGATGGTTGTCTATGGTACTTTGGTGGAATAAGTTCATCCCTCAAGGCTGTATATTTTGGACATGAGTGAGAGAGAGAGAGAGAGAGAGAGAGAGAGAGAGAGAGAGAGAGAGAGAGAGAGAGAGAGAGAGAGAGAGAGAGAGAGAGAGAGAGAGAGAGAAAGAAAAGAGATCGGTATTTTTAAAACTCAAGAAAGAAAAGAAAGGGGGAAAAAACGAAGAAAAAAGAAAAGAAAAAACAACAACGTAGGACGAGAAACGCACAGATCCAAGCATCCCTGCGGTGTTGTAAGCGCAGCAGAAGAAATCACATGACATTAAGGACAATAAACGCAGCACGTGAGCACTGAGACAGGGTTGTGTTACTGGATAGAACAAAGCCACAGAAGCCTTGCCAGCTATCGAATGACCTCATCTCTCCGTCATCAGATTGCACACGCCACAGCGTCATCGGTTTGCTCTTAAGCTTAAAGCACAGCGGAAGGTGCAGACAAGACTTTACTCGGATCAGTTCAAAAGCAACAGTTGAAGGCTGCTCAGAACGCTTTGTCCCATAAGGATGAGCCGGTTTGTCTTAGCGGTAGGGCTGTCACGATGCAGACTTACATGCCGCAACAAACAACCTACGACAACGAGCGATAAAGTGAGCGTTTACTGTAAGCTTAGCTTGTTTTAATGCTCATGCATTGGTTTTGCTTTTCCATAATTGCATGAACGTAAATAAACTTTGGTTAAACCAACGTAACAAAACAGCTCAACCAAAGGCAGATAAGTATCCTACATCTCATTTTTCACTGTTTGAGTGCTTTTTAAGTGCTGTTTCGTAACTTGAAAAAAAAGAGGCGTACCCCGAAAATTTGCATGCTGTGTTTTGTCATAATAAGCAGCGTTCTTTTTAACCTTTTGTGTGCTTGGATCTTACACGGCCTAACGATCTTCATAG
>JABMCL010002686.1:407500-410000 GCA_018857735.1 Alviniconcha marisindica | reverse complement strand
ATCAACAGATATATTTTTCACGTGTAATGGAAGTTCATTAATAAAGAGGCCAAAAAGAGGAGGTCCCAAGACAGAGCCTTGTTGGAGAGAGAGAGAGAGAGAGAGAGAGAGAGAGAGAGAGAGAGAGAGAGAGAGAGAGAGAGAGAGAGAGAGACAGACAGACAGACAGACAGACAGACAGACAGACAGACAGACAGACAGACAGACAGACAGACAGAGATGGACACACACACACACACACCACACACACACGCACGCACGCACGCACGCACGAACGCACGAACGCACGCACGCACACGCACGCACGCACACACGCACGCACGCACGCACGCACGCACGCACGCCGCACGCACGCACACACATACACACGCACGCACGCACGCACGTAGGCAGACAGAAACAGAAACATACCAAGACAGAGAGAGTCTGTGTTAAACAAACAGAATTCAAAATACCCAACATGCCGCATATCCAGATGTCAAACAGAAAGGTCATATCAGCCCGAACGACTAATCATCAAAAATTGCCAGGAAAAACGTTAACAACTACCAATGACGAAACTACGTTCTATTTCCCTGACGGCCGCGGGGAAAGAATTTGAAGAAGAAAAAGAAAAAAAAAGGAAATGTAGGAGGAGAGAAATTCATCAACAACAACAACAACAACAACAACAGCAACAAACAAACAAATTAAGGAGAATTTGCGGCATTCGCAAAAAAATCAAAGTTATAATTTGATCTACTCCAGCAGCATACATCAAAGAGGAAATCTTTGAATGAATGTATGAATATACGGCGCATAAAAACTTCTACACAAAACATTGTGTGTCCATCTTTGATAGCTTTGAGATTTCAGGAGGTGGGCGGGTGGAGGGGGAGGGGGGGGGGGGGGGGAACTGAAGGGGGGGCATTAAGTTCGTATTCCGTCGTACCCCGGGGGCAGTTGTATGGTTCCTTTCCGGTGCCAAAACGGTACTCTACCGGTAGGTGAACGGCATCATCCTGAACGGCGTCCTGCCGGTATCTGAACGATATCCTGTCGTTAAAAAACGGCATTCTGTATGTCTGTCTGTCTATCTCTCCCTCTCTCCCTGTCCCTCTCTGTCTGCCTATCTGTCTATATGTCTGTCTGTCTCTCTGTCTCTGCGCTCTGACTGTATGCCTCTTTCCCTCTGTCTGTCTTTGTCTGTCTGTCTGTCTGTCTGTCTGTCTCTCTGTCTCTTGTCTGTCTCGTCTCTCTCTCTCTCTCTCTCTGGGTCTTTGTAATTGCTGTAATCTCTCTCTCTCTCTCTCTCTCTCTGGGTCTTTGTGCTGTAATCTCTCTCTCTCTCTCTCTCTCTCTCTCTCTCTCTCTCTCTCTCTCTCTCTCTCTCTCTCTCTGCAAGGACTAGTTGTTAGGTTTTTGACTGAACCTAAATTACAGTCTGTAAAATAACGTTTTCGAGGTCGAGTTCGAGCTCTCTCTTTCTCTCTCTCTCTCTCTCTCTCTGTCTCTGTCTCTGTCTCTCTCTCTCTCTCTCTCTCTCTCTCTCTCTCTCTCTCTCTCATTTATTTATGCTAGAAAATACACTAATATGGAGCGAAGCTGGTCTTGATCACATCCTTTCTTTCCCGTTTGACACGGAGGCATTCAGCGCTCGTAAAAAGGCACATTTACCGAAATGATATATCCTATTTATTGCACGATTGTCTAGCTAATACCAGTCCTTGTTCCTGCGACAACATAAATGTCAAGCTTGTGATAAATCCGCGTGTTTTACACGTGAGTTATAGTTACTGCTTGTACGATCTCTTGTTATTGCTCTGCATTACATTCTTGGGTGTGTGTGTGTGTGTGTGTGTGTGTGTGTGTGTGTGTGTGTGTGTGTGTGTGTGTGTGTGTGTGTGTGTGGTGTGTGTGTGTGTGTGTGTGTGTGTGTGTGTGTGTGCGGGCGTGCGTGCGGGCGTGCGTGTGTGTGTGGGTGTGGGTGGGTGTTTGTGCGTACGCATGTGTGTGTGTGTGTGTGTGTGTGTGTGTGTGTGTGTGTGTGTGTGTGTGTGTGTGTGTGTGTGTGTGTGATAATGATGATTGCCTTTACATAACGCTGTTCTCCGCTCTCGAGCAGACTCACTGCGGTCGCGTCTGATTCTACATGAGTGTCTGTGTGTCTGTGTGTGTGTGTCTGTCTGACTGTCTGTGTGTCTGTGTGTGTGTCTGTCTATCTATCTCTCTGTATGTCTGGTCTGCCTGTGAATCTGTAAATCCGTAAGTCTGCATGTCTGTGTCTGCGTATACGTTTGACATCAAGAACCGAACCGAACCGAAGAACAGAAAGCTAAAGGCGAGCAGCAGGACGGACAACGCCACATGTGACCATCTTCTGAGGTTGACTACAACCGGTTTGTGTGTTTCCAGCTAAGCGTCTCACTGTCTCCAGGCCTATGATGTATGTGAGACGAGGAAAAAGTCGTGAGTGACAAATCCCTGATTTCCCCGAGAAAAGAAGAGGATTAAGACTATC
>JABMCL010002686.1:395000-397500 GCA_018857735.1 Alviniconcha marisindica | reverse complement strand
ACTCAAAACACACGCACACAGAGGGATAGTTTTGAGCAGGAAATTTAAGCGATGGGGCTTGACAAAACGAAGAGACGTTTAACTACAAGAAATAAGACGGAAGAGGAGACACGTCTTGCGACCAGCGATCGATGGTGGCGCCTCGCCTACGGCCCTGCAGAACCGGCCTCGCCTTAGGAATCCTCATGCATAATTGAGCACCTTTAAGTCGATCCTATGCTAACCATCCCTGCGAGAAATATCCTCGACTACCGTGTATTTATCTTCTTCTTCTTCTTTTTTCTTTTCTTTTTCTCTTCTTCTTCTTCTTTTCTTTTTCTTTTTCTTTTCTTTTCTCTTCCCCCCCCCCCCCCCCCCCCCCCCCCCCCCCCCCCCGGACCCCCCCCCCCCCCCCCCTTTTTTTTTTCTTTTTTTCTTAATTTTTTTTTTTTCCCCTTTTCCTCCCCCTCGCGTCTGTCTGTCTGTTGTCTGTTGTCTGTCTGTCCTGGTCTTCCCTTTCGGTTTTTCCTCTGTTTCGCCTCGTCTCGTCTCTCTCTGTTGGTCTCTCTCTGTATCCTGTCTTTCTCTGCTGTTTTCTCCTGTCTGTCTGTCCTTCTGTCGTCGTCTGTCTGTCTGTCTTCTTCTTCTCTCTCCCCTCTCTCTCTCTCTCTCTCTCTCTCTCTCTCTCTCTCCAATAAAACATCCATTTTTTTACCCCATCTCTCTCCACGTCGCCCCCCCCCCCCCCCCCCCCCCCCTTTTTCCGTCTTTCTCCCCTACCCCAACCCGACCCTTTTTTTTTTCTTTTTGTCCCACCTTTTTTTCACTCGGTTTTTTTTTAATTTGTCTGATCGATAGAATACAGTAAGATGTGTGTGCGGTTTTTAGACGGGGCCTGGTGTTTCATTGTTGCGGCGGGTTTCCATTTCTTTTGTTCCACAAAAAGTTATGTGGGCCCGACACGCCTGTGACCTTTTACAACAGTAGCTAGCTTGGGCGAGAGAGAGAGAGAGAGAGAGAGAGAGAGAGAGGGGAGGAAGGAGGAGAGAGAGAGAGAGAGAGAGAGAGAACGAGACAGACAGACAACAGACAGACACAGAGAGAAAAAGAGAGAGAGAGAGAGAGAGAGAGAGAGAGAGAGAGAGAGGGGGAGAGAGGGGGGGGAGAGAGAGAGAGGGGAGAGAGAGAGGGGAGAGAGAGAAGAGAGAGAGAGAGAGAGAAAGAGGAAAAGACAGACAGACAAAAATACAACACACCACACAAACACACACACACACACACACACACACACCACACACACACACCGCAGGGGGAAAAAGAGAGAGAGACAGGCAGGGACAGACAGAGACATAGAGGACAGACAGTACAGACAGACAAAAAGGGACAGACAGGGGACAGAAAGAAGAAGACAGAAAAAAAGGGAACTATAGGGTGTGGGCAGAGATACAGACGGGCGGAGGAAAAGTAATACAAAAAAAGGGTCAGAAAAGGAGAGAGAGAGAGAGAGAAAAAGATAGGGTTCCTAATTAATGGGAAAAAACGGGGAGAGAAGGGGGAGAATTGGGAGAGAGAGAGGAGGGGAAGGAGAGAGAGAGAGAGAGATGCAAACAAGCACAACCAGAGGGGAAACCAAAACGTTACTGCCGAAGTCAACCACGAAGCTGTCGACACCAAAGTGCAGCGTTTAAAATAAACCACACTGTGGCAGTACTCCCCGAGTTCCACCCGTACGGACTATTAGCGACAGGGAGCCCAGGACGCCTCCTCGACTTCCACACAGCTCCAGAGCTCTGTCTCACAATGAGTTCATGTTGCTTTACGTCCACAGAGACCATAAGGAATATTAGGGACGGGGAGCCCAAGGACGTCCACCTCGACTTTCTCACAGCTCCTGAGCTCTGAACCGCATCTACCTCTTTCATGCTGCTGTACATCCACACTAGACACCATCAGGCTTATTAGGGACGGGAGCCCAGGACGACCACTTCGACTTTCACTGACACAGCTCCTGAAGTAAGTAAACATGGTGCTTAACGTCCGCAGCAACCATGAGGCTTATTAGGGACGGGGAGAAGGGGGGGGAAGGGGGTAGGGGGTGGGGGGGAAAAGGGAGATTATTTTTCCTATTTCCCTTTTTTCCCTTTTTTTTTAAAAGGGAAAAAAAAGGGGGGGGAAAAGGCAAATAAGGGGGTTGGGGGTGATGGGGAAAAAAAAAGGAAAGCTTAATGTTTTTTTTCAAGGATGTCAGTTGGCAATTAGGGACAAGTTGTGAACCCAAAGGCCCCAAGCCGGGTTTAATAATTTTTACGTCCACGGAAAAAAAAAAAAGAAGGCTCGTTAGGACGGACAGCTCAGGACCCCGGGCCCCTCGACTCTCAACAGCTCCGAACTATGATTAAGGTGGGCAGCCCATGGGAGCCATTTTAAAAGTTTCCTAAGGAAGGGGGCCCAAAATCCCCAAAGGGCAATGTCCGCCCAAAAACAAACCCTTTCTGAAGACCCAAAAGGAGAGCCGAAGCGG
>JABMCL010002686.1:382500-390000 GCA_018857735.1 Alviniconcha marisindica | reverse complement strand
TGCTAAAAAAAAAAAAAAAAAAAGTTTTCGGGTTGCCCAATTCATCAGAAAGTTTCGCCAAAATTGTGCCCTTGCTTGTGCCAGGAACCACAACCGAGTCGGCACGCTCTTCCTTTGGAGGAGCAAAGGGATATAGAGGAAATTATGGCGGAGTTTAAGGGGCCCGGTTAGGGTTGTAAATCCCTTCGGCATCTCTTCTAGCGGGTTTCATGGGAATTTTATGTCGCCAGAAGGCCTGTAGAAAAGCAGGGCTCGAAATAAAAGCAAATATTGCAAAATTAGCATACAGATGTTTCCAATAAAGTCTATATGAAGGGTTTGGCGAAAGCCACCCTCGTCTGCACAGTTGTCCCACACAAGCGAAAGGGAAGTGGATTAGTGTTTTTCGGGTTCGAGGACCTAACGCACGGATCAGACGTCTCAGAGACATCGCCGGCAGCAGTGCCGGTCAATTCTGATTTGTGTGCGGGTGGAAACGTGAACAGATTGTGAGATGGGAAACAGCAGACACGGGGATATTCGCTAAGTTCGTGATTGGATTTCGTTTTTCCTTCTCGCCTTTTTTTCCCTTTTTTTTTCTTCTTCTTTTTCTTCTTCCGCTTTCGACGCTGTGGAGGTAGGAATCCTTGATCTTAACTCGTCGATCCTGGATGAAGAGGCAAAAGATGCTTGCTAAGTTTGTGATTGGATTGGATCTTTCCGCCTCGCCCTTTTCTTTTGGTGCTGTGGAGGTAGGAATCCTTGATCTTAAATCATCGATCCCGGATGAGGAATTCACAAGCGGAATACACCACAGGTAATATTGGTGCCTTACGTTTTGGCGTTATTCGTGTCGATGCGATGTCTTGTTTTTGCTGAGAAATACTCGGACGACGAAAAAGGTGACCTGACTAAGGTTCTGAATTGGCTGTTGGACGTACTGTCCGGATATACACGTGCCACAGAATTGTGAGTGTGTGCTTTACATATCACTGGATATTCTTGATGTGTTGAAATCGACAAAAGGATTATAATATTTAAGCGTTGCTCTAAGAGCCAGCGCCAAGCAATAACAGTAACGATAACAATATACTTTATTAATCCCAGTGGGAAATTAAAGCTGTCGTTCGACCAAAACGAAGAACAAAATAATTCTAAATCATGAACCACACGCAAAGCACTCTTAGACATACCCCCCCTTTTCTTCAATCGTACACTAATATTATTATAGAAAACCCCAAAAATTACCTGAAATAATGTTTTTCTCTTGTAAAACCCAAAAAACGAAAAAACTTCAAATTAAAAAAAATCATTAGCAAAAAAAAAAAAAAAAAAAAACAAAAAAATTACAAAAATGAAATTCAAAGGCGTTAACCCAAAAGCAGGGTTTTACGACGTCATTCTCCAACCACTGTATAATTGGTTACGCAAGGTCTGGAAAACCGTCACTAACAAAAGGTTTGTCGGTTTGGGGCTCAAATTTGGCACCAAGTTTGGACAGACAACTCAAAGATATCAAATGTTTCGTTTATAAACTCCTATGTTTCTTACGTCGCCAAAAATTTAAAAATTTGATGGAGGCCCCTCTCTCTCTCTCTCTCCTCACTCTCTCTCTCTCTCTCTCCTCCTCCCTCTCTCTTTCCCCCCCCCCCCCTTCTCTCTCCCCCCCTCTCTTTCCCCCCCCCCCTCTCTCCCCCCTCTCTCTCTCCTCACCCCCCTCTTCTTTTCCTGTCTTTGTCTTGTTTTTTTTTCGGGCTTTTCCTTTTCTCTTCTTCTCTCTCTCTCTTTTCCCCCTCTTCTCTCTCTCTCTTTTTAACACACACGGCCCATGTTTACGTGCTGTTGACGCTAGTTGCTACCACAGTCTTGTTAGTACTCAAACCGTTCGGAGAGCTCAGGAGCTGTGTGAAGGTCGTGAAGCTGTGTGAAGCTGTGTGAAGGTCGAGATGGCCGTCCTGGGCTCCCCGTCCCTAATAAACCTGATGGTTCCTGTGGACGTAATATTGCAGTTCTCCTTTGTCTTTCTTCTAAAGGGTTGTGGTTTGTGGACAGTGTCTTGTGACTTTGTCCCTCACAATTAATGAAAAATTAAAATGGCTCTCGTCTCTGCCCATCTTTAATGCAGGAGTCATTCTGGCGGTGACAGTGTAGCGATAGGTATATAATCTGCCTCTTCCCCCCACCTCCATACCCCCTTCCACCCTCACCCTACCTACTAAGCCTTATGGTTTCTGTGGACGTTAAGCACCATGTTTACTTACTTACTGTGGGCGTAAAGCAACACTGAAACGGAAAATTCGGAGGGGCGCTAACAGCATCGGTGGACAGCTGCGCGGAGATAAAGAATAAGTGCCCTGTCAGTGGCGTAACCAGTTCTGGCAGAGTTTGGAGGAAGGTGCCAAAAAGCGAAGCTCGGAGTGTAGCTGTAACCATAAGCCTACTTGCCTACTTGGCTGGGCAGTGGGGAACACCATGGCAGATTCCGAAAGGGTGCGGTTGCACAGTCTTCAGTGACGAACAGAAACTGATGTGACGGACAACACACACACACACACAACACTCACACACAAACACACACCACACACACACACACACACACACACACACAACACACACACACACACACACACACACGACACAACACACCACACACACACACACACACACACACACACACACACACACCACGTACACACACAACACACACACAAAAACACACAACACCACACACACCACCACACACACACACACACACGTACACAAACCACACACACCACCACACACACACCACCACAAACACACACACACACACACCACACAGCTACCATGAGCAGCACATCTGACAAGGCTATACAAAGAAAGACAGAAAGAACTGGAAGAGAGAGAGAGAGGAGAGAAGAGAGAGAGGAGTGAGGGAGAGAGAGCGAGAGAGAGAGGACGAGAGAAGAGAGAGAGAGTTGATTTTCAACGCAGAGTCTACCATGAGAGGGAGGGAGGGAAGGCTAGAAAGAAAGAAAGGGAGGGGGGGAAAGGAGAAGAAAAAAGAAAAGATTTTTTAAAATTTATATATAACAGATAGTTGGTCGCAACGCCTAGTCTATCACGAAGAAAGAAAGAAGAAGAAAAATAAATAAAAAAATAGAGATATAAAAACAAAAATAAAGGGAGAAAGATATGGTTGATATTCAGTGTCCAGTTTACCATGGCATAGCAAAGAAAGAAAGAAAATGAAGCTAGAAACAAAGAAAGAAAGAAAAAGAAAAAAAAGAGGAAAAAAACAGAGGAAAATGTTGTGATGTCTTCATCGATAATAATTTTTTGGCACGGATCTCTCTCTCTCTCTCTCTCTCTCTCTCTCTCTCTCTCTCTCTCTCTCTCTCTCTCTCTCTCTCTCTCTCTCATTAAAAAGAAGAAAAGAAAAAAGAAAAAAAGAAAGAAAAAAAGTCTCCAAGAGCGACAACAATCACGCACAGGCGATGTGATGCATACATTCCAACACAAATAAAAATCATGACGTTCGTTCCCTCGCCTCCAAGGATGAAAATTAACGTTATACGAAGAATTGCCACGAGAGACGTTCTTTTTCCGGTGCATGATGTCGGTGTTCTAACAGCGTTCAGATTATGCAACCGTTCTGATGCCACTTCATGGATCTTCAGGGATTTAGAAGCGTTACGATGAGAAAAAAAGAAGAAGAAAAAATGAGAAGAAAAAAAAAAAAAAAAAGGGAAAAAAAAAAAAAAAAGAAAGAAAAAAAAGGAGGGGGGGGGGGGGGGGGTGGGGTGGGGGAGGAAGTATCTTAAAGTATCTTTTGATGTGTCTCGGTGTCACAGACCTGTCACCGGTCCGCGTAGCCTACTGACTAAACTCCAGAGCTCGCCTCGTCGATAGTGCACGGAGAGGATATATATATCAGATGTTTAAAAAAAAAAAAAAATGTGTGTGTGTGTGTGTGTGTGTGTGTGTGTGTGTGTGGTGTGTGTGTGTGGTATTATTCCCACCTCCACCCTTCCACCTCCTGGTTCATTGTAACAATCGCTCGTAAAACTGTGTATCGCATAAATAAGCTGGACTTGGATCGTGGATTACCTGGATCCGGATACGACTAGCGCGCATGCGTCGGCTCTGGATGCGTTTCAATATTCTTACCGGAAGTGACGTTGTGTGTCGGGGTGCTCAAGAATAATTCTGGTTAGTATGATTATATGAGGTTAGCCAACTAGCAGGAATGGAAATTATTCTGTTTTAATGGAGTTTGCAGGCTGTTTGAAATTTATTATGATGCAGATATTTTCTTGAACAGTCCCACATTAATGTATTACTCAACGAAGTTTTGCATAGAACATGCATTCGGCTCTCTCTCTCTCTCTCTCTCTCTCTCTCTCTCTCTCTCTCTCTCTCTCTCTCTCTCTCTCTCTCTTACACACACACACACACACACACATTCTCTCTCTCTCTCTCTCTCTCTCTCTCTCTCTCACACACACACACACACACACACACACACACACACACACACACACACAAACACCACACACACACACACACAAACACACACACACACACACACACATACACACACACACACACGCACCACACACATTCTCTCTCTCTCTCTTCTTCTCTTTCTCTCTTTCTCTCTCTTCCCCCCCCCCCCCCCCCCCCCCCCCCCTCTCTCCTCTTCTCCTCTCTCACACACACACCACACACACACACACACACACACACACACACACACACACACACACACACACACACACACACACACACACACACATTCTCTCTCTCTCTCTCTCTGTCTGTCTGTCTCTCTATCTTCCTTTTTCCTTCTTTCGTGCTTTCATTTTGTGTCTCTTTCGTCCCCTTCAGCTGAAGAAATAAGATACACCCGAAATACAGCAGACCTCAGCGTAGTTAATTGTCTGCCTGAACCAAAGTCGCGCTATTTCTCCTCCCGTGACTTGTCCAACCTCAAAAACACACAGCTGCACTCGGCAAAGGCCGAAAAACACAATTTGTTTCCCTAATCCTCCGCAGCTACACGATTTGACTCGGAACTTACAGCGCGAACTACAACAAGCATAATAATCTTTATTTATTTATTTATTTTGTTTATTTTTATTTGGGGGGAGGAGGGAGGGAGGGAGAGAGAGAGGGAGAGAGAGAGGGAGAGAGGGAGAGAAAGAGAGAGAGAGGGAGAGAGAGAGAGAGAGAGAGAGAGAGAGAGAGAGAGAGAGAGAGAGAGAGAGAGAGAGAGAGAGGCAGGCAGAGAGACAGACTGAAGAAACAATTACAAAAGCGGAGTTCGGCGTAAGTCGATTTTGTCAACTGTTAAGAAAAAAGAAAAAGAAAACAAACAAGAAAACAAAAGGGGGAAAAATAAAAATAAAAATAAACTGTTCCGTTTTAAAGCAAAAGCTTTTGGTTGTTGCCGTTGTTGTTTTATTTGAGCTTTTTTGTTTGTTTGTTTGCTTTTTGTTCTTTTATTTATTTATTTTTATTTTTTGTTGTTGCTTTGTTTGGATACCGGTATGTGACGGTTCATCTGTCATGTTCATCAGAAAAGAAAGAAGAAGAAAAAGAGAGAGAGAAAAAAGATAATTTATATATATATATATATATATATATATATATGATTATGTTTTTATTTTATGTTTTGTTTTTGTTTTACTTATGCGACTTTCTTCCATCAATGTTTCGACTTACACAAAACTCAAACTCAATCCAGTTTAAAAACTGCGTATGTGGAACGAACACAGCGAAAATCACAGAGCATTACACGTTTTTTCCGACTTATACTATTTTCAAACTCGAAATTGAGTAAAATACGACTTAGGCGAGATAGGCATTTTAAAACAGGTATGTTGTTGTTGTTGTTGTTGTTGTTGTTTCGTTGGTGTAGCATTCCTCAGCTGAGTACGTTTTTGGTCATCCGGTATATGTAGTTTTATGCTACATTGCAAAATGCATTCCATCCGGGTACGTTTTGGTATTTTTCGGAAGGATCCTTTTTTTTTTTTTACTTATTCGATAGCTAATGCATCGTTCGGTCAGAATTAAAATCTTAAAATCGTCACAAAAGTCGACTGACGCCAACATTACACGCCGACGTGTTTCCCTGTTAAACCTGGAGAAAGTCGGAAATGTTCGTCTGCTGCCAAGAACGCCGCATTTCCACAGAGTTTCTGTGTTCTCGGTTCATTCGACTTCATTTTCCTTTCATCCCCATCAAGCTAATAATGCTTGCTTGTTGCATGGCCCAGCTGTTCTGTTGTTAATGTTAACCCTGGGAAACCTCTCTTTCTCCTTCCCCTTCTCTCTTTTGACTGTTTTCTGTCGTCTTTTTCTGTCTGTCGGTTGTGTCTTGTCTTGTTGTCTCTGTTCTCTTCTCTCTCTCTCTCTCTCTCTCTCTCTTCCCTTTTCTTCTTTTTTTTTTCTCCTTTTCTTTTTTTGTTTTTTTTGTTTAAATCAAGCTAATAGTCGGTATGTGTCAAAAACAGTGATTCAGATTTTCACCTGGTTTAAGCAAAGTTTATTTTACATTCATGAAAATATGGAAAATCCAAATTTTCATTTGTGATTTTGTGTTTCGCTCTGATGTGATCTCCAGGGTTAACAACAACATTTTTAGATAAAACTAACTCTGCAGCGTTTTATAAATAATAAAGATAACAAGAAGAAGAGAAGAAGAAGAAGATGATGACTATGATGAAGAAGAAAAACAAACAAATAAATAAATAAATAAAATAAACAACAACAACCTAATAATAATAATAATAATAATTATAACCACATAATAATAATAATAACCATATAATAATTATAATAATAATGACAACAACAGCAGCAATAATTACAGTGATCATAACTGCGTCCATTAATATATAAAACGCCCTTCCAAGAATCAAGAATATTTATTTGCCCTCAGCAAGCACAGATAATTTACTACAAAAGCTGACAGCGTTTGACAATTATTTGCAATATGTGCAGCTATAAATCCCAAACAAACAAGTGCCATCTGGTCGGCCTTTATTCCACGCATTGACTTTCATTAAATGGAGACCGTACGGCGTCATCTAATGACGAAAATTAATTAGGTTTAATAACATACCATAGCGGGGTCAGGTTCGCTTATTCAGATGTGTAATCTGAACTGGTTTCAGAAAAGGTTTCGCTCGCTTGTACAATTTTTATATATATTTTTTATTCAGTTTTGAGAGAGAGAGAGAGAGAGAGAGAGAGAGAGAGAGAGAGAGAGAGAGAGAGAGAGAGAGAGACAGACAGACAGACAGACAGACAGACAGACAGACAGACAGACAGACAGACAGACAGACAGAGAATCAAGACAAGTCAAATCAAGTTGTTATTTGTCTATAGGCATGTGGCCCGTTATAACGGGGTTGCGAGTTCGTGATCACTAATAGTAAAGGAAGAGGACATTATTAGCAGCATGTGTTAATGACAGCAAATAAACATCATTTCATGGATTCATACGCACACAGAACAGACTGTAGCTCTTCA
>JABMCL010002686.1:360000-362500 GCA_018857735.1 Alviniconcha marisindica | reverse complement strand
GCGTACAACACATAGCTAACAATGATTTCCTGAGATAAGTAAACATGGTGCTTAACGTCCACAGAAACCGTAAGGCTTATTAGGGACGGGGAGAAGGAGGGGGTGGGAGGTGGGGTGGGGGGGTGGAAGGGGTATGGAGGTGGGGGGAAGAAGGAGAGAGATATACCTATCGCTACACTGTCAGCACCAAAATGATTCCTGCATTGAGGTGGGCAGCGATGAGAGTCATTTTAATGTTTCAGTAGGAAGTGATGGACAAAGTCACAAGACAGTGTCCACAAACCACAACCTTTTTGAAGAGAAAGGAGAGCTGAAGCGGTATCGAACCAAGGTCCTTCCGCTTACCAGCCTAACGCCTTACCGCTAGGCCAAACCGGCTCACAATTCCTGAGATCACATCGCAGTTAATTTCATGGCTCATGGACACAGACAAAGCTCATGTGCCTATGCTCTGGTCGCTCATTGTTTTTCTTCTCCCTGCTTTGTTGTTGGTTATGAGAAGGGGGATAGCTCGGTGGTAGAGCGCCGGACTCGTGATTGAAAGGTTGCGGGTTCGAATCCCTGCAGGAGCGGCGGGAGAGTTTTCTTTCCCAGGGTCAACTTTCTGTGCTGACACCCCGTGTTACCGCAGTAGCACGTAAAAGATCCCGGTTCATTCTGCCAAAAGTGCAGGTGGCAGGTTACAGCTAAACACGCATACACTATGTGGCTTTGAATGAAGTGACACTATAAACCTGGTGCATGGGTGAATGGTGTACACAGAACTTGCGCCGAAACGGCAGCATTTCACGTGGCACCAGCCATGCAACATCCACAGAGCGCTACCAGTACACCACTTCCGTGGATATTAATAATACGCGCTATAAAAGGATACAGTTACTCATTCAGAATCACATGCCACATGTGCGCATTGAGTCTGCTCGAAAGCAGAGAATAGCGCTATACAAAAGCTATGAATAATAATAATAATAAGCATTGATTGGTGTTTGTTTTGTTTTCTTCAACGTTATTAGTAATTTACATGAAAATTATCAGATATTCTATTGGCTTATCTGTAGTTTTGTCCTGGCATAATAGTCCTGGTTGATTGGGCATACAAAACCTAGGTTACTTACTTATCTGCTGGTTGTGTGCTTATAAATACATGTATGACATATCAATTATAAAAATTATAAAAATTATAAATGAGGTTTTAATGTAAAAAATAATAATTTGATCTTGTAAACCGCAGCGTGCTCACCTTTGTCGGAGAGATATGTAGTAGTAGTAGTAGTAGTATATTATTATTATCATCATTTTCATTATTAACGGAGTGGGTGTTTGTACTGTACGCATGTACGGACTGTGTGCATTTGGCGCTGTGAACACGCAAGTTTTTGTGTGAAATTATTGTTCGATGTATACATTTTGTTATTCATTCACGTATCATTTGTGTATGTAAATGACGCCTTGCAATCTTTTATATATATATATATTTTTTTTTTTTTCTTCTTCTTTTTCTTCTGAACAGTAGGTTAGTAAGGACTAATTGTTAGATAGCTTTGCCTAATGTACAGCCCTTGTACAGCTCTCGAGTTCAAGTTCGAATTCGCTCTGTGCTTTAGCTAGATAATTTGCTATTCAGTTTGTTTGTTTGTCTATTTGTTTATCCGTGACAGATCAGTTATGCTGTTTAACTAAGTTGTATACGTACACACTTACTGACCGATTTAATGCGGCAATACAAATCTCGTGGAAAACGCTCACGAGTTGAACTCAGTGGAGAATTCGTTAATATATCATCATTAAAAATTATAAATAAATATTTAAAAAAATACTCCCCAAAAATCCAACCGTGGTTCGACGTAGGATTTGTTACGGAATTAATGCGAGGACAAACTAAAAAGTGAAAGACATGACTTGGTTTAATCCTGAAAGCAGTAATAACTCCAGATTAAATACGGCGTTTCATTTCGAAAACTTGCAACCCGCGCTGTATTTTATACAATCACCAACAGACAGGTTTGACTGAGCAAAATTCACGTTTAAAAACGTGTGCTTAATCATGGCACAGTTTATACAATCACCAACAGACAGCTTTGACTGAGCATTTCATGGTTTAAAAACGTGTGCTTAATCATGGCACAGTTTATACAATCACCAACAGACAGGTTTGACTGAGCAAAATTCACGGTTTAAAAACGTGTGCTTAATCATGGCACAGTTTATACAATCACCAACAGACAGCTTTGACTGAGCAAAATTCACGGTTTAAAAACGTGTGCTTAATCATGGCACAGTTTATACAATCACCAACAGACAGGTTTGACTGAGCAAAATTCACGGTTTAAAAACGTGTGCTTAATCATGGCACAGTTTATACAATCACCAACAGACAGGTTTGACTGAGCAAAATTCACGGTTTAAAAACGTGTGCTTAATCATGGCACAGTTTATACAATCACCAACAGACAGGTTTGACTGAGCATTTCATGGTTTAAAAACGTGTGCTTAATCATGG
>JABMCL010002686.1:352500-357500 GCA_018857735.1 Alviniconcha marisindica | reverse complement strand
GTAATTTCTTCTTCTTCTCTCTCTCTCTCTCTCTCTCTCTCTCTCTCTCTCTCTCTCTCCCTCTGTCTCTCTTTCTGTCTCTCTCTGTCTCTCTCTGTGTCTCTCTCTGTCTCTGTCCCTCTGTCTCTGTCTCTCTGTCTCTGCCTCTGTCTGTCTGTCTGTTTGTCTATCTGTCCGTCTGTCTATCTCTGTCACTCTGTCTCTCTCTCGCTCTGTCTGTCTGTCTGTCTGTCTCTGTCTCTGTCTATCTGTCTGTCTGTCTGTTGGTTTGCTGTTGGTTTTTGCGCCAGTACAACGACTATGAAAAAGAAAGGAGAACAAGAAGATCGCCGATCATACTTTCTCTAATTACTTTGCAACACACACACACACACACACACACACACACACA
This sequence comes from Alviniconcha marisindica, assembly GCA_018857735.1. NCBI lineage: Eukaryota > Metazoa > Mollusca > Gastropoda > Provannidae > Alviniconcha > Alviniconcha marisindica. Next base: position 357,109 of record JABMCL010002686.1, on the reverse strand, counting down.
CACACACACACACACACACACACACACACACACACACACACACACACACACACTTGTGCGCGCGTGGAAAGACAGGGAGAGAGAGGGGCAGACAGACAGAGGCATAGACAGAAAGACTGACACTGACAGATATATGTGTATATATGAGAGAGAGAGAGAGAGAGAGAGAGAGAGAGAGAGAGGAGAGAGAGAGAGAGAGAGGGGGAGAGAGAGAGAGAGAGAGAGAGAGAGAGAGAGAGAGAGAGAGAGAGAGAGAGAGAGAGAGAGAGAGAGAGAGACGGAGAGGGAGCTAGATTTAGTTAAAAAGCATGTGCATTACAGCACCTGCATACATGAGTTATCTCGTATTGCTGTAGAAGTCAGGTATCAATGAACACCAACACGCATTCACACAACACCGAGTTAACTCTCTGCACGCCTGTGCACAATGCAAGAATGCACTGTTGACTCAACCAGACAAATCACCCCAAACTACACATCCAAAACAAATATAAAAATACATATAAAAATAAAAGATTGGTCGTCTGCATTACTGGGCATCCCGTTAGACAATTCTTGGGTTAGTTAAATCAAGGTGATTGAGAAAAGGAGAGGTAAAAATGGATAAACTGAAGATTACTTTTGCTTTTCATCCCATCCAACGCATAGGATAAATCGAGGGGATGGTGGGCGGGGTGGGGGAGGCGGTGGGATGAATTACACACACACACACACACACACACACACACACACACACACACACACACACACACACACACACACACACACAATAAACAACAACAAAAACCCAGCTAATCACCAACTCAATGACTCAACCCCGCACACATAATAAACCAAAGACAACACTACAAAAAGGGGACGATTTGGGAAAGACAAACACGACAAAGAGACGAGAAAGAATGAGATAGTTTTACTTGCCTACCGATGGACATTAAAAATAAAAAATAAAAAATAAAAAGCCCGCAGTAAAAACAGGATTTTCTAAATAGAGTGTTGGGACAGGCAAAAAATGACAAACAGACGAGAAAGAATTAGGTAGTTGTGCTTGTCTACGATGAACATAAACCAAAGACCACAATAAAAATTAATAATTTTAAATTTAAAAACAATTAAGGGGTGGGTGGGGGTGGGGGTGGGGGTGGGGGGGGGGGCATAGAGGGAAGGTTGGGATGGACATGACATCACATGACAATGAGACGAGAATGAACTAGGCAGTTATACTTGCCTACGATGGACATAAACCAACGACCATAATAAAAATAATAACTTTAAATTAAAATTTAAAAAAATTAAAGGGGGGGAGGGAAGGTTGGGACAGACATGACATAACATGACAATGAGTCGAGAAAGAACTAGCTAGTTATACTTGCCTACGATGGACACAAACCAAAGACCACACTAAAAACAAACAAACAAACAAACAAACAATAAAAACTGAAAAATAAAATCAATTAAGAGGGGAGGGGAAGGGGCACAGAAGAAGGATTGGGACGGACATGACACGGAACAGGACAACTTGACGAGACGAGAAAATAACTAGGTAGTTGTACTTGCCTACGATGGACATCCAAGGGTAGAACGACGGCGGCTCCCCGTCGGTGGCGGCCACTTTGGTGCAGGGGCTCATGGAGTCTGGACGACCCTGGCCCTGGGGCGGGAGGCAGTTGCTCTGAACATCCCCGCATCCCTCCCCGAACCGCATCCCCGTCATGTTCATGTTCGGGTAGAAGGAACTCCGGTTAGGCTGCAGGCCCATCCGGAACTCGTGGTTCCTCTGCTGAAGGGCCTCCATCCTGCACGCGTCCGCGGCCTGGTAGGAGTTCATGGCGGCCGCGTAGTAGGACCTGGGAGTGCGGTAGTTGGACGTGGGGCATATTTCCGGGATGTTCAGGAAGTGTTCCATGTACCCCGTCGCCGCGTTGACGTTGACGTTCTCCGCGGCCGCCGCTGCGGCTGCTGCGTGATGCATGTCCTCGGCCCGACCCCCCGGGCCAGTGTGCCCGTGGGTGCCCGGGTGGCGCAGAGGTAGGTAGGAGCTCATGCTGGAGAGATCGAGGGACGTAATGGTGGCGGTTTGTGGGATCAACGAGCTACACAAAAATTTAGAAATGAAACCGGCGAGTCCCGGGGGCCCACCACCTTCGCGCCGCTACTCACTGAAGTCGTATGGCGATAGCTTCAGAAAATCGAAGCTACCCTTGGTATTGTTGTGCTGGTGGTGGTAGAGGTAGTGGTGGTGGTCGTGGAAGTAGTAGTAGTAGTAGTAGTTGTAGTTGTAGTGGTGGTCGTCGTTGTGGTGGTGATTAGTGCTGCTGATGTTCGCCAACTTTGACACCGAACGTTTCGAAGAGGTGAAAATGAAGGAATCGTGATTCTGCCGACGTGAAGTGTCCGGAAGCTGTGTGTAGGAAGAGTTTCCGAGAAGCATGCAGCGTGGAAAATGTCGGCCCTGCGTTGCTTATGCGTTGGATATTCACGCGAAGTCTTCGCTTGAAGGAAAGCACAAGTGAGTAAGCAGATCACATAGGGTCTATGGCGCAGTCCTGATCGCTTAGTTTACCACTGTCCGGCTATCATCCTTGTTGTTGTTGTTGTTGTTGTTGTTGCTGTTGTTGTTGTTGTCGTCGTTGTTGTTCTTTCGCGTCCACGTACTGGCCTGTTCAGTCAAAACACAACAGAAACTGTCAGTTCACATCAGAAGCATTAAAACTCAAACACTCCGAGTCAACATACAGAATCAAACAGTCAACTCACATCAGAATTAAAACTCAAACACCGCAAGCCAGCACACAGAATAAAAAATAATAATAAAATAATAATTACAAATCCTCTGCCTGGAGATTCAGAAACAGACTAAGACGTCAACAGTGAAAGCGATATGCTGCAAGGTACGCTACACAACCTCTCAACAACCGGCAGGTTTAAAAGGGTTGTAATCAAACATTAAAACCATCTCTTTAATTAATCACTACAAACCTTGGCGTCGTTCCCACGATGAAAATATTCCCTGAACGCACACACTAACACACAGACACAGACAAACACACACACACACACACACACACACACACACACACACACACACACACACACACACACACACACACACTATACACGATGCACAGGAATAACATCAACTAGAAAAAGGAGAAAAAAAGAAAACAGAAAAAAAGGAACAAGAGAGAGAGTGAGACAGACAGAGAGAGAAAGAGTTTAAAAAAAAAAAAAAAAAATCGCATCAAAACTCGGCGGAACTGTGACACATGATATAATTCGTCGCTTCCCAATCACTCACTCTGAGGAATCGTAGAGCAGTGGAGCAGCGTGGAGCATAGGGTCACTTCAAATTAACAGGCGATAATGCTCCCATACAGACGAGCAGTAAAGGCAAGTTATGTCTATAGCGCTTTGCAGGCCTCCGACCGTTAAGGAGCGACTCAATGGCTTTTAGGCGGAGCCGCGGCTCGTAACGAATCTCACTGCCGCTCTAATAAAAAATTCTCCTTCTCTCTCCTCCGTCTCTCGCTCCCTCTCACACACACACACACACACACCCTCTCTCTCTCTCTCGCTCCCTCACCCTCTCAGTCCCTCTCTCTCTCTCTCTGTCAGTCAATCTCGTGCGCGTGCGCTCCCTTCCGCTCTTTAGCTTCTGCAGTTTGCCCCCTTTCGGCTGCCGCCTTCCTTCGTTCCGTCTTTTTCCCCGTCTCTGGGTCTCTCTCTCTCTCTCTATGTCTCTCTCTCTTCACTGAGTCGTTTCGGGGTTTGTTGTATCAAGTTTCTCGCTCTGTTCGCCTTCCACCGGCTGGGCCGGTTTCGCCACAGTTTCGTTTTGGTTCGGAGATCCGCTCTTGAGTCCAGTGCTTAAAACTCAGACCTCGCTTCGGTCGCTGTCTGTCCTAGATTTGAGATTGAAATCACACGATTTCGTCACGAATCACTGGCGATTTGTTTCCCTTTTGTTTTTCTTTTTCTCTCTCTCTCTTTTTTTTTTCCTTTGAAAATGTTGATGTTGATTGCTCAGAACGAGAACAAACCAAAAAAAAAAAGAAAAAGAAAAAAAAAGGAGAAATCGGAGGTTTTGTTTTATGTTTTCAGCTGTCCAGAGTGACTCTCTGCTGCTTTCATTCCTCCTTTCTTCTCTCCTTCCTTTACAAAGTGCGGCGTCGGCTCCCTTGGCGGTGATACGCTAGAGGCCGAAGTGCTGTTGTTCCGGTGACGAGGGAAGCTGCGTCAAGTCGTTGAGATGTGGCAGTTATGTCGTTGCCGGGTTATTTAGTCGCTCTGTAAGCATCAATAGAGAGAAAATTATTTTAGCCCCACAAAATCATTCAGATAGCAAACCCCCTCACCGCTTCAAGATTCCTACTCGAGAATAAACCATAACATTAGCCTCTCGGCCAATGAGCGGCCGGGATTGTGACCTTACCTGACCTCGCGAGCGCCGCGTCTCGATAGCGCGAGAGCACAACCCAGCAACTTGACTGGCTGCGTCGAGAAACTGAAACGAGTGGGGGAGCGGGAAGAGCGCGATTGTCCGTTCTACGCGCTTTCACTCCTCGCTGTTCTTTGCGCGCAGTGTGTGGCCGACACAGGAGCGCTCGCGGAC
>JABMCL010002686.1:330000-332500 GCA_018857735.1 Alviniconcha marisindica | reverse complement strand
GAAGAAGAAGAAGAAGAAGAAGAAGAAGAAGAAGAAGAAGAAGAAGAAGAAGAAGAAGAAGAAGAAGAAGAAGTAGAAGAAGAAGAAGAAGAAAAAACGGAGAAAAAACAACAACAAAAAACAAACAACAACCTGCATTGGCATTACCACTGAAACAGCCAGCCAGTTACTAGCCACAATGAACAACATCCGTTGGTATTGCCACCGAAGTAGCCGTTTCATTACTAGACTTGTTCATTGGTATTACCCCTGAAGCAGCCATCTCATTACTAGCCTTGTTCATTGGTATTACCACTGAAGCAATTAAGATAATTCCTAGCCTTGTTCGTTGGTATTACCACTGAAGCAATTAAGATAATTCCTAGCCTTGTTCATTGGTATTACCACTGAAGCAATCAGAATAATTCCGAGCCTTGTTCATTGGTATTACCACCGAAGCAGTCAGACAATTACTGGCATTGTTAATTGATATTACCACTGAAGCAATCAGGATAATTCCTAGCCTTGTTCATTGGTATTACCACCGAAGCAGCCAGACAATTCCTAACTGTGTTCTTGGTATTACCACTGAAACAATCAGGATAATTCCTAGCCTTGTTCCTTGGTATTACCACCGAAGCAGCCAGACAATTCCTAGCCGTGTTCATTGGTATTACCACTGAAGCAGCCAGATAATTACTGGTCACAGCGATCAGTGTGGACTGGCATGACCCGAGCTGCAACCGGCCACTTACCGGCCACTTGATAATTCCTAGCCGTGTTCATTGGTATTACCCCTGAAGCAGCCAGGCAATTCCTAGCCTTGTTCATTGGTATTACTACCGAAACAACCAGACAATTCCTAGCTGTGTTCATTGGTATTACCACTGAAGCAATCAGAAATTCCTAGCCTTGTTCATTGGTATTACCACCGAAGCAGCCAGACAATTCCTAGCTGTGTTCATTGGTATTACCACTGAAGCAATCAAGATAATTCCTAGACTTGTTCATTGGCATTACCACCGAAGCAGCCAGACAATTCCTAGCTGTGTTCATTGGTATTACCACCGAAGCAATCAGGATAATTCCTAGCCTTGTTCATTGGCATTACCACCGAAGCAGCCAGACAATTCCTAGCTGTGTTCATTGGTATTACCACTGAAGCAATCAGGATAATTCCTAGCCTTGTTCATTGGCATTACCACCGAAGCAGCCAGACAATTCCTAGCTGTGTTCATTGGCATTACCACCGAAGCAGCCAGACAATTCCTAGCCTTGTTCATTGGTATTACCACCGAAGCAGCCAGACAATTACTGGTCACAGCCATCAGTGTGGACTGGCATGACCCGAGCTGCAACCGGCCACTTGCTGGCGTCGCTGCGACTGCAACTACAACTACAACTACAACTACGACTACGACTACAACGGCAGCCCAGCTCTCGCTAGCCCTGGCGCTGCAAATAAGCCGCACGCTCTCGCTCGACGTCTATAATCTTGCACACAATCTTGCACGCATTGTCCGGGCTGAGACAACGCACAATCCCCATGCGGAGACGACCGGAGCGAGGGCGCGGCACGGGCGGCAATTTATGGGGAATATTTCCAAATTACTGACCTTCTGTGGACTCGGTGTGTCTTGATTCTCCTCGGACAAATTGGCTGAACGCGCGCGCCAGGGACGTCCCACGGGGACAGGGAGCGGTAGGGAAATCTCGGCAAGGGACTGGTCCCTTGGGAACCCCTGGGATGAAATAGAAGCTGGTGCTTCATGCGGTGCGGTGTCGTATCTCTTGGTTTCTGTCTCCCCGTGTCGTTTTTCCGTAACATTGGCATGTCTTACGCCCCTGCACGCACGCACACACGCGCGCGCGCACACACGCACACGCACACGCGCGCGACACACACCACAACACCCACACACACACACACACACACTTACACACACACACGCACACACAGCGACGCACACGCACACGGACACACACAAAAGCACGCAGCACACAACACACACACGCACACGCACACACACGCATCGCACACACACACACACAACACACGCACCACGCACACACAACACACACACACATCACACACACACACACACACACACACACACACCACTCCACTCCTTCTTCACTACACACACACTCCCACATTCGCCTTCCCCTAACACTCCTTATTCACCTCACTTGATTCTGACCCCCCCACCCCCCCCCCACCCCGCACCCTCCACCCCCTACCCCCGCGCATTACTCCCTTTCTTCATCCCCGTCATTTACAGAAGAGAAATTCATCAATCTGCGAGATCTGCGGGATGTACAATAAGTGTTGTATATTAGGACGGACTCTGCACTGTTTGCTGTCAGGGGTCAAATTGAAAGGGAAAGTTATTGACCAATAAGAAGGTCTGGGTGTCGTGAGGGACTGCCTGTATCTTGTCGTACGTTTAGCGTTACCGCACAGCCCCTGTTAAACCTGTTTTTTATTGTTGTTGTTGTTGTTTTGTTTCCTATGCCAACG
>JABMCL010002686.1:317500-320000 GCA_018857735.1 Alviniconcha marisindica | reverse complement strand
GAATGAACAAGGCGGGAGCGAAAGCTTATTCAAAGGATATTATTATAATAACGTCCTTGGATATTAGTTCATAATGTACATTTTGTTCTTCACGATAGCAAGGTTTTCCTTCTGCTGAATGCTTTATACAGAAACAAAGCCGCACAATTTTTCGAGGCGTGTTCGTTTTGAGTAGCTAAGAGCAATGTGAACCGAAATTCACATTGGTTATTGAAATAATTTGACTCTATAAACTCGTATCTTAAATCATCAAATGCAGGGCAACACAAAAGAAAATAGACTTGAGAGACAGACACAGCTAAAAGACACAATGGGCATTTCAATTCATCCACATTATACAGTTTAAATCTTGATCTATGCACTTTAATATCTGACACCCCGAATGTAAATCTAAATGCAAAACCTTATATATATATATATATATATATATATAATATATATATATATATATATATATATATATATATATATAATATTAATATATATATATATTTGTTAAATACTAAGGTTCAACAGATCAGAATGTACAAGGAAAATATGTCACTGGTGTTTACGTGGTCATCCCAAGCTTGCCATCGAATGTCAGTAAGTCGCTGTTTGAACTCCCTAATAAATACACTGAATCATCCGACACCCTGATTATCCCAAACATAAGAAAATCTCTTTGCACATGTTTTACGAACATTAGTCACCCAATTAGTGTTTCCCCTTTGGTCCAAATGCAATGACATTTTATATGCTCTCAAAGGCAGTTTGTCCTCCATGCGTGTCAGTTTTAACCAGTATCTTATACAGCAAACTCTTGCATTAATTTGAATAGTAAAACTTCCAACTTCTCCATAAACAAGATCATTTAGGGTTCTCCTCTCTACACCTAAATAACGTTTCAAACCAAACAAATGTACATTATCAATCACAGAAGAGCTACTTTCCAGACCCCAAATTTGTGCTCCACAGAAAAAAATTGGTTGAACTTAAGCATCAAAAATCTTTAAAAACACATTAATCGAGTTGCAGTCAGTTCTATACAATTTACTCATAATGCACAGAAGCGCCCTTTTTGATCTATTTACCAAATCTTGACAAGCATGGTAAAAAACAACAACTAATTCTTGCAGAAAAAAACTTATTCCAAGATATTTATAAGAGTTCACCTCTCTCATCATACAACCATCGCAGATCTATCTTTCTCTAGCACCTAGATACCCTCCCTTCCTAACCACCACTGTATTGCTTTTATTCATATTTACTTTCAGTTGTAACCTTGATGCAGCACTAAATTGACTGTTAGGCTGAATATGGAGACCAATAACAGTTTCAGACAGCAATATCATGTCATCTGCAAATAATAATATCACTAACTGGACAAAATCACTGCTCAGGCTTACACCATATCTGCCGTTATTAATAATACCAAGAGCAAGCTCATTAATAAACAGTGAGAAGAAGGCAGGGCTACACACATCACCCTGTTTCACACCACGGGTACAATTAATATAGTCTTGTAATTAATATTAACGTAGCACTACATCTAATTCTATCCGTCACATTTTCATACATATTCTTTAACGCTTTCATACAGTCTACCCTTAAAACCATTTTTCATAAGAATAGGCCAAAGCAGTTTTCTCGATATCGAATCAAAGGCCTTCTCAAAATTTATAAAGGCCACATACAGCTTTCTATTCAAGGCAAACTGTTTCTGGATCATTGCCATCAGTGTAAACATGGTCAACAAATGAGTAGTCTTTCTTGAAACCTGCTTGACATTCCCCCATTAAATTGTTTTGCTCAATCCACTCCTGTAACCTGTTGTTAATAATAAAACGAGAGAGAGAGAGAGAGAGAGAGAGAGAGAGAGAGAGAGAGAGAGAGAGAGAGAGAGAGAGAGAGAGAGAGAGAGAGAGAACATCAAGAAACAAGGGAGTTACTTAGCGCTCGAAATACGTAACACAAGTAAAACAACAAAGGCCTGAGTCGCCCACGGTAACTCTCACCTGGCATGCGTGTAAATGCAAGGTACATAAACTCCACCAGAGGTACATCCTCCAAAAGTATGCCCCCCTGTGGCATATATACCCTACATTTCAGGCACACTCGGCGACACAGGTGTGCACAGGCATAAGACAGAACCAATTTTTATTACAGACCGGACATAGTGCTTAGATCTGGAAAATTGTTCAACATATAAACACACAAATACACACATTTACAGGTTAGCCTCGAGTGAATTGTCACAGTTAACTCCCCTGTTTGCTGATTCTACACAAGCGCTAATTAACAAAATAATTAATTAATTCTTTTGTTTCAGAGTCCGGTGCTCTATCCACTGAACTCTCTCTGCGTATCTCTCTGTCTCTCTCTGTCTGTCTGTCTGACTGTCTGGCTGTCTGGCTGTCTGTCTGTCTCTGTCTCTGTCTCTGTCTCTGTCTCTCTCTCTCTCTCTCTCTCTCTCTCTCTCTCTCTCTCCCCCCCCCCCCCCCCCCTTTTCTCTCTCGGC
>JABMCL010002686.1:310000-312500 GCA_018857735.1 Alviniconcha marisindica | reverse complement strand
AATTTTGTTGATAGATAAATCGGTGCCCTACCCGATACAATTTTGTGGACAAAACGCGCTTTGTTACTCATTAACCTAGAAGATAGCGGGAGAATCTGAGCCGCTTTGTAGTCTTTATCGGTAAGGCTAGTTCGTTTTAGAAGAACAATTTTGATTGCTCGCCAGTGTAGTGACTTCAAGGGTTTTTGCAAAGAGTCACTTGCTGAGTCCCAAAGAGTTGAAGCATAATCTATACCTCACTGAATGTGTGCTTGGAAAAACGTTTTTCGGGCATAAAAGTTAAGAAAATGCTTTATTTTTGCTGATTGGTAGACTTCTTTTGCCGTAGTTTTCCACAGGTCACGAATGTGGGGGCCCCAGGTCAGATTATTGTCTATTGTAACACCTAATACTTTGTGATCACTGACCTCAGTTATTTGTTGATTGTCAACGGAAAGGTGCGCAGATGGTGAGTGAAGTAGTTGTCGCTTCTGACGCGTCGTTAGTATCATGTACTTCGTTTTTGACGGGTTAAGAGACATATGAATAAGATGTGTCCATTCAACAACATCAGAGAGACATGACTGGAGAACAGATGCTATTGCAGGTACATCCTGTCCAGAGGTGTGAATTGTCGTGTCATCTGCTAACATGTCACATTGTGCAGAAGGGATATGTAAAGGTAGGTCGTTTATATAGATGGAGAACAGGAGAGGTCCTAGGACAGATCCTTGAGGAACTCCAAATAAAACTGTCTTAAAATCCGACTGATTATCTTTGAAGGAAACCTTTTGGAGGCGGCTGTTGAGGAAGGAACTAATCAAACTAAGGGTGCTCGCTGATAGGCCGTAGAGGGTTAGTTTTCTTGGAAGTAGGTCATGATTGATTATGTCAAAGGCTTTAGCAAAGTCAATGAACAAGGCCCCACACAATTTGTTTATGTTGATTTCGGATAGCCAGGTGTCGATCAGTTCTGTTAAGGCTGTGTGGCAGGAGTGGTTTGGTCTGAATCCTGATTGCTTTTGATAAAACAAGTCATTAACAAGAAAATGCTTCATAACATGTTCGTTGATATGTTTTTCTAACGGTTTTGACAAAATAGGTAATATAGAAATGGGTCTAAAGTTTGAAAGATTCGATTTGTCACCAGATTTGAAGAGGGGGATAACTTTTGCTTCCTTAAATACCTAGGGGAAGGTGTTCTTGTCAATACGAAGGTTATATGTATATGTATAGGTTAGGGTTTCAACAATAAAAGGTGAGAGAGAGAGAGAGAGAGAGAGAGAGAGAGAGAGAGAGAGAGAGAGAGAGAGAGAGAGAGAGAGAATGGGCAAATGAACGTCCTTCTTTTTCTGAATCGGTTCAAACTAACAATCGACCTCACGATTTGTGAATAATTCCCATAATCCTCTAAGCACCACTACGACATGGTTATGAAATGGACGATAGCTCCGTATTACTTTTTTTTTTTTTTTTATGCATGCTTCTGCGTGTATGTTACCATAAATGTCGATTGCACCATGCTGTCAAAATATGAAACGTCTCTGTCTCTGTCTCTGTCTGTCTGTCTGTCTGTCTCTGTCTGTCTGTCTGTCTGTCTGTCTGTCTGTCTGTCTGTCTGTCTCTCTCTCTCTCTCTCTCTCTCTCTCTCTCTCTCTCTCTCTCTCTCTCTCTCGCTCTCTCTCTCTCTCTTTCGCTCCCTCCCTCCCTCCACGCCGCCTTTTCCGCTTTGTGTGTGTGTGTGTGTGTGTGTGTGTGTGTGTGTGTGTGTGTGTGTGTGCGCGCGTGCGTGCGTGCGTGAGTGTGCGTGCGTGCGTGTGTGTATCTGTGTGCGTGCGGGCGGGCGGGCGTGCTTGCCTGTTTGTCTGCCTGTCTGTGTTTGATTCCCTTGTACGCTTGAGAAGCAACCTTTTTTCTTTCCCCCCCCCCCCCCCCCCCGACCCCACAACCACCCCCCTATCCACGCCGAGACAAACCAGGTTTCATTCAGACGGTCAACCCAGGCGCATAATCAAGACACAACCAAAAGCTGTTCTACATAATGTCTCGGTTCTGCTTCACTGCGGCACCAGTGCCGGCTCAGTGAACCGTGTGATGATGATGCTGGACACAGTCAACTGCCGACGATGCCAGGTCGATTAATTGCAATATAATTCGTGCATGTCGCCTTTATGACAAATCCCTTACCGTATCGTCTGAAAGAGGCAACACGGATGCGAGCATTGGTTTACTTGTTACGCAGAACAGATTTCTGTTGACGTATAATTATATAGTCTTTAATTATGTGTGAGTGATTTATATTACGACGCTTGAGATATAATTGATTATTTCTGAAAGAACAGTTTTCTGTTGACGTTTATATATATATATATATAGTCTTTAATTATGTGATGAGTGTTTTATATTACGACCCTTGACACATAATTTGTGAAAGAACATATTTCTGTTGACGTATACTTTATTTTACGACCCTTGAGATATAATTCGTGAAAGAACAAATTTCTGTTGACGTATATATAGT
>JABMCL010002686.1:297500-300000 GCA_018857735.1 Alviniconcha marisindica | reverse complement strand
TACTACTACTACTACTACTGCTGCTGCTGTTCTACTACAGATGCTACTGGTACTACTACTACTGCTGCTGCTGCTGTTGCTGCTGCTGCTGCTGCTACTACTACTACTAGAAGAAGAAGAAGAAGAAGAAGAAGAAGAAGAAGAATAACAATAATGTACATTTATCATGCGCTCATCAACGCCCTGAGCGCTCACATGATACATATTAACCTAAATATGATATTCTATACACATGTAGAGCATAGTCCTACAAAACGATTTAGATAAAGTATTAAAAAAAAAAAAAAATGCGCACTACAAACACACACACACACACACACACACACACACACACACACACACACACACACACACACACACACACACACACACACACACACACACACACACACACACTGACTGTAGCAGAAACTGGGTACTGATATTAGTTAGGATGGAAATACTGTGAGAAGAGGAAGGTTTTCAGTTTGGCTTTACTACTACTACTACTACTACTACTACTACTACTACTACTACTACTACTACTACTACTACTACTACTACTACTTTGATTTGTTTATTTGTTTTTCTCTCCCTGATATAACCGTAATGGTTGACTGGGCATAAGACACCAAGTTAATGACTGTTTCTTTTCTTTTGTTGCTGTTACAGAGTTTCTCATTTTTCACCATGGACCTCCCCAAAGTATGCACTGTGTGGACTCAACCGAGACGAGACTAAAAAAATAAAAAAATAAAAAATATTTGTTTTAAATATCAGACGCTGTTACAATGCCTAGTTTCACATGTTTTTGAAGCTTATTCATATTCCGCGGGCCCTCGACACTGAAAAAAATCATCAATAAGCCATACTAATTTAAGCAATTTTTTTGCCTGTTGCACGGCTCAACTGTTGTGTTAATGTATTGTTATATATGAAATAAATTTTGTTTAAAACAATAAGCCGTGTTGACGAGCAGGGTTAGCACGATCCAAACGCATAAAACGTTCAAAATAACGCTATTTATTAGGACAAAACACAACATGCGAATTTTCGGGGTAATCCCCTTTATCTGGCTACAAAACGACATTTAAACAACGATTAAACGTGTAAAAAGAAAAAAAGAGAGATGGAGAGCTAATCCACTTATCGTTTTGCGGGTGAGCTATGTCCGGTGCGGTTAGCACGGGAAAGTGGGTTATCCAAAATCTAACGCAACTGAAGTGCTTTGGAGAGGATTTGGAAGAGAGAAAAAGAGAAGTTAATGAACAAAAAACAAAACAAAACAAAAAAAGAGAGAAAAAAAAGAGAGGACATTATGACAAAGAAGAAATTCCTGGCAGTGGGTGAAGCATGCATGGCTATTTTCTGACCTACTTTAGGCTACAAAAGGGAGGACATTTGACAGCTCTGGGTTCTCAGCTGAGGAGATCTTATATAATATCTTTGTCCGTGGTATCCTGCTGCTGTTGTGTATATATATATGCATGCATGTTTGCATTGCCTGCATCATAGTTCAGGAGCTGTGTGAGAGTCGAGGTGGCCGTCCTGGGCTGTCCGTCCTAACGAGCCTTCTGGTTTCCGTGGACGTAAAGAATTATTGAACCATGCTTCGGCATTGGTCACAGCTTGTCCCTAATATGTCAACTGACATCTGAGGACATAAAGCATCACTTCATCATCAGCATTGCCTGCATCACGGACAGAAGCAAGCGTTAGAAGACTTGTCCAGCAGGTTGCAGAAATACTGCTGTTGGACCAATCTCCAAAGGACAATGGAAGTTTGTCCGCCTAGTTCACCGGTGTGTGTGTGTGTGTGTGTGTTATGTGTGTGTGTGTGTGTGTGTGTGTGTGTGTGGTGTGGTGTGTGGGGGTGTGTGTGTGTGTGTGGTGTCGTTGCGTGCTGTGTGTGTGTGTGTGTGTGTGTGTGTGTTTTGTGTGTGTGTGTGTGTGTGTGTGTGTGTGTGTGTGTGTGTGTGCGTTTTCGACCTGGGGACACGAAGAGAGACCAGCAAAAGATGGAGGAGAAGAAGAAGAAGGCGAAAAAGAAAAAGAGACCTTGTAACAAAACTTAATGTCCTGTCAAATGCACAGGGTCGTCTCAGTAAAGCAGAAGAAGGAGCCCTCCATTTTCATGGTGTCAGAAATTAAGAAGAAGAAAAAAGAACAAGGCCTCGATTTTTATGGCGTCAGAAATTGAGAACAAGGCCTCGATTTTTATGTCGTCAGAAGTTAAGAACAAGGCCTCGATTTTTATGGCGTCAGAAATTGAGAACAAGGCCTCCATTTTTATGGCGTCAGAAGTTAAGAACAAGGCCTCCATTTTTATAGCGTCAAAAATTGAGAACAAGGCCTCGATTTTTATAGCGTCAGAAATTGAGAACAAGGCCTCCATTTTTATAGCGTCAGAAATTGAGAACAAGGCCTCCATTTTTATGGCGTCAGAAATTGAGAACAAGGCCTCGATTTTTATAGCGTCAGAAATTGAGAACAAGGCCTCCATTTTTAGGGCGTCAGAAAT
>JABMCL010002686.1:280000-285000 GCA_018857735.1 Alviniconcha marisindica | reverse complement strand
TAAATTTTCAGTGCGGTGAGTTCACATTTGTTGATGAGATACCTTTCTATAGAAATGACCGCTATTATCAATATTATTTTCATCAATAGTAGTAGTAGTAGTAGCAGCAGCAGCAGCAGCAGCAGCAGCAGCAGCAGCAGCAACAGCAGTAGCAGTAACAGTAGCAGCAGCAGTAGCAGCAGTAGTAGTTTCCAGCTATTTTGATATCGACCCCGCGATGCTTCTTGGTATAAACAAAACTTATTCATTCATCGTAATCATTAGTGCAACAAATAAGTACAGGAAACACAAAAGCAGTATGCTTATTTGAGTGTTAAATATAGACAAAATGATAATAATTACACAGACATTAGCAAACTGTTGTCAAAAAACAAACCAAAGCAGTATGCTCATTTGAGTGTTGCCTATAGACAAAATGATAATAACCACAAAGACATTTACGATGGCAAGATAGCAAATTGTTGTCAAAAAGTCATAGGCAACGAAACAAACCAAAGACAATGCGATGCTTCAGGCTATTCAGCGAAAAGTAGCTATCACCAACACAGCCAGTACGAGATGGGACCTCATCGCAGTCTTTGTGGATGATTGTCATATAAAGCAATGCACACGCCAAAGACTACCGCTTGGGCTCTCCTTTCTCTTCAGAAAGGTTGTGGTTTGTGGACACTGTCCTGTGACTTTGTCCATCACTTCCTACTGAAACATTAAAATGGCTCTCATCGCTGCCCATCTTAATGCAGGAATAATTCTGGTGGTGACAGTGTAGCGATAGGTATATAATCTCTCCCTCTTCCCTCACCTCCATACCCCCCCACCCCCCCCCTTCTCCCCGTCCCTAATAAGCTTTATGGTTTCTGTGGACGTTAAGCACCGTGTTTACTTACTTACTTACAAAGACGAATCGGCAGAAAGTGTGGCCATCGGCGCTTTTGAAGGGGACTATCCGGCTCATAGGCAGAAGGTTCCGGAAGAAATCAGGATCGAAACACATAGACGGTTCAAAAGAACGCTGCTTATAAGGACAAAAACACAACCTGCAAATGTTCAAGGTAATCCGCTTTGTCACGTCATTCTTGCTTCTGATTTTGTTCCCAGAAGTCAACGAGGCGTTCATCAATGCTGAAGCGGCTTCATCAGTCATCAACGCTGAACCTTCCTCATCATTCATCAACGCTGAACCTTTTTCATCATTCATCAACGCGCGGGCGCGCGCGCGCGCGCACGCGCGCACACACACACACAACAACACACCACACACACACACAACACACCCCACACACACACACACACCACAAACACACACACACACACACCATCAACACGCACGCACGCACGCACGCACGCACGCACGCACGCACGCACACACACACATACACACACCACACACACAACACACACCTAAACACACACACACACACCACACACACACACACACAACCACCGCCACCACAACAACAACAAAACGTGCAGCTCTGTGGTTGCACTCAGCGAAATTATTCCGATCCGGCCACAGCGAAGCTCGACATGGACAGTCGGACCGTCTGGTTTAATTATACAGTGCTCTGACTCAGCCCAACAGTATGATCAATCTCTTCGCTATGTGCCCTAGTTGCATGAACAGTAACCTCGCCCTCCCTTTTTACCCCCCACCCCCCACCTCCATCCCCCCTTCTCCCAACTACTCCTTCTCCCTAGATCGAATAGCAAGGATGTGCAGTTCGCTCTTATAGTTATACAGTTTCTCTAGCTTTGGATCCCAGTTTGGAAGGAATTTCCATACGTACGAATGTCCCAAGTTTGGAATAGATGGGCTTATACTGTGCAACCCTTTCTCAAAAAAAAAAAAAAAACTGTTTGTTTTGTTTTTCTTTCTCGCAACATTTCTCGCAAATCCAGTGGTAAAATAAGAACAACAAAAATCACGAAGGTTATTTTAAGGCAAAACAAGTCAATAGTTCACAAGAGTTACAGTTCAGCAGACACTTTATTATCAGTCTGTACAGTGTGTGTGTGTGTGTGTGTGTGGTGAGTGTGTGTGTGTGTGTGTGTGTGTGTGTGTGTGTGTGTGTGTGTGTGTGTGTGGTGTGTGTGTGTGGTGTGTGCGCAGTGCGTGTGCTGCGTGCGTGTGTGTGTGTGTTGTGTGTGTGTGTGTGTGTGTGTGTGTGTGTGTGTGTGTGTGTTGTGTGTGTGTGTGTGTGTGTGTGTGTGTGTGGTGTGTGTGTGTGAGTGCGTGCTGCGTGCATGTGCGTGCGTGCGTGCGTGTGTGTGTGTGTGTGCGTGCTCGTCGTGCGTGCGTGCGTGCGTGCATGCGTGCGTGCGTGCGTGCGTGTGTGTGCGTGTGTATACGCCTGTGTGCGTGCGTACGTGTGTGTACGTGCGTGCGTGCGTGCGTGCGTGCGTGCGTGTGTGTGTGTGTGTGTGTGTGTGTGTGTGTGTGTGTGTGTGTGTGTGTGTGTGTGTGTGTGTGTATGCATTTTACACATAGTTATTTTTTAGCCGGTGTTGATGTTACATTATGTGTGCTATGTTTGCCAGCGCTTTGAACCGCAGTGTAAGCGCTTTAGAAATGATGATGATGATGATGATGATGATGATGATGGTGATGATTGAAAACAAAACCCCGAATGAGTCAGGAGCGCGTGCGCTGGAGCAGAATGATGGAGAATTCTTGGTAGCAGGTGAAAAATATAAAGCAGCATTAAAGCTACGTTCGGCTTAAACGAGGTTACTTTATCCACGAATTCTGGGGAGACAAGGACGTAATATCCGCACCGTCCGAGGCACCCTCTCGCAATGATAATTATCCTCTGTGTTTACACCCCTAAGTCATGGTCACCCGCACGGCATAAGCGTGAACTACAAGGTTGACTGCAGTTAGATAGTTCAGGAGCTGTGTGAGAGTCGAGGTGGCCGTCCTGGGCTTTCCGTCCTAACGAGCCTTCTGGTTTCCGTGGACGTAAAGCTATATTGAACCATGCTTCGGCATTGGTCTCAGCTTATCCCTAATATACCAACTGACATCTGAGGACATTAAGCAACACTACCTACCTACCTGACTGCAGTCCATAAATGCTGTGGCGTTTTTCTCACTATGTCAGATTCATTTCTAGCTAAACGAAATAAACATGAACATGCATAAGCTGTGACTGTATAATTATGCGATGTGGCATGGAACTCCTGACTGAAGAGGAACGGTGCACGCTTATGCGTTCCTGTGTGGGTGGAAAACAGCTGAGGAAGCAAATTCCTGTAGGGTGGTGAAAAAACCTTCCATTTCTGCCGAAGGAGATACAATACCGAGAGAATCTTCCATTTCTGGCGAAGGAAATACAACACCGAGAGAACCTTCCATTTCTGGCGAAGGAAATACAACACCGAGAGAACCTTCCATTTCTGGCGAAGGAAATACAACACCGAGAGAATCTTCCATTTCTGGCAAAGGGAAAGATACAATACCGAGAGAATCTTCCATTTCTGGCGAAGGAAATACAACACCGAGAGAATCTTCCATTTCTGGCGAAGGAAATACAACACCGAGAGAACCTTCCATTTCTGGCGAAGGAAATACAACACCGAGAGAACCTTCCATTTCTGGCGAAGGAAATACAACACCGAGAGAATCTTCCATTTCTGGCAAAGGGAAAGATACAATACCGAGAGAATCTTCCATTTCTGGCGAAGGAAATACAACACCAACAACATTTCATTTAATGGGGGGAAGGCAAACACGAAAAGCTGAGAGAACCTTCCATTTCTGGCGAAGGAAATACAACACCGAGAGAATCTTCCATTTCTGGCGACAATGAACATCAACTAATGTGCACTGGATAGCAAGACATTCTTCACTTTCATCGTATCGTCTAGTATATGTAGTGCAGGCCGTTTATGTTGCCTAGTATCTTTCTTTGGAATTGATTGTTTTTCTTCATTCTGTCATTTATTACGATCTTCTTCTTCTTCTTCTTCTTCTTCTTCTTCTTCTTCTTCTTCTTTCTTCTTTCTTTTTTTTTTTTTTTTTTTTTTTTTTTATCGCCCTGATATAACCGTGATGGTTGACTGGGCGTAAAACACCGAGTTACTAAAAAAAACAAAACTTTCTTTCGCGTCTTTATTTCCCTATTTTATCGTGGTAGCCGTCGTCAGTAGCATCATACTTACATCGCTATGGAATATAAGCTCGTTATCGTCTTATCATCATCATCATCATCATCATCATCATCTTGTTGCTGTGTGCATTATGTGCTAACTTTTGTTCAGTTGCGGTTAACATTCTCTGTTTCGATGTACATTATGTGTGTTATGCTTGTTCGGCGCTTTGAGCCGCGTGCTAGGCGCATTACAAATTTCCGTTATTATTCCACCTCCTGCTTCTTCTTTTATTTCTTCTTTTTGATTGCGGGGATTTTTTTAGTGGTGTTTGACATCCACGTACAATGTATCGCCCCGATGCAACATTAATATTTGGCTGGGCGTTAGAAGCAAGTGATCTCTTCTTCTTCTTCTCCTTTCTTTTCGGTCTCCTGTTTATGGGAAGTCTTGGAACGGAGTCGCCTGCTTGGTAATGACATCACAAATTGTGTTCTGGAACCTGTCATCAACAAGCACCCAAAGCAGAAAGTCTCCGTTTACACGTTCTGTTTATTGTGTGTTAAAGTCCTACAGAACCTTGATCATGGACACACTGGTCGATCGTTTCCCGTAAAACACGGTCACGAACCTTGTTTTTTTTCTCCGTTTTTCTTTAATAATCCTAATAGCAGGGGCAAGCAGTTCCAGTGAACTGTCCGGACCGACGATCAACCTGGAATGAAAAGAATAACGTTGCACCAGACTCGGCTCTGACCTCTCATAATGCTAGCACTAATGAGGGAGTTTCTGATACTGTAAAATCTTATAGTCATAAAAGCAAGGGGAAGAGGTAGCAAAGGTTCGGGTGATTGTTGCCATTCAGGTAAAGTAAAAAACACACGTTGATTGGAAATTCTGGTTCCCGGAAT
>JABMCL010002686.1:267500-272500 GCA_018857735.1 Alviniconcha marisindica | reverse complement strand
CGGGACAACTATATAACCTCAGACAACTATACTCTCTTCACTAACCCTGGTATAACCCCATATTGTGGTTGACTAGGCTCAAACACCAACTATCTGACTACCTACCTACCTACCTACCTACCTACCTACCTACCTACCGACCGACCTACCTTTCCTACCTACCTACCTACCTACCTACCTACCTACCTACCTACCTACCTACCTAACTAACTAACTAACTAACCAACCAAACAGCCAACCAACCGACCGACCGACCGACCGACCGACCGACTGAATGACTGACTGACTGACTGATTGATTGACTGATTGATTGACTGACTGACTAACTAACTAACTAACTAACTAACTAACTAACTAACTGAGTAACCACTCCCTTCTGCTGCGTTCCTCGCCTTGGTCATGAATGTCTGCACCCTCTGTAACAGCGGATGTCCCAGGGTGGTAAATTAATTTATCTACCTTGCCGACACGACGCAAACTGCACTTATCGTTTGTTTTAATCTGCTAATGGACCAGGCCAGGGCATGGTGGTAATGTGACAAAACACCGACCTAGGGGCAGTGTCAAGCTAGCGTGGAGGACACCAATACCCGCTAGAACCAATGCAGAGCGGCAATACCTCCCCAAACCCATCCAACTTCCCCCCATACTCCCTACTCCCTACCGCGTAATGGCTGTTTACCTTACACGCTTCGCTGGCTATTTGTTTTCTGTTTGTTCCGCGCCACTGCGTGCGAATGAAAATGTCTGCTCACTGATGGAAACTGTGGACAATATAGTGATCCTATATTATATTATGTTTGGATGGGTCTGGACAGTCCCGTGTTTGTCTTTGTTTTTCTTTCTTTCTTCTTTTCGTCAGTATTCCTCTTTTTGCTCCGGGAGTTTTTTTTTTTTTTTTTTTTTTATCACTGTCAACAGCAGCGATATAGTAGTAGTAGTAATAGTAGTTAGTAGTAGTAGTAGTAGCAGTAGTAGTAGTAGTAGAAGTAGTAGTAGTAACAGCAGCAGCAGCAGCAGCAGCAGCAGCAATAGTCGTCATTGTAGTAGTAGTACATACACACACACACACACACACACACACACACACACACACACACACACACACACACACACACACACACACACACACACACACACACACACACACACACACACACACACACACACACACACACACACACACACACACACAAACACACAAGCAAGCACGTACGCACACACGCACGCAAACACGCACGCATCCACGCACACACGGATGGGGGGGGGGGGGGAAAGGAAAAAAAGAGAGAGAGAGAGAGAGAGAGAGAGAGAGAGAGAGAGAGAGAGAGAGAATAAATCCAGTCTGCTCTAGAGCTTTTTGTTTGTTTGTTTTGTTCTTAATCTATTTTGCATGATATTGATGAAGATTATGTGAGAGTGGGAAGGAATGTCCGAATGGCGGCTTTGTCAGGAACTGAAAACAGTGAGTTCATGTTGTAAAACAATGTTAATGATGAATAGTTAATCTGTTTGATAAAAGAAACAAAGCTACAGAGCCACTGTACGTAACTGTGTAAAACTTTATTATTTTAAATAAAGAAGCTCCCCAATGGGTACGAAAATTCGGACATACCTTTCCCTTTTGTCAGTTCAAAATAAATAGCGTTTTGTGTTTGTTTTTTGTTCTCTCTCTCTCTCTCTCTCTCTCTCTCTCTCTCTCTCTCTCTCTCTCTCTCTCTCTCTCTCTCTCTCTCTCTCTTCGTTAAGTTTTTTCTTAACATGTTATGTGCTTGGATCATTATTACTATATATTAATATATTATGATTAATGCGTGTTTTTTCCCTTTAGTTTTCCATGCAGATATAGCCTTTCTCCTTGGGGTATCGTATAATGTCGTAGGTAAAGCGGTCATCGTTTCCTACAAACAAACAAAAAAGGGGGAAAAAAGCATTCTTTAATGTCCCACCTGATTAAAATTCTCAGACGTCGCTACACGCATCCGAGTACTCAGGATACAGAAAACAAAAACAAAACAATAAATGTCCCCAAAGGCTGGAAAAACATTCCGCACAAGTTCATGGCATGCTTCTTCTATCGACTACACTTTTAGAGCTGTTCTGTAAACTGGATTTTTCCGTCAACAAAATATAGAATTCTTCATTAAAGATGTAGAGATAGGAACGTTAGCCTTGCTACCAATACGTGTGTTTGTGAGAGTGTGTGTGTGTGTGTGGTGGGTGTGTGGGTTTGGGTGTGGGGAGGGGGGGGGGTAGTAGGGGGAGGGTGGTGGTGGTGGAGGGTGGGGGCAGGGGGGAGGGGGTAAATTAAAATGCATGTACATGTTGTGTTTATTGATATTACTGCGCCTTTTTTCTTTTCTTTTCTTTTTTCTTTTTTTCTTTTCTTCTCTCTTTGTTGTTGGTGTGAGTGTCTGCCTGTAGAATTGCTTATAAATACATTATTGTCCTTACTATTTTTGTTTTGTCCTTGTTGTTGTTGTTGTTGTTGTTGTTGTTGTTGTTGTTGTTGACACCATTATATAGGTTGTACATATCTGTAATTATGCCTATGCCTGGTGTATGTATATATGTTCACATGCTTAAAAACTGTATAACAAAAGTTTTTTAAAAAAATGCATGTACACGTGCAGTTGTGTCGATACGACCCTGTATGAATGAAATTTGTTTGCGCATTAGTGGTAGTCATTGTCTATTGACTGTTAGTTACCATTGCCAGATGTTTAGGACTCGATTGTCTGGAGAAGAGGCAATCAACAAGGTATCATTATCAATCCAGCGCTGTCAAGAATTCTCTCCTTCAAAGCCTAGAATAGGTCAGAATATAGCCATGCATGATTGATCTGCTGCCAGAAAGTACACGTTGATAACCTGCTAAAGTTATTGTGAATGTGTGCATGGTTAGGAACGCTCTCAACACCATGCATCATTCTATGTGCATGTATATTTTACTTATATGTAAAGATATCTCTCTCTCTCTCTCTCTCTCTCTCTCTCTCTCTCTCTCTCTCTCTCTCTCTCTCTCTCTCTCTCTCTCTCTCTCTCTCTCTCTCTCTCTCTCTATATATATATATATTGATATTGATCAAGTCCCTTTGTCATTTCTGCCTTCCAGAGCCTTCGAAGTTCATTCCTCCCCATCACCCAACGTCCATCCGACACCATCAAACATAAAGCCATGTATGGATGACTGGATGCTAAATGTCAATCAGTCATTTTGAGTTTTCATGGCTTTCAACATGGACTGTGGTTCTGAATACGGTTTTGTTTTTGTTAGTTTGCTGGTTGGCTGGCTGATTGTTTGTTTGTTTTTATTTGTCTTGTTTGTTTGTTTGTTTTGTTGATTGCTTCTTTTGTTTTAAGCAGTTCGTCAGGAAATTCGGGTCGCCATCAATTCGAAAAGGGAAAAATAAATTATTTTGTGGGAAAAATCAACAACTAAAAACGGCCAACACGCACGCACGCACGCACGCACGCACGCACGCACGCACGCACGCACGCACGCACGCACGCACGCACACACACACACACACACACACACACACACACACACACACACACACACACACACACGCACCCCTTTCAGTCGGACGCTCTACCACTTGAGATAATATTATCCCCGCTTTCCAACACGAATACGAATATTTCTCGTAGCCTATTCTTGAGAACCGCAAGCTCACGGGGGGAAAACAAAACAACAACAAAAATACAAAAGACATCAACAACAAACTAACAAAGAAAACAAAAATACACCACCACCACCACCACCGACAACAACAACAACAACTACCACCACCACCACCAACAACAACAAAAATACAAAAAACATCAACAACAAACAAACAAAGAAAACACAAAAATACACCACCACCACCACCAACAACAACAACTACCACCACCACCACCACCACCACCAACAACAACAACAACTACCACCACCACCACCAACAACAACAACAACTACCACCACCACCACCAACAACAACAACAAAAACAACAACAACCGCACAAGGACTGTGGATTCTTTAATTGGTAAGCAAAGGGTTAAGCTGATTCTCAACTGTGTCGACTGCAAAGGGTTAATTAAGCTTCTCGACTGTGTCGACTGCACAGCCATGCATCTGCAATGGAACCAGGAACTTCAACCAATTAGACAAGCAGTCTCTCTGGTCTCTGCTTCCCCTAAGGACCACCCACTTTTTTTGCATTAAGCATTGAACACCCTGGAGCTAATTTGCATGAATATTGAACAGCAGAGGGTGGGAAATTTACGAGGGACAGAGTAGTCTTCCGGAAACTTCGGAGTTTCTCAGCAACGACCAGTTCGCAGATCTTCTTTAAAGCTGTAAATCTTCGATTGATCAACTCTAGTCTCTGTTACTGACGTTTCTACGAGTTTGAGAAAAACGAAAACCCGGAAACTATCGTGCAAAAATAAAGAAGAAAAGAAATATATGTTCATAAAGTAAAGGGACAAACCAAGCCACTGAGAGGAGAGAGAGAGAGAGAGAGAGAGAGAGAGAGAGAGAGAGAGAGAGAGAGAGAGAGAGAGAGAGAGAGAGAGAGAGAGAGAGAGAGAGAGAGAGAGAGAGAGAGAGAGAAGAACAGAGACAGACAGACAGACAGACAGACAGACAGACAGACAGACAGACAGACAAGAAGGCAAACAGACAGAGCAGAGAGAGAGAGAGAGAGAGAGAGAGAGAGAGAGAGAGAGAGAGAGAGAGAGAGAGAGAGAGAGAGAGAACAAAAAGAAGATGATGAAAGTCCTGCTTAATAACAGAAACATACTGTAGCTTACTGAAATCGAAATAATCGAAAAGTAATATCTCTCTTCTTTCTGCTATTTTTTTTATTTATTTCCTTTTTCCCGCATAGGTGCTCTCTCTCTCTCTCTCTCTCTCTCTCTCTCTCTCTCTCTCTCTCTCTCTCTCTCTCTCTCTCTCTCTTCCTCTCTCTCTCACCACTGAAAAAAAAAAAGAGGAGAGAGAGAGAGAGAG
>JABMCL010002686.1:242500-247500 GCA_018857735.1 Alviniconcha marisindica | reverse complement strand
GAAGAAATTTCAGTTTGTTTATGACGTTTTCGTTTTCTCGTAATTTGGCGAGCTTGCTTTCTTTCTCCCAAAGTCTCCTTTCTAATTTGACTTCGCTTTTTAGCGGTAAAGAAGGATTTACAATCTCTTTGTTCCATTCTTCGCCAAAATTTTTTTTTTTCCCTTTTCCCCCCCCCCCCCCCCCCCCCCCCCCCCCCCAACCACCCTGCTGTTTTATTATTTCCAGCGTTTGCATGCATGCGGGTGTGTTTTGCTTTTTCTTTCTTTCTTTTCTTTCCTTCTCTCCAGGTCATTTTTTAATTTGTTTCTTTGGATTTCGATTTGAATTGTTTTTATACCCCTTAATACGTGACAGGCAATTTTTGGGGTGATAGGCCTGGGGGTTTTATACCTGAAAAAAACGCATAGTGTGCCGTTGTGGACGATAAAACGGGCCTTTTTCGGGGTGAATTAAAAGTTTTTTTGATCAGTGGTACCCCGAAGGGATGTTCTGCCGGAAAGTTTATGTAATGGGGGCCCCTAAAACCAATCGCCGCGTCGTGACTCCTGTTTCTGGCTAATTTTTAAGGAATAAAAGGGGTTTGCATGCATGGAAAAAATTTTTCTTCAGGGTCAATCCTTGGAAAACCCTTCAGGTTTTTGGGCTTGCCCAGCATCTAAGTATCCATATCCCTGCAAAGCAGTTCCCCCCTTCCTTTTCCCCTTTTGTTTGTCTGTTTCTCTGTCTCTGTCCCCGCTCTTTTCGTCCCTTTCCTGTCTTTTCTGTGCTTAATTTTTTTGTCCTGTTCTCTCCTTTTGCCTTTTTGGTTGTTTTTTTGTTTTCTCTATTTCTCTCTGCCCGCCGGGGTTTTCCCCCCTGCCGTCAGAGAGAGAGAGGGGGGAAAAGAGAGAGAGAGAGAGAAGAAGAGAGAAGAGGTAAAAGAGAAAAGAGCAGGAAGGAAAACAAACAGAGAAGCAGAAGACGAAGAAAAAAAAAAGGCAGAAGCAGCAGAGACGGACAGAAGGCAAAAAACAACAGGAAAAACACAGAGAGAGAAGAAAACAGGGACCGAAGATTCAGGAACGACGCAAGCATTTTAATGATAATTAAGATTTTTTAACCGATAGGCCATCTTCCACCGACCAGTGATAATAATTAAAATAACAACGACAACAACAGCGACAATAACAACAACAACAACAACAAAACAAAAAACAACAAAAACGGTCGTATTGAGGCACTATGTAACTTACGACGTAGCACCTCACATAAAAAAAGAAAGAGAAAGATTCAAATGTTTAAAAGGGGGGTAACTACACTCCAAAGAGTGGATCGCTGTAGGGGAAATATGAGGCAGTAAAAATGTGTTTTCCCACGGACCGTGTGGCTACACCGTCTTTTGAAATGCATTTATCTATTCATTTATTTGGCTGATAATATTTATTAATTTATCGTTTTATTTATTTATTATCGTTTGTGCATTTAGGTGTACTTACTTATCTATTAAAAGCTGATTGATGCATTTGTTTGAAAAAAAAAAAACGTACAAAAGTCACAAAGAACCTTTATGTTTATTATACAATACAAAATATTCGCACTTTGTAAGTGCGGGGGAAAAAAATAATTAAACGAGGTCGACTGGTGGCTTCTGAAACAAAACCCAAGAACATAAAAGGTTAAAAAGAACACCGATTTTAATAGAAGTCTTCAAGACTTCCAGACACTCACGCACCAACAGCCGAAGCAGGGTAAGTACATGTCTTTGTTCTTATTTTTTTAATTTAAATTCTTTACCTATCCCGGTCCGTCCGTTTGCTTGGGAGGGAAAAAGTGGGTTTTCCCAGAACATTTGCTCATGTTTTGTGTTGATCTATTCAAACTAGCGGTTTTTAAAAATATTTTGTGGATTTTTTATTTTTTTTAAATTCAAGCACCGAACACACAAAAAATACAGTTGCAGACGATGATAGGAATGACATTTGAAACACTTAAAATTCTTTTTTTTTTTTCTTTTTTTTTTGGGGGGGTGGGTGGGGGGGGGTGGGGGGGTGGGGGGAGGGGGGGGGGGGGGGGGGGTTCAACAGTTTTGTTCCCGAAAATTTTGTTTTATCTGTTTAAAAGATTTTTTTTTTTTCTTTCTTTTTTTTTTCTTTCTTTTTTTTCTTTTTTTTCTTTTTTTTCTTTTTTCTTTTTTTTCTTTAGTTGGCCTCCTTTCCTTTTTTTATTGTTTAGGGACATTTTTGAGAACAAAACTCTCCCCTTCCCACAATGGGATTACCAAATAAAGAAAAAACACCCAAAACACACACACACACACACACACACACACAAACCACAAAAACCCCCCACACACACACACCACAAAACACACACCACCAACACACAACACACACACCCACCCAACCCCCCACCCCCCCACCCCCCCACACCCACCCCCCCACGCCCCCCCGCCAAAAAGCACGCACGCACCCAAAAACGCACGCCCCCGCCCCCGGCCCCCCCCCCCCCTCCCCCCCCCCCCCCCCCCCCCCCCCCCCCCCCCAAAAAACCCACACCACCACCAACCACCACCACCACCAAAAACCCCCACCCCCACCACCACCACCAAAAACCCCACCCACAACCACAAAACACAAAACACACACACACCACACCAAAACAAAACTGAAGGGCTATACATGCACGTATTTTTTTTTCCCCATGTCCCTGCATTTTCCCCTTTTGGGGCCAAAGATGGGTTTTACCATATATCCGACTTGCGTAATTTAACAAATCGTACATCATTCTGCCATCATCTTACTCTTTCCCTTTTTTGCAAGAAATTCAATAGGGTGTGCCTTTTTTTAAACCCCAGACTGACGTAAATTTATATACCAAAACCATACTTTTTGATTGAACTAATGAAAGGATTCAGGTCGGTTTTCAACTGCAAAGTCGTCGTTCTAATTGGTGTTGTTCGCTACTTGAATTTATGGCATGGACAAAATAATAAGCAACGTGATTTCATTAAAACCGCATCGAAACCTCATATACCCGTGACATAATACGCCACTAAAAGACATAACCATTGATTTCAGTACTTTTGCCGTCCAGAATTGCACATGATATCATAGATTCAATACCTAATGGCGTTTTTATGACGAAAGAAGGGCGATAAGGGAGATAACTCCTAATCCACTAACAAGACGTCACAGGTTTAAATTTCGAGGTTTTTAGCAACCACCCCGCATATTGAATAAAACGAGAAAGGAGGTCGATTTTTTTCTCTCTCTTTTTTCTGTCGGTTGGAAAACGCAGTTCTGCCGCCTCCTCATCTCGTTCTGTCTCTGTAATCGAACTTTATGATCAGGCAGGAAATTCAAAGAGTGAATTGAATCTGCCGTCTTAGAACAGAGCGCAGGCACCGAGAGTTAATTTTACGTCTGGCTCTGAAATTGAGAAAACCACCTTTCCCCTCTCTCTCTCTCCTCTTTTTCTCTCTCTCTCTCTCTCTCTCCTTTTTTTCTCTCTCCCCTCTCTCTCTCTCTCTGCCTTTTTCTCTCTGCCTATTTTCTCCCCCACCCCCTCTCTCTCTCTCTCTCTCTCTCTCTCTCTCTCTCTCTCTCTCTCTCTCTCTCCCCTCTCTCTTTCTCCCCCTTCCCCTTTTTCACCCCGTTCTCTTTTTTTCCCCCCTTCTCTCTTTTCTCCTCTCTCTCTCTCTCTCTCTCTCTCTCTCTCTCTCCCCTCTCTCTCTCTCTTTTCTCTTCTTCTTCTTTTTGTTTTTTTCTCTTCTCCTCCGCCTCTCCTTTTTACCGCCCTCTCTCCCCCCTCTCTCTCTCTCTCTTCTCTCTTCTCTCTCCTCCTCCCCTTCTCTTCTCTCTCCCCCCCCCCCCCCCCCCCCAACACAACAAAAAAAAAAAAAACCCCCCCCCCCCCCCCCCCCCCCACACCCCACACACCAAAACACCAAAAACAAACCCCCCACACACAAAACCTTTTTTTTAGCATTTTCTCTAAAATTTCAAATTACAATCAAAATCGTAAAAACGTCACTGGTCCCACTATCACTTTCTGTCTGCTCCTCCCTTGTGATTGGTCGGCACGGAGGGTGAAAGTGACGAGGCCGGGACCGAGGGTCTGTGATCAGCCTCCGAGGTTTCCAATTTAGCCCTTTTTCGCCATTCCTCCAGACCCCCTCCCCCCCCCCCATGAAAAACCCGTCCCCCACCCAACCGAATTTCTAGCCAGGCTTTTTGTCTTTATTGTCGCGGGGAAAGAAGGGAAGGGAAAAGGGGGAAAGAAAGAAGGAGAAGAGAAAGGGGGAAGAGAAGAGAGAGAAGAGAGAAAGGGGAGGAAAGAAGAAGACGGGAAAAGACAGACCACAACAGGCGAGACAGAAGAAAGAGACAGAGCGGAAAACAGAACAGAAACAAAAGACAAAGGGAAAAACAAAAAGAAGACGGGACAAAACAAGAGCAAAAAGAACAAAGAACAGACAGGCAGGACAGAGACAGAAGACAGAACAAAAAAGAGAGAGACAAACAGGAGAAAAAGGGAACAGAGACAGGGGGACAGAGACAGACAGACGAAAGAACTCGAACTAAAACTTTTTTTAAGGATTGTAGTTTAAGTTCAGTAAAAACCCGTTAACAAAAATCCTTGCTAAGAGAGAAAGAGAGGGGAGAGAGAGAGAAGGGAAGAGAGAGGGGGAAAGAAAGGGAAAAAAAAAAAAAAAATTGGGATGGGGGAAGGGGTGGAAAAAAGTAGGAGAAAGAAAAGAAAAAAGGGAGAGAAAAGAATTGGAGGACTACAAAAAAAACACAAAAAACAAAAACAAAACAACAACTCTAGAACCATGCCTGTGATTTCGGCTTTTACGGGCGAAAAACAAATACTTCGCTTCAGTCACTTCTACACGGGCCCTGGCGCCAGGGAGTTCTGACCGAGTACAATAGCAAGGCGGTTGCAAAGTGAATGATGTGTGTGATGTGAGTGTGTGCATGTACCCCGAAAGCTACAGCGTTTGGGGGGTCGGGGGGGG
>JABMCL010002686.1:212500-237500 GCA_018857735.1 Alviniconcha marisindica | reverse complement strand
GTGGGAGACGGTGGTGGTGGTGGTGGTGGTGGTGGTGATGTGTGTGAGGGGGAGTGGGGGTGGGTGGGGGGAGGGGGGGGGAGGGGAAGGGAGGCAGAGAATGAAAATCAGCGGCAGCAGCAAGGACGGACGTCGCCAGTCATAAAAGGATTAAGCACACACGTGCCGGACCGGCTAATGATAAAACACGGCAGACTCTCAACTCTTTGTCCTCTCCTTGCCGCAGCATCAAAACAGAAACCAGAGGAGCCAGGACTCCTAATGACCCTTAACCAATGTTTATGTCCTAGGGACATTCTCCGCCGATTCATCCACCCCACTCCCACTACCCCTACCCCTCCACCCCTCCACTCCACCACCCACCCCTCCCACCTTTTTTTTATTTTTATACATTTCTTTTTTTTTATAGTTTTATTGACATCACATAAAAACACTCAGAATCGGACCCTTAGTTCCAGTCGTATACTGCTCGTGTTGTCATCAAAATGTCCGACGGAGTCCGGAACGGTGTTTCGATTGGAACGTAACGTCAACAGCATTTTGAGGGGTCGTAATGACAACAGCATCTCCTGCAGTTGCATTCGCTCAGTGGGCGGGTGGAGGGGTATGTGGCGGTTAAAGAGAGAGAGAGAGAGAGAGAGAGAGAGAGAGAGAGAGAGAGAGAGAGAGAGAGAGAGAGAGAGGGAGAGACAAAGAGACAGAGACAGAGACAAAGACAGAAAGACAGAGAGAGACAGAGACAGAGCCAGGGACAGAGGCAGACAGACAGATAGACAGACAGACAGACGGACGGACAGACGGACGGACGGAAAGACAGACAGACAAACAGAGAGAGACAGGGACAGAGAGAGAGAGAGAGGCAAAGACAGACATACAAACAGACAGACATACAGACAGAGAGACAGAGACATAGAGACAGAGACAGAGACAGAGAGACAGAGAGAGAGAAATGTAAGCGACTGAATGACAGGGTCTGATGCTGTGCAGCCATCAGGAAAAGAAGGGGGAAAAAAAAGGGGGAGTGGGACGGGGGGGGGGGGGGGGGGCTACTGGACCCCCTGACGGTCCGGTAAGCCGTTGTAGCCTAGTAAGCGGACGGGAGAAAAAACAACAACTTTTATTTGAAGAAAACCAGCATATTTTTTTTCTTTCTTTCTTTTTTACTTCTTCCTTTTTTTGCTATGGGATCTTTTACGTGCACAAACATAATTATGCTCGCGGATCCGACTGTCCCTTCGACCTCATTGTCCGGGAGAGCTTACTTTCCGTTCGACTTGAAATACTTTGTCAAGCCCAACGTTCGATTTATTTTAAAGACAACTTTAGCTTTCAACTTTCTCGTCTGAGCCGTCTTTAAAACAGACTGTATTCCGCCACACCATACACTAAACTGGAATCATGCCACAAAACAATGAACAAAAAGTTAAGTATCATTCGAAAGCTTCAAAGACACATTGAGCAGTCTTTTCTGTGATTAGCGAATGTAAAAAATAAAGGAAAGAAAAAAGAGCAAGGATGTCGGGGGGGAGAGACGGAGGTGGGGGGAGAAACTCGAAATTTTGATTTTACTAACAGAGAGAGAGAGAGAGAGAGAGAGAGAGAGAGAGAGAGAGAGAGAGAGAGAGAGAGATAGACAGACAGACAGGACAGACAGACAGACAGACAGACAGACAGACAGACAGACAGACAGACAGACAGACAGACAGACAGAGACACAGACAGACAGACAGACAGACAGACAGACAGACAGACAGACAGAAACGGAGACAGGCACACACACACACACACACACACACACACACACACACACACACACACACACACACACACACACACACACACACACACACACACACACACACACACACACACACACACACACACACACACACACACACACACACACACACACACACACACACACACACAGGGAGAGAGAGAGAGGGAGAGACAGATAGACAGACACACACATAGACACAGACAGACAGACACAGAACGTAGACGGAGACAAAGCGAGACACACGGAGACACACAGAGATCGGGAAGAAAACAGCCATTGCTCGTTCAATCGGATTTCTCTTCACAACAAGCGGGAAAGTAGAAATAAACAACCGTATTTCCTGGACACTCACACAGAACCAATTTGATTTCACTTTCCGAACTCCATCTATTGTCTTCCCAACACAAATTCTTTTTTTTTCCTTTCTTTACTTCTTTCTTTCCATCCCACGTCTTAAAATCAGAAACGCATTTAAAGAGGCGGCTGACGCGACAGTAATCGGGGAAAAGTCTCCAAGAGCTGAAAACATGATTTTCTCCGAGTACTAATCACTTTCCTCTTGTTTTCTTTTCACGGCGGAAGAATGGGGTCGTAGAGAACGTAATCTCCCCATAACGACCCTCAGCATGTTTCTTTTCTTCCCGTCGCATTGTGAGAGGTTAGAAAGGTTTTGCTGGCTTCTGGACTACTAAACAGGGGCATTGGGCAATTCGCAAAGAGTGTCGGCGGAAGTATCGAGGCTGAATCAATGTTAGCATGGAAGCGAATGAAAAGCTGATGGTGTTCCTACAGAAATCAAGCCTTTCCTAATGGCCCCTTCTTTCCAGCTGACTGTCTTTTGATGGTAGCGGAAGGAGAAGGTGGAGAGAGAGAGAGAGAGAGAGAGAGAGAGAGAGAGAGAGAGAGAGAGAGAGAGAGAGAGAGAGAGAGAGAGAGAGACAGAGAGAGAGACAGACAGACAGACAGACAGACAGACAGACAGACAGACAGACAGACAGACAGAGACACACATAGACATAGAGAGACAGAGACAGAGAGAGACAGAGAGAGACAGACAGGCAGACAGACAGAGACACAGACAGACAGACAGACAGACAGACAGACAGAGACAGAGAGGCAAAGAGACAGAGAGAGACAGAGAGACAAAGAGACAGAGACTGAGACAGAGACTGAGAGACATACAGACAGAGACAGAGACGGACAGACAAAGATTGTGAGAGACAGGGACGAGAGAGACGGAGAGAAACAGACAGACAGACAGACAGACAGAGAAGGGTAAAACTACAGGCCTATATTACAAATGCTGTGGCACAGCTTTGGCTGGATCGGGAACAATGGTTTCACAGACGCCCGGCTGATTCACGACAGTCCCTTGCTTTGCTTCTTATTGTTACACCTGTGAAAGCTCCCTTGCACCTTTGGAAAGCTCTCCACAAACGCCAGAATGATTGCTAGCTGGCATTGTCTGGAAAGAGCTAATGTGTTCATGATTTGCATTCTCCAAGATTTTTTTCTTTCATTTTCAAAACAGTGTGCTTGCTTTTGGAAAAACTTATATTTTTTTCTTTTTCTTTTTTTCTTTTTTTACAGCAGACTGTCGGTACGACTGGTGAAATGAACACAGAAAAGGTCACGTGATCTTTTGAAAATAGTGGGCTATGTTTGGAGAGCAACCGCTGTTTGTTTTGTTTGTTTGTTTGTTTGTTTGAAAGCGGACTGTCAATGCAGCTAATGGAATGAGCGCAGTAAAAGCCACTCACTTCATATGTGTTACCTGTTCAATGTATTAACATTGTTGAATGCTGTTTCTGAGGTTGGTTGCTTCATACCAAAACGTGTTAGATTTAAGGAAGCCAAGGTGCTCTCTGTCTGTCTGTCTGTCTGTCTGTCTGTATGTCTCTGTCTCTGTCTCTGTCTCTGTCTCTGTCTTCTGTCTGTCTGTCTGTCTGTCTGTCTGTCTGTCTGTCTGTCTGTCTGTCTGTCTGTCTGTCTTCTGTCTTCTCTCTCTCTCCTCTCTCTCTCTCTCTCTCTCTCTCTCTCTCCCTCTCTCCCTCTCTTTCCCCCCCTCTCTCCCCCCCTCTCTCTCTTTTCCTCTGTCGATCAGTAGATCTTTCGATCCATCTGTTGGTCTGTTAGTTTGTCGGTCTGTTGGTCTGTTAGTTTGTCGGTCTGTTGGTCTGGTGGTTTGTCGGTCTGTTGGTCTGTTAGTTTGTCGGTCTGTTGGTCTGTTGGTCTGGTGGTTTGTCGGTCTGTTGGTCTGTTAGTTTGTCGATCTGTTGGTCTGTTAGTTTGTCGATCTGTTGGTCTGGTGGTTTGTCGGTCTGTTGGTCTGTTAGTTTGTCGATCTGTTAGTCTGTTAGTTTGTCGATCTGTTGGTTTGGTGGTTTGGCGGTCTGTTGGTTATAGTTTTCGGTTTGTTGGTCTCTTAGTTTGTCGGTCCTTTGGTCTCTCGATCGATCTGTTGGTCTGTTAGTTTGTCGGTCTGTTGTTCTGTCGATCTCTTGGTCTGTTAGTTTGTCGGTCTGTTGTTCTGTTAGTTTGTCGGTCTCTTGGTCTGTCGGTGGTGTCTGTCGGTGGTGTCTGTCGGTGGTGTCTGTCGGTGGTGTCTGTCGGTGTGTCTGTCGGTCGGTTTGTCTATGGGTCTGCCAACCGGCTGACCAGTGAATCAGTTACAATGTCTTCATTGGTGCATGTCTGTTTGTTTGTCTGCTTCCTTGAATGCTTGCTTACAGCCTCGTCTGTTTGTCTGCTTGCTTGAATGCATGCATACAGCCTCGTCTGTTTGTCTGCTTCCTTGAATGCTTGCATACAACCTCGTCTGTTTGTCTATTTGTTTATCTGCTTGCTTGAATGCTTGCATGCAACCTCGGCTATTTGTCTGCTTGCTTGAATGCATGCATGCAGCCTCGTCTGTTTGTCTGCTTGCCTGTCTCTGTGTCTTTTGCATCACCTTCGAGAATCACTCCCCATCCTTCGATGCTTATTGATCATATTTATGCAAGTGATGTCAGCATTGTCCCAAATATTCTTGTCTCACCCTCCCCACCCCCCCCCCCCCCCCCCCCCCCTCGCACACACACACACACATACACTCCGACACAGGAATCAGCGATCACTTTCCAGTGTGCGTACCTTGTCTGTTAAAACTGTCGGTGTGTCTGTCAGTGTGACTATCCGTCGGTTTGTCTGTGGGTCTGCCAACCGGCTGTCCAGTGTGCAGTGTGCAGTTTTCGGTTGTTTACCGATGTTTCAGTTTGATGAAAATGCTTTTTTGACGGACTTGCACCTAACCCTCTCTGAAAAAGGTGTACAATTTTAATGACCTTCCATTGTCACACTGGACTTATTTATTTATTGATATTGTTAATAAACGCATGTGGCCCCCTCAAAAAAGCAAAGAAAAAAAAAGCATATGAAACACCAAACACTTGCACCATGGCTGAACACTGATATAACGCCAGCCATGTTACAGAGGGACAAACTTAGGAAGCAAACATCAGATTCGGCTTGGGGCGGGTGGGGGTGGGGGGGGGGGGGGGGGGTCGGGAGGTCGGTCTGTTCCACCCAATAGGCTGTTTACGAAGGGAGTGCGACTTTCTGTCTCTCCATTTTTTCCCCCCCGTCAGATTTACTCAGTGTAAGGTCTTCCAGATCTAAATATAGCTCCTCAACGATTAACTACTTGCTTTTTTTCTTTTTTTTCTACGCTTCGGCATAAAAGCAAAAGAAATATGTAGAATATCAACAGCAACGGAACAGTGTCAGCTCTCTTGTGAGGGAGGCAAAGAAGAACTATTTTAATGACCTCCCAGGAAAGAAAGCAAACAAATATATCATCCATATGGGGAACTATGAACACGCACATTAAAGGTCACAACCCTGAAAACAATCATCTTCTATCAGAACTCGGAATCAACACACAAAGGAGTTAACTAGCTCCAGAAAAACGTGACAGACACCACAACGAAGACATGAGTCGCGTACGGTAACCCTCACCTGGCATGCGAGTAAATCGCAAGGTACATAAACTCCAACAGAGGCACATCACACCAGTGAGCCGGTTTGGCCTAGCGGTAAGGCGTTAGGCTGGAAAGCGGAGGGACCTCGGTTCGAATCTACTTCGGCTCTCCTTTCTCTTCAAAAGTTGTGGTCTGTGGACACTGTCCTGTGACTTTGTCCCTCACAATTATGAACCATTAATATGGCTCTCATCGCTGCCCACCTTAATGCAGGAGTCATTCCGGTGGTGACAGTGTAGCGATAGGTATATAATCTCCCCCCCCCATCTCCGTACCCCCTTCCCCCTTCTCCCCGTCCCTAATAAGCCTTATGGTTTCTGTGGACGTTAAGCACCATGTTTACTTACTTACTTACATCACACCAGACGTCTTAAGCCCGTTTTGCATCTCTAGTCTCGAAGTTCTTACTAGACAATCAGTCATGGTTCAGGAGCTGTGTGAGAGTCGAGGTGGCCGTCCTGGGCTGTCCGTCCTAACGAGCCTTCTGGTTTCCGTGGACGTTAAGCTTATATTGAACCATGCTTCGGCATTGGTCTCAGCTTGTCCCTAATATGTCAACTGACACCTGAGGACATTAAGCAACACTACCTACCTACCTAACTAGACAATTAAATCGATGGTTCTCAGTATAGTTGTCCTGATAAGTTGCTAAACTTTTGCAGTGATCGGACCTCTGAAAATAATACATTTTCAGTATTTTGCATATTAGTGCTCGGAGTTGGCATATCTATCTCAAAGAGGAATAATACGAAAGCAACAGATAGTGAAGGCATTAGTGTCAGATTAAAATAAAGAAGCCCTTCCTTATATAGTTGAGATACTTACATGCATGCATAGCTTATGTATACAAAAATGTTTTTACAGCCGCACGTAAGAAAGTAAGCTAAAGTAATTTCACTCTCTTAAACAAAACCTGTATCCATTTGTCTGAATAATTATCGCCCTGTCTCAGTCTTGATTATTCTTACAAAGTCGATAGAAAGACACGTTCATAATCATTTGACAGACTTTTTAAAACACGTCGTCTTTTCCATTTTCTTCAATCTGGCTTCCGTTGGCGACGACACACAAACATCAGAAAAAGGCAACCACCCTTAAATCTAAGCGTCTTGACCACGCCAACATACCAAGTTTCAAAACATTGCTTACTTGGAGTAACTGTAGACAAGTAGCTAAAGTGGCAGACACATAATAGACTGGTGGAAGCATAATATCAACATTTGCAGAACTTTGTCTAGGAATATTTGTATTTTTTTCAAAACTGAGCCATGTTGTCGGTCATCAAGACAAATAGCATTTTTCTTTGCACACATTATGTCGCACACAAATCGTTTTAAATGCATGGGATGGATATGCCTGTGTGTTCATGAAGCAACTGTACTCACTCCCAAAAGATGCAGTAAAAAATTTTTTATGTCAGTTCCTAACATGGACTACAAACAAAAGTGCTTTGCTCTCAAACTACTCCCGTTAGACAAGCAACTATTGTTGAAGAAATGTGTTCTAGTGCAAAACCCCACACTACCTGAAAGATCTGTCATGATTCATTTTGAATGGCTTCGAGTTCAAGGGAATAAACTTTTGCCTAGAATGAATTGATATTTTTAGAATGAGTTTCGTCTTAGGTTTTGAGCTTGAAATAGTTTACCTTATCATTTCAGATACCCTATGGAATTTTAAAAAAAAATCCAAAAAAATCAACAACAAAAAATTCAAAAATTCAAAAGGAAAACATTCCAGGCACCAGCTGAGTTAGGTTGATACTTTTACTATCTCGTTCTCCTGTCACATCTATACTGAATATGGAGAGAGAGAGAGAGAGAGAGAGAGAGAGAGAGAGAGAGAGAGAGAGAGAGAGAGAGAGAGAGAGAGAGAGAGAGAGAGAGATTTTTTTATTTTTTATTTTTTGTGTGTGTGCTTTTTTGTTTGTGTTTGTTTTGTTTGTTGATAGGTGTCATGTTGCACTCCCACCCCACCCACCCTCATTCTCTCTGTGTCTCTTCTGAGACCTACGTTACTCTATGTTTATACTGCTCAGTAATTGTTAAAATTTAATTAGCTACTTCCGTCGAGCTCACGTTCTTTAATCTTTAAAAAATTTTTTATATATATATACTACCCCGTCTTGTCACCGACCCCCCTCCCTCCCCCTTTTGTTTGTTTGTTTTGTTTGTTTAGTTTTTAGTTTTGTTGTTGTTGTTTTTGTTTGGTTGGTTGTTGCTGTTTTGTTTTGTTTTGTTTGTTTAAAAAAAATAAAAAATGTTGGTATTAAATATTTCCAACTCAGTCTTGTTGTACCGTTTGGTTGTGTTGTCTTTGTACCACGGATAGGCATTCGTGCCTAAACCTTGATCCTTGCGTAATTAAAGTTCAGTCAGTCAGCAGTCAGCCACTGACTTTCTGTCCCGCTTTCCGTCAATCGAAATTTCCGATTCAAGGGAAATAACAATGCGCTTGCAGCTGTCCCTCATATACAGCGAAGACTTGTCTCCCTTACTCTGCTTGGCCCACCCATTCCAGTAGTCCCTTACTTGTATCGTGTTTTGTACAGGTATCCGTTATCGGGCTTTTGTTTGTTTGTTTGCTTATTATTTTCTTATCAGCTTCATGACTGTGTATTGCTTTAGTTTTCTTTTTTTTTCTTTTTTTCTTTCTTCTTTTTAAATCCACCTAGGAGAAGAACGAGTGGCAACATAAATGTTTCACACCCCTGATTTTCTTCTTTTGGGGGCTGGGGGTGGGGGGAGGGTATATTTTTTGTGTTTGTGTGAATTTTGTCCCCTTTCTTTTTCGATCTAGTTTACTAAAGGCAGTTTACTGTCGAAAACGTTATCATTGTCTAGTCTACTTGAGAGTTTGCATTGTTTACTTACTGGCTAAGATTCGCTGCCGGAAACGCCAAGAAACAGATGCAGTTAAGGGGACACAAAAGCGACATATTGTGCACAGTTACTCAAGCGAGCACGAGTTGTCTTTCTTGAAGTGAGGTCAACGTGTTGGATGTCGGGTCTTGTTGTTACTGACATCCAAGCGGACTTGATAGCTAGAGTCCCGGCGGAAAATCAAATATAAATTTATTTTAAAAAAATAATCAAAAAATAAGGAGTGTGATCAAAACTAATTGTATCCTAAC
This sequence comes from Alviniconcha marisindica, assembly GCA_018857735.1. Classification (NCBI taxonomy): domain Eukaryota; kingdom Metazoa; phylum Mollusca; class Gastropoda; family Provannidae; genus Alviniconcha; species Alviniconcha marisindica. Next base: position 228,568 of record JABMCL010002686.1, on the reverse strand, counting down.
AACAAAACCACAACATCAACAACAAAAACTCAGAAGGAAGCCTATCACTTTTCCGTAAACGTATCAACCATTTCCACATGCACTGTAACTAACCCGACTGCAGACTGTTAAAAGTCGACCAAAACAAGAGACTGGAACTAAGAGACATACTGATAAGTATGTGCTGTGAACTGGAACGTCTAGTGTTATACAGTACTCCCCATTCCAATGACAGTTTCGAGGCGTCTATCTCAGTCAATAGAAGTGGCTAAGGTACTGTGCAATCCAGCCCACCGTATCGTTGCGTAGAGGCCACAACCATTTAGGCAGGACTGAGCCTAGCAGTTACGAAGTAAACATGGTGCTTAACGTCCACAGAAACCGTAAGGCTTATTAGGACGGGGGGAAGGGGGGGGGGGGGGAGGGGGGGGGGGTATGGAGGGGCGGGGAGAGGGAATTTATACCTATCGTACACTGTCACCACCAGAAAGACTTCTGCGGGGGAGCGATGGAGCCATTTTAAAAGTTTCAGTAGGAAGTGAAGGGGCAAAGCGCAAGACGTTTTTCCCCATACCACAACCTTTTTTTAAAAGAAAGGAGAGGGCCGAAAACGGGGATCGAACCCCAGGGCCTTCCGCCTTTCCCGCCTAAAGCCCTTTTTAATTGGGGGAAATGTTTTTTCGCGAACCTAGTTGGAAGTATTCGGCAAGCTAGGTTTGGGTTTTAACTGGGCGAATTTTCTTTGCGAACCTAGTTGGAAGTATTTGTCGAAACTATATTCGGGGGTCCAAAAAACTTCGCTCAAATGTTTGGGAAATTCGCCCTATTTTGACGGGTCATGGTTGATTTAAAAGAGAAGTGTCCTTTGGGAAGGGAAAAAATAAAAAATTTAAAAAGGGGGACGGTTTTCGCTAGGTTTTTCCACCCGCTTCGGGGGGGAATTTGTTTATTTTTTGACTTGTTTGGGGGGGCCCCCTTTTTTGGAGACCCAAAAAATAGTAGTTAGTTGAATTTCCCCGTGAGGGATGATGAAAGTATTTTTACTTTCCCTTTACTTTAGCCTACGTTTTCGATCTGCTGCGCGTTTTCCGCAAGTTCGGGCCGAAGCTTTCATCTCATTACAAGCCAGATGAGAACGAAGTAAAGTTTGGGGCTGTCCGAACCATGTTCGGCGAACTAAAAGTTCAATTAAGAAACGAATCATAGTTTCGTCGAACTGTCCGAAGATGATGTTCGGCGAACAAACCTTCGCCCAGTTAAGAACGGGCTTAACGCCTTCCAAATAGAGCCATTCAGGCAGTACCAGCTACCAGTTACTAACAGTTACGAATACAGATTAGCTATTAGGTGCCTCACACCATCGCTTCGCGGATGACTAACGCTGCTGCGCTGGTGAATTCCTGTACCGGCATTGCAATGCTCCTGGTGGTCTGGACTACAGCCGTCTGGGAATGCTAGAAATTCTAACTGTATACTGTTCCACGCACGGCAGGTTATTACCGGGTACTTCGGCAATGTCTGGAACGATCATGATGAGTCGTGGTTGAATGGTTGTTGCGTGAAATGATGCGTGTAGAACTGTGGTCACAGTGAGTGCATGCGTGCGTGCGTGCGTGCGTGCAGTGCGGTTCATTCGGTTTTCGAGTCATTTCAGTCGTTTTAGTTGGTTGCATTTCATTACGCTTCAGTAAAGGCGCACATTATCTCGCTGTATAATAATAATCTGATTTTTTTCTTCTCGTCCTTCTTATTGCTTCGTTTGTTTTCTGGTCCTTTGTCGCGCTGGTATTTGCTTGCTTACTCTCGTCTCTTTCTTCTTGTTTTTCTAGCTATGTTGCAGTCATTCGTATCCGAACTTGTTTGCAGCCGGAGCTGTCTGCGAGTAATAATAAAAAAAAAATTAATGAAAATTATAAATCGCAAAATCAATTTCCATTTTAAAACTTTTCTAAGCGCGCGCGCGAACGCAGGCACGCAGGACGCAAGCACATGGGCCCCCCACCCCCCATTTTATATATATATATATAAAATATATATATGGGTAAAATTTTCCCTGAAAACTGGTCAAAATTGTGACATAGAGGGTACAAATTAAAAACGGGGAATTTTTTTTTAATTTTTTTTGGGAAAATGAAAGTTTGACATCTCTTGTGTCATAAATATAAGACATAAAGGGAAAAGGGGACGGGAAATTTAGGTTTTGGGGTTTTTGTTACGTCATAGGTCAGTTTTTGGGGCCGTTTTACAGAAGACCCCAGAAATGCTGAATAGAGTGGCTCAGTGGCCAGTTTATCTTCCCTTTTTTATTTCCCTAAAAAAAGGGAATATTTCACTTCTGACAAAAAAAAAAAATGTCCGCCTTTTTAACGTTTTTGGGTTTTAAAAAAAGTCTTCTTCGAAAATAGACATGCAATAAAATTAAAACTTTCCCCCCCCACCCCCCCCCCCCCCCCAAAAGGGGTTTTGGGGGAAAGGGGGTGGGGGGGGGGGGGGCGGGGGGGGGGGGTTTGACAAATTTGGTTTTTAAACCCGTTTTATATATATTAATTATATTAAAATTTTAAAAATATATAAATATATTATATATATTATATATATAATATATATATAAAATAAAAATATATATAATTTTAAATATATATATATATAATATATTATAAAATTATATATTTTATAAATGTCAGAGGGATATTTGTTTCTTTTTTTAAAGTTAAAAAACCAATCGCATTTAAAATTAGTAATCGGTCTCACATGTTTTGGGGAAACACCCTCACAAGTACAAAAGGATTTTAAGAATACACACTTAAAAACCTTTTAAACCAAAAAAAATTTAAAAAAAAAAGAATTCATTCCAAAAGCAATGTTCTTTCCAAATTTTTTTGTTGGAACCGGTTTTTTGACCCTGCTTTAAAAGACGGGATAGCAAAAAAATTGGGGGCCCAATTAGTCCCCCCGGGCCCCCCAAGCCATTTTCTCGGGTCAACGTCCGCCCAAATTAGCAAGAAAATTTTTTTCACGGGGGCTTCCCCTGTTTTGTTTTGATGTACCACAGACAAATTTGGTTGCAAAAGTTTAAGTATTTCTGAAGATCAGTAAAAACGATTGGGGTTTTGACCTTAAACCCGAAAAATGATACTTTTGAATGATACTCGGCGGAGGGATGATGCATCACCTATAAGTTTGACCGTTTCCAGAGTTTATTGCCCGGGGAAAAAATTTTAAATGAAGTTTAAAAGTTTTTGAAAACGGGCAAAGAAACCCTTTTCACGGCCCCCAGTTTAAAAAGGGGCCGCAAACAAGGGGGGTTGGGCCCCAAAAAGGGGGGTAGGGGGCCAAAAAAGGGGGGTAAGTTCCCAAACGGGTTAAAGGGGAAAACAATTGGGAGTGTTGGCCTTGAAAAAGAACCCCAAAATGGAAAATTTCTTGCTTAGGGGGATTTAAAATCAAAGGTTTTTTGGAAAAAAGGGACTCAGGTTTAGAAAAAAAAGATATAGTGGGAAACGTCATATTTTGATTATAAAAAGCCCACACTGGGCCCTTGACCTTGAAGATAGAACCCCAAATTTTTCGCAGACATTCCGGCTCTTTGGTGGTGAAACCCACAATACCAATTTTGGTTACAAAAGGTTGCAAAGAAACACTCAGCAGAATGGGAACAAATTTGTGTCACGAACGTTACATCCCTCACCACTAAAGACACCACAGTGCTTTTTTTTAGTTAAAAAAATACACCACACACAGCACAAACAGAGGTCAAGCGTTTCTGCCCCAAGTCAGCTTTACGTGGACTGGGACGTTAGGGGAAAGGGCGAAAGTCAAAATGTAAAAGCGGAAAAAAATTTTTTGTTGGGTCGCAACTTTCAAACCAAAGTTTAAAACACCCCGGCAACCAACCCTGAAGAAATACTGTAAATTTTTTTTTGTTTTTACTCTTTTTTATCAAAAAACATTTAAAAAAAAGGTGAAAGGGGTTATTACCAAGCTGATGAAAAAAAAGAAAGGTTTTAGTTTGTTTAAAAAGGCCCCAATATCGTGATAAACACTTTAGAAGACACCCCGGGAAAAGTGCAAAACCGATTTTCTTTCCTTTTTTTTGGAGCCGTTAAAAGCAAGCAACACACAAAAAAAAACCATTTGTATGAAAAACTTTTCCTTTTTTCCCTGAAAACCCGTTTTTTCAATCATGAACGATTTCCCAAAGGAAAAATATCTGCGATCAGCTAACCATCCCAAAACCATGGGCACAAAAGGGGGCCATGAAAAGTTGCGATTTTTACCAAAAAAGGCTCACAGCCAAGAAATAATGATGCATTTTCCCATTTTTGGGATTCCCATTTCTCCAAAAACATTTCATCAGAAAAATTTTTGGGGTAGTTTTAAAAAATTTCATGTTTTAGTTTAAAATTTTTTTTTCAGGGAAAGTGGGGAACGTTTTGGGCCAGTTTTCAGGAGGGAAAGACCCATTATATATATATTTCGGGCTCTTTTATTTTATATATACAGCACACACGAGCATTTTGACTATGCAAAGCTTAATTTACAAGTTTTGAGACTTGAGATGGATGGGACACCCGCTGGAACAGGGAAAAAATGGCAGGGTCTACAGTTTGGGGGAAAAAAAATCTTTTTTGGTTACATTTAATGAGTCCAGAGAGGGTTCCGTCGGAGAGGAAGGGGGAAAGGGGGGGTTTGTTTATGGAGCCAAAAAAAGAAAAAAAGCGGGGGCCAACGTGGAGTTGGGCAGGACTTTGGAGGGGTGAGTATCAGAGCAAAAACGGAGAGACGGGACGGCGGTAAAATTTAAAAAATTTACAGAGAAAAAGACGGACAGTGCCCCTGGAAACATTTTTGGAGGAGAAAAGGGGAGGGGAGAGTGTGGGTTTTGTGTGGGGTGTTTGTTTGTGGTGTGTGTGTTGGTTTTTGGGTTGGGTGGTGTGGTGTGTGTGTGGTGTTTTTGTTTTTGGGGGTTTTGTGGGTTGTGGGGTGTGGGTGGGGTGTGTTTGTGGTTTTTGGGGGGTGTGGGGTGTGTGGGGTTTTGTGTGTGGTGTTGGGTGTGGTGTGTGTGTGTGTGTGGGGTGTGGTTTTTGTGTGTGTGTCGTGTGGGGTTTTTTTGTGTGTGGGGTTGGGGTGGTTGTGTGTGGGGTGTGTGTTTTTTGTGTTTTGTGTTTTTGTGTGTTGTGTGTGTGTGTGTGTGTGTGTGTGGTTTGTGGTGGGGGGGGGGGGGGGGGGGGGGGGGGGGGGGGGGGGGGGGGGGTGGGGGGGGGGGGTGGGGGGGTGGTTGGGGGTGGGGGTGGGTGGTGGTGGTGGTGTGTGTGTTGTGTGGGTGTGTGTGTGGTTGGTTGTTGTTGTGTGTGTGTGGGGGTTGTGGTGTTTTTGGGGTTTGGTTGGTGTTGTGTTTTTGGGTTTTGTTTTTTTGGGGTTTTGTTTGTTTTGTTGTTGTTGTTGTTGTTTGTTTGTTTTTTGGCTTTGTTTTTTTTTAGGGGGGGGGGGGGGGGGGGGGGGGGGGGGGGGGGGGGAAAAAAGGGGGGGGGGGGGGGCCAAAGAAAAAACCCCTTATACCTAAAAAATTACGGTAAGGGCCCTGGAGGTGTATTTAAGGGCCTGAGGTGTGACTGGGCGTAAGGGCCTGAGGTGGACTGGGCGTAAGGGCCTAAAGGGGTGACTGGGCGTAAGGCCGGGGGGATGGGCGTAAGGCCTGGGTGATGCAGGGCCCTTTAATTTGAACTGGCTCCCGGGGGCGGGCTAAAAACCTTTAAAATATGTTTTAAAAAAAAAATAAAAAAAGGGACTGGGTGCGGGGGGACTTGCTGGGTAGGTCAGGTTTTTTCGCTTTTTTCCCAGGCTTTCCCCTCAAAACAGAACAAACAAGCAAAACAAACAAAAAAACAACAACAAATAAAGGCCCTTTTAAAAATGCCCCAAAAAAAAACCAAAAAATTAACTCATAAAGAGCACACACTCTCCTCAAACACACAAACACACACACACCCACACAAACCCACACACCACCACACCAACACACACACAAAACCCCCCACCACCAAACCCCCCCCACCCCCACCACCACGCCCGCCGCACGCACGCACGCACGCACCACCACGCACCACCACGACGCACGAGCACACCATACGCACCCAAAATACACACACCCCGCACTCTCCCCCCCCCCCCCTTCTCTCTCTCTCCTCTCCCCTCTCCTCTTCTCTCTCTCCCCTCTCCTTCTCTCTCTCTCTCCCCTTTTCTCTCTCCCTCCTTTTCCTCTCTCTCTCCTCTCCCCCTCTCTGTGCCGAAGAGGTTTTTGGAAAATTAAATTAGAGCGCTTTTTTTCACGACTCATATGTACTATCTGTGAGTATCGCTGCCATAAAAGGAAGGTCAATACTTTAAATCTTTCAGAGTTCAGGAACTGTGTGAAAATCGAGGTGGCCGTCCTGGGCTCCCCGTCCCTAATTGTCCATATGGTCTCTGTGGACGTAAAGTAACATGAAACTGAACCATCATGTCAGAGCCCAGGAGCTGTGTGAAAGTCGAGGTGGACGTCCTGGGCACCCCGTCCCTGATATTATTGTCCTTATGGTCTCTGTGGACGTAAAGCAATATTGAAATTGAACCAACCAGAGATCAAGAGCTGTGTAAAAGTCGAGATGGACGGGATGGACGGCCTGGGCTCCCCGTCCCTAATAGTCCTTATGGTCTGCTTGGAATGAAGCAACATTAAACTTGCACTTTCTACAGAACTCAGGAGATGTGTGAAAGTCGAGGTGAACATCCTGGGCTCCCCGTCCCTAATAGTCCTTATGGTCTGCTTGGACTAAAGCAACAGTAAACTTACACTTTCTACAGAGCTCAGGAGCTGTGTAAACGTTGAGGTGGTCGTCCTGGGCTCCCCGTCATTAAGTGTCCTTTCGGTCTCTCTGGACGTAAGACAACAGTGAACTCGAACTTAGGTCTGTGTCCCTCGACTGCCCGATGATGCACGCTTCCTGGACCCACGAGGCCCCCGTCGGTTGCTGTGGGTAAGTCGGCGGAGGACGCAGCAATAACCTAGCTACCACTGTACCAGGTCGACGCCAGGTCGCAGCAATAACCTAGCTACCACTGTACCAGGTCGACGCCAGGTCGCAGCAATAACCTAGCTACCACTGTACCAGGTCGACGCCACGTCGCAGCAATAACCTAGCTACCACTGTACCAGGTCGACGCCACGTCGCAGCAATAACCTAGCTACCACTGTACCAGGTCGACGCCAGGTCGCAGCAATAACCTAGCTACCACTGTACCAGGTCGACGCTCTGCATGTTTCATGAGATCAGCCGTCCGTTTTTGCACCTAACACATTTAGTCCCTGTCGTTAGAACACCACCATGATCTCCTTGGCAAAGTGCTTAGGGCGTTGTATGATGCCACTGGCGTTAGAATGTTTGAGTGGAAGCCTTGTAAAATGCGCAGGGCGCCACCATGGTCTTACTGGACACGCGCTTAAGATGTGTACAATGTCAGTGGCAAAGTGCTTAAGACGGTGTACAATAAAAGTGGCAAAGTGCTTAAGACGGCGCACAATGCCAGTGGCAATGTGCTTAGAATGCCGTACAGTGTCAGTGGCAAAATGCTTAGAGCGTCGTACAATGTCAGTGGCAAAATGCTTAGAATGTCGTACACTGTCAGTGGCAAAGTGCTTAATACTCCGTGCAATGTCAGTGGCAAAGTGCTTAAGACTTCGTACACTGTCAGTACCAAAGTGCTTAAGACTTCGTACATTGTCAGTGACAACAGTGCTTAAGATTCGTACAGTGTCAGTGGCAAAGTGCTTAAGACTCCGTACAATGTCAGTGGTAAAGTGCTTAAGACTTCGTACAATGCCAGTGGCAAAGTGCTTAAGACTTCGTACAGTGTCAGTGGCAAAGTGCTTAAGACGTCGTACACTGTCAGTGGCAAAGTGCTTAATACTTCGTGCAATGTCAGTGGCAAAGTGCTTAATACTTCGTGCAATGCCAGTGGCAAAGTGCTTCGTACACTGTCAGTGGCAAAGTGCTTAAGACTCTGTACAGTGTCAGTGGCAAAGTGCTTAAGACTTCGTGCAGTGTCAGTGGCAAAGAACTGAAGACATCGTACATTGTCAGTGGCAAAGTCCGTCGGACATCGTACAATGTCAGTGGCAAAGTGCTTAAGACTTCGTACAGTGTCAGTGGCATAGTACTTAAGACATCGTACATTGTCAGTGGCAAAGTGCTTAGGACTTCATACAGTGTCATTGGCATAGTGCTTAAGACTTCGTACAATGTCAGTGGCAAAGTGCGTAGGACATCGTACATTGTCAGTGGCAAAGTGCTTAAGACTTCGTACAATGTCAGTGGCAAAGGGCTTAGGACATCATATGATGCCATTGCCATTAGAACGTTATGGGATGCCTGGCGACGTGCTCAGGACACCATAACTATTATGGTGTCCCTCAAAAGGTCTTTAGGACGTCATAATTATGATGTTTTGGATAGATGCTTAGGACGTCATAATTATGATGTTTTTCGATAGGTGCTTAGGATGTCATATGATGTCCCGAGAGTGTTTAGGAAGTTACATAATGTTTTCGGCTATGTGATAAAAATATCAAATGACGCCTTTGGGTCCTTGGTTGAGTTCTTGGGACGTCATAAGATGTCCTTGGTTGAGTTCTTGGGACATCATAAGATGTCCTTGGCTGAGTTCTTGGGACATCATGCGATTTATTTTTGTTAAGTACTTAGGACGCCGTATTAGGTCCTTGGCTAAGTACTTAGGACGCATTATGGTGTTCTTGGTTAAGTACTTATGACGCCATATGATGTTCTTCGGTATGGTACCTCTTAGGGCATCATATACTATCCTTGCCTACCTGCTTAAACGGCATTATTTATGACGTCCTTGCCAAAGTGCTTTGAGTGTCATATGATGCCATTGAAAAAGTGCATAGGACGTCACACGATGTCTTTGGATAAATGTTTAGGGTGTCATAGGATGGCCTTTAAAATGTTCTTATTTCACCATTGTTATGAGAGAGAGAGAGAGAGAGAGAGAGAGAGGAGAGAGAAGAGAGAGAGAGAGAGAGAGAGAGAGAGAGGAGAGAGAGAGAGAGAGAGAGAGAGGGGGAAGAAGAGAGGAGAGAAGACAGACAGACAGACAGACAGACAGACAGACAGACAGCAGACAGACAGACAGAGAGACAGAGAGAAAAGAGACAGACAGACAGACAACGAGACAGAGACACAGAGACAGAACAGACAGACAGACAGACACAGACACAGAGACAGAGACAGAGGCAGGGGCAGAGACAGAGACAGACAGAGACAGAGCCAAATACAGAGACAGAGAGACAGAGACAGAGACGTAGACGGAGAGACAGAGACAAAGACAGAGACAGACATAAAGATAGACAGAGAGACAAAGACAGACAGAGACAGAGAGACAGAGACAGACAGAGACAGAGAGAAATAGACAGAGACAGACACAGAGAGATAAACGAACAGATACAGACTGCTCGACCAGAATACAAACCAGAAATGAAAATAACGTCAACACTCTGCATTCTCCAAACCCTTCTTCATTTTTACTCTTTCATAAACATTTCCTCCTTCATGTCCTGCTGAAGGCTACCCAACCACCAAGAAGAAGAAGAAGAAGAAGAAGAAGAAGAAGAAGAAAAGAAGAAGAAAAAACGGACGATTCTCCACGTCAAAATAAGTAATCGTCTCTAGTCTAAATCGTACGGATTCACGCTTTCAACCTTGACAAGGTCACTCACCTTACGCTGCCTTACCCACTGACACTGAATGACATACGCACGAGAAAATACCTTAAATCAAAGAACAGCTGAATGGACAAACATGATGACCCTGACCCTCCCTTTTTCGCAGTGCTTTAGTTCCCATTGTTTCACGGACGGCCTACATGATTGATGTTTGGGTAGAGTCATATGACAACTGTGAAGGTAATATTAAAGTGCGAAACACAATCTGTCATGGCAAATTTAAAGTCAGATTCACAATTCATGAGAAACATCGCAACGTTTAGGCGGGAGGGGAGGGGAAGAGAGAGAGAGGGAGGGGGGGGAGGGAGAGAAGGAGAGAGAGAGAGAGAAAAAGAAAAAAGGGACCGAAACGGCGAGGCAAGCCCAGAAGAGAGAGAGAGAGAGAGAGGAGAGAGAAGAGAGAGAGGGGAGAGGGGAGAGACAGACAGAGAGAGAGAGAGCAGAGAGAAAGAGAGCCCAGAGAAAGAAGACAGAGGGGAGACAGACAGAGAAAAACGGAGACAGAGAGACAGACAGAGAGACGGGGTGGGCGTGGACAGAAGAAGACGAAGAAGAAGAAGAAATAGAAGAAAACAGGAAAGAAAGAAAAAGGAGAAGAAGAAAAAAGAAAAAAAGAGAGAGAAGAAAGAAAAAGAAAAGTTGGACTACTACTAGACTATTCTGAGAAAACATCAAAACATAAATCTCAAACATGAATGACCTCTAGCGTTACAAGGTCTAAACACGTAAAAGGTTCAAAATATCAACTTCAAAGAAAACTTTTTTCTTCTTTTCTCGTTTTATATCACATGTCACAACAACTGTTTTGTACAATTAAACAAATCTTAATAACTGTGTGTATTTGCATGCACTTGCACGTGTGTGTGTGGTGTGTGTGGTTTTTTTTGGTGTGGTGGGGTGTGTGTGTGGTGTGGGGTTTTGTGTGGGGTTTTGTGTGGGGGTGCGTGCGGGGGGGGGCGTGCGTGCGTGCGTGCGTGCTGCGTGGTGCCCTGCGTGCGTTTTCGGTTGTGTTTTTTTGTGTGTGTGTGTGTGTGTGTTTTGTGTGTGTGTGTGTGTTGGGGTGCTTGTTTTCACCTTGAATGTGCGTGTGGTTGCGGTTGGGGGTATGTGTTTGTTTTGGGGCGTGCATGTGTGTGTGTGGGGGTGTGTGTGTGTGTGTTTTTGTGTTGTGTTTTGGGTTTTTGGTTTTCGGTTTTTGTTTTTTGTGTGTGTTTGTGTGTGTGTTTTGTGTGTACCCTGTGTGTGTGTGTGTGTTTTTGGGGTGTGTGTGTGTGTGTGTGTGGGCGCAACCCTTTAAAAACCCCTTTTCCTTTCCCAAAAATTTCCCAGAAAGTAGCAACTTTTTGACATGTCTGCAGGGATGTCTAAGGGCCGGTTTGTCTTCCTCAAAAATTTTTAGCAGGGTTAGGGGGCACTATATAAGGGAGGTTTTTCGACCGCCTTTTGGGCCCGCAGAATTGGGTTCCCCAGCCCTGAAAAGGAGCAATACCCCCCCCCCCCCCATTAAAACCCCCCCCCCAAAAAAAAATAAAAAACAATTACCCCCCCCCCAAAAAAAACCTTTTTGAAAAAACAAAAAAAAAAAATAAAAAAAATTAAAACGTTCTCCCTCGCAAAATATTCGGGTGGTCGTACCTGGGTAAGCTTACATCCGCCGCACGAGGAGCGCCACCTGTTCTTACCAGCGTTTGACTAGGCATAAAAAAATATTAAAAAAATCCTTTCCTTTCTTACCATTGAGTGCAGCATTTGCATGTGGCCGCAATCGTTTAGGGTTTTCAGTGTGCACACACACATGTCCGTGCATGCGATTGCACACGGAGGGCTGTGTGAACACCGCAAGAGAACTGCGTTGAAAGTTGACTCTGGAGGAAATAATATCCGGCTGCACATGGGACTCCATGCCGGGGCAGTATTGCGCCTAATTTTCGGGTCCGACCCGGTTTTAACTGGACAACACAAAACATTTGTACACTTTCACGGTAAGCTCCCCCTTGAAACACACACACACACACACACACACACACACACACACACACACACACACACACACACACACACACACACACACACACACCCCACACACACACACACACACACACACACAACACAACAAAACAAAACAACAACAACAACCAAAAAAACAAAAAATTTTTTTGTGTGTGTGTGTGGTTGTGGGGGTTGTGTTGTTTTTTTTTTTGGGGGGGGGGTGTGTTGTGTGTGTGTGTTGGTGTGTGTGTGTGTGTGTGTGTGTGTGTGTGTGTGCGGTGAAAAGGTAATGATAGGAAATAGCTAAAATATAAACGGTTTTAAAACTACAACAACAACAACAAAACAACAACAACAACAAACAAAAACAACAACAACAACAACAACAAAACTGTCAGATAAACGATGTTAAATGGTATTTACCCGGTTTGAGTTACTGAGTTCACATTCTTCCAAACATTCCAGGCATTCAACAAACCGCATCCGAATAAGTACAATATGTTTTTATTTTTCATCGTTTAACTGTCGTTTCATCACTTTGGAAAGGGGCTTACCCTGAAAATTTGCAATTGTTTGTATTGCCCAATTAAAATTAGTTTGTGCTATGTTTATTTTGTTGTTGTCTTTTTAAAATTTAATATATATATATAGTTTTATGTGTGTCACAAGTAAAAAGCTGATGGCCAACTGGATGACACAAGTAAAAAGCTGGATGACAGTTCAAACACAGGTCACCCACCAAACCACAAGTAAAAAGCTGGGTGACCAAACCACAAGTAAAAAGCTGGGTGACCAAACCACAAGTAAAACGCTGGGTGACCAAACCACAAGTAAAACGCTGGGTGACCAAACCACAAGTAAAACGCTGGGTGACCAAACCACAAGTAAACGCTGGTGACCAAAAACCCCAAGTAAAAAGCTGGGTGACCAAACCACAAGAAAAGCTGGGTACCAAACCACAAGTAAAAAGCTGGGTGACCAAACCACAAGTAAAAGCTGGGTGACCAAACCACAAGTAAAACGTTTGGGGGACCAAACCCCAAGTAAAAGCTGGGTAAACCAAAAACCACAAGTAAAAAGCTGGGTGACCAAACCACAAGTAAAAAGCTGGGTAACCAAACCACAAGTAAAAACCTGGGTGACCAAACCACAAGTAAAAAGCTGGGTGACCAAACCACAAGTAAAAGCTGGGTGACCAAACCACAAGTAAACAGGCGGGAAAAAAAAAGGGGGGACCAAAACCACAAGTAAAAAGCTGGGTGACCAAACCACAAGTAAAAAGCTGGGTAAAACCAAACCCAAAACAAAGAAAAAACCCCCTGGGGTGACCAAACCACAAGTAAAAAGCGGGGTGACCAAACCACAAGTAAAAGCTGGGTGACCAAACCACAAGTAAACAGCTGGATGACCAAAACCACAAGTAAAAAGCTGGGTGACCAAACCACAAGTAAAAAGCTGGATGACCAAAACCACAAGTAAAAAGCTGGGTGACCAAACCACAAGTCAAAAGCTGGATGACCAAAACCACAAGTAAAAAGCTGGGTGACCAAACCACAAGAAAAAGCTGGGTGACTAACCAAACCACAAGTCAAAAGCTGGGTGACTAACCAAACCACAAGTCAAAAGCTGGGTGACCAACCAAACCACAAATGAAAAGCTGGATGACCAAACCACAAATGAAAAAACCCCAGGATAACCAACTAAATCGCAAGTAAAAACACAAGTCACCAATCAATTCGCAAGTAAAAAGCTCGATCACAATTCTGGACACAGCCTAGTCAGCAGCAAAGGCAACCAGGTCGCTGCATGATAGGTAGTTCCTAAGCGACTGTATGACTGCAAGGATATACTAAGGTTTGGCAGTCAAACTGCTGTGCAGAATTCTCGTTCGATAGGTCTGGTCTGGTCTGGTCTGGTCTTCTCGATAGGTCTGGTACTGCAGCAAGGCACATAACTTTCCAAGATCGACACCGAAGACTTCTCGTAGTCAGCTGCTGCCGTCAAAGTGATTCAAACCTTCAACAGACGGAGGAAGTATATCACTTGAGCTGTTACGATTCGTTCGGATTTCCGCTCTATCATCGTAGGAATAGCACCCGTCAATGAATCCCTCACTGCCGTATTCACTGGCTAGCCGAAGCGGGTATTTTGTTAGTGTACCCAGTATATAATACGCACCTAGTAAACACGCCGGGTGAGCCGGTTTCCCCCACGGAAAGGCGTTGGTTGGTAGGGAAAGGCCTCGGTTCGATACCGTTTCGGCCTCCTTTCTTTTAAAAAAGGTTGTGGTTTGTGGACCTGTCTTGTGATTTTTTCCATCACTTCCTACGAAACAAAAAAAGGGCCCTTTCACCCGCCTTTAATGCAGAAGTCATTCTGGTGGTGACATGGCATAGGTATAAATCCCCCTCCCCCCCCCACCCCCTTTCCCCCTTCCCCCCGCCCCAAAATAAGCCTGGTTTCTGTGGCCCCGTTAAGCCCATGTTTATTCTTTTCCCGGGAAGTCGGAGGCGTTTTGGTTGGGTTTAGGGCCGACGTGTGCAGCCAAATGGGGCCGGATCTACATGTGATCTGATTTCCCCGCATCCGATTCGGTTCCCTTTTTTCCAAAAAAGGCATGCATCCGTAAAAACCGATCCCGACCCGGTCTGGAGGTCCCTTTTTTTTCCCGAAAGGGGCCTGTGGTCAGCGCTCTTTCTTCCGGGGCCAGTTTCTGGAACCAAACTCCCGTTTCTGTGCCCCTTGTCAGCTCCTTAAATCTTCCGGGTGCAAATTTGGGGATCCGGAAGTTTCCCCCCCCGGAAAAAAAAAAAAAAACACACCCCCAAAAAACCCCCCCACACACACACACACACACACAACCCAAACCCCACACAACCCCACACAAAACACAACCCCAACCCCCCCCCACACACACACACGTAAGCATCTTTGCTGAGGATTAAGAATAAAGTGCGGTATAAAAAGGACAGAGACGACGACAAAAAGGACGATAAATGAAAGCAGATCACCCGTGAAAAAAAGCACCTGGGGTAAGGGGGGGGGGGAATAAAACACCTTTGCCGGAAATATTTACCACAGGATTATTAGACAGAGGATCAATCAAGTAAAGACGATTTCAGGGGATGGGGTGGCGCATAGACTTGAACAGGAAATATTTGGAGAAGACAAGATTTTTCAATGGGGAAATTCAAGTCAATCAGACGTTAGCCTGCGCGATTTTACGAAAAGGATCAGAACATTGACGAGGAAATAATCAGAGATGGGCAAGTAGTACGTTGCAAACGGGAAGCTCATTCGTGACAAGATGAAATACAGTGCCTAAACAATAGCTCGGTGAGAGAAAAGGTAGATAGTGATGGCTAAAACTATGACTTTTACGAACGGAAGCTGCTCGGGGAGAAACAACAACGACGACGACGACGACGACGACAACAACAACAACAACAAGCAAAAAACAAAATTACACACACACCAAACACACACACACACACACACACCCCCCCACACAAAACAAAAAACCCCCGGGGCCCCCCCCCCCCACTCGTGGAAAAGAGAGGAAGATAATGCCACTCTCTACCGGAGGGGACTATTCGTCTCAGCCCTAGCCGTTTGTCATACGACAATAATTATTAGTGGAGTTTCTGGTGTGAGAATTTACGGGCTGGTGTGGAGACTTGGCCGTGAGCTGTAGTCACGTGCTGCCGGCTACTTTGCCAACCTCTCCCCCTTGTCTTCCAGCTTTTAACCCCCACCCACCCCCCCACCCCCACCCCACTCTCCCCATCCTCTACTAGATGATTTCAAGCCTACGAAGAACAAGTTGGAGTTTGTAGTAGTGGCAGAGTTTTTTGTTGTTGTGGTTGCTGTTGGTGATCGTCGTCGTTGTTGTTGTCGTTGTCGTAGTCTTGGCTTGTCGTGGTGGTGGTAGAAGTGATGGTTGTTCGTTGTGTTTTTGATGACGATGGTGGTAGTCATTATTGTTTTTCCAAGCCTACGAAGAAGCTAGAGCTTGTAGTAGTGCTAGAGTTCTTTTTGTTGTGGTTGCTGTTGGTGATCGTTGTCGTTGTCGTTGTCTTCGTATTGGCTTGTCGTGGTGGTGGTAGAAGTGATGTTGTTCGTCGCGTTTTTGATGGTGGCAATTATTATTGTTCTTCTAGTTCTTGTTGATCTTGTTCTCATGGCTTTGTTCTTCAGCGACGGTAATGATGTTGACAGAGGAAATGATGATGTGGTTGTTGATTATGATGATAGCAGTCCAGGTGGACGTGGCGATGATGGTGTTGGTTTTGAGGTAAGAGAGAGAGAGAGAGAGAGAG
>JABMCL010002686.1:202500-205000 GCA_018857735.1 Alviniconcha marisindica | reverse complement strand
TCGTTATAATGGATAGTGTTAGGGTAAGGGTGGTGAGAGATTCGGAGGTTTGTCTTTTGGGGAGTTTTCGACGGCTTTTGTTCTGAAACAATGTGTGTCACACACAATAAACTGTCGTAAATAATATGTTTGCATATGGGTTTATGTTATAACGTCTGTTTTCCTCTGTCCTTCTGTTTCTGTCTCTGTCTCTTTCCGTCTCTCTCACTGTCTCTGTCTCTGTTTCTCTCTGTCCCTGTTTCTGTCTCTCTCTGTCTCCATCTCTGTTTCTGTTTCTGTCTCTGTCTCTATTTCTGTCTGTTTGTCTGTCTGTGTCTCTGTCTGTCTATCTCTGTCTCTCTGTGTCTCTTTGTGTTCTGTCTCTTCTCTATCTCTGTTTCTGTCTTTCTCTCTGTCTCTGCCTGTCTGTGTTTGTCTGTGTCTCTGTCTGTCTCTCTCAGTCTCTCTGTCTCTCTTTGTGTCTCTGTCTCTTCTTCTTCTTCTTCTTCTTCTTCTTTCCTTCCTTCCTTCCTTCCTGCCTTCCTTCCTTCCTTTCTTTCTGTCCTTGCTTGTTTCTTTCATTTTTTAGCTGCACTTTGTTTCCTCAGTATTACCATCATCCATTTTGGACGGACATTAAAGATGGAGGTCCAGGCTATGAGATGCACGCTCCTGATTCCCTTCCTGTAAGGCAGGACATCACAATGATTGTCTGTAGCCAGCTGCCAAGAGTCTTCTCAGTCCGTGCCTGACATCACAATAATTGTCTATAGCCAGCTTTCAAGAGTCTTGATCATCTCCGTGTCTGACTTAGTGATCCCTCTTCTCAGCCAGTGTTTTACCACGCCTCTGTCAACAACATAGGCTTAGGCCTACGTGTAAAAAGATTAGCTTTAAGGTACGAGCATGCCAGCACAAATCCTGGAATCAGTATGATTATCAGTCTGACCCTGCTGGCTATTTTGACCTGCCCTTATGCTGTCTAGTCGTATATTAAATACAAGTCACATTGTGGTACATATGTATTAACATTGTTCTTGTATGTCAAGTACGTTGAAAATTGAAAACAATATATAAATAAATATATATATATATATATATATATATATATATATATATATATATATATATATATATATATATATATATATATATAATATTATATATGTATAATATGTTGTTTTTAAAGGTCCTCTGGTGGAGTTTGTGTACCTTGTATTTACACGCATGCCAGGTGAGAATTACCGTAGGCGACTCAGGCCTTTGTTGTTGTACTTGTGTTGCGTATTTTGAGCGCTAATTAACTCCCTTGTTTGCTGATTTTTTTACTAATGTGAAAAGAAAAAGACTATAGGAGATTGTGAACTAAAAACTGCAACTGTTTTAACAGCAATGCTCCTTCAAACAGTATATTTTTTTCGCTGCTAAAATACCGTGCGTCCAGTTTTGCCTATCGTGCCACAAGTTCAATATGCATGTGTGTGTGTGTGTGTGTGTGTGTGTGTGTGTGTGTGTGCGTGTGTGTGTGTGTGTGTGTGTGTGGTGTGTGTCGTGTGTGGTGTGTGTGTGGTGTGTGTGTGTGTGTGTGTGTGTGTGTGTGTGTGGTGTGTGTGTGTGTGTGTGTGTGTGGTGTGTGTGTGTTGTGTGTGTGTGTGTGTGTGTGTGTGTGTGTGTGTGTGTGTGTGTGTGTGTGTGTGTGTGTGTGTGTGTGTGTGTGTGTGTGTGTGTGTGTGTGTGTGTGTAACTTAGGCGTAGCTGTTTGAGAAGGTGTTGTGGGTGTGAGGGGAGGACTAGACGTGACAGAGGAGACAGAGAGACAGAACAGACAGACAGAGCGAGAAGACAGGCAGAGCAGGCAGGCAGAGCGAGAGCAGAGCAGACAGACAGACAGACAGACAGAGACAGAGCAGACAGACAGACAGACAGACGACAGAGAGTAAACATGTGCTAGGGGCAGAAGATAAACATGTGCTACGTTTTCCCGGGCGCTAACCGCACTCTTTTCCCAAGTGAGCTGAATATACTGACCACAGCCATCGGGTTTTGTTATAAACGTCTCTGTGGTCTGTAGTCCTAGTCAGTGTGTTCTGTTTGTTTGTTTATGTTCTGTCGTGCGCAGTTTTGTGTTTCGCCACATTCTTCAAGCGTCTTACAATCTGTATTCCATCTGCCTTGACCACTTGCCACCGGGACGGGTGATGTCCCCTTCATGACTAATGACCACCACACGGTGGCGCTTTCTCCTATTAGTACGAGGGTCGTGGCGGTCCAGGGACGAGTAGTGAAATGGATGTCCTTACGCGGGACTATTTGTTTTGTTTGTGTTCGCTAGGCCATAAAGAAATCCTTTGTGCTGAGGAGGTGATGGATCCCCGCGACATAGAAACAGGAAGATGGTTGTCAAAATAAGATAAAACATGGAGGGCGAAAGGGCTGTGGTACTTGGAGTCCACTCGAGCACTATGGGAGCGGAAAGGAGGTGTGTGTGTGTGTGTGTGTGTGTGTGTGTGTGTGTGTGTGT
>JABMCL010002686.1:177500-187500 GCA_018857735.1 Alviniconcha marisindica | reverse complement strand
AGGTAGACAGACAGCGAGAAACAGACAGACAGACAGAGAGAAACAGGTGGAGATAGAAAGAAACAGAAAAACAGAGAAGCTGTTTCCAACGAAAAGATTTTGTTTCGTAAAGCAACACTTCCTCGCAGCCTTAAACCCGTTCTTACTTGGGTGAATGTTTGTTCGCGAACCTAGTTGGAAGTATTCGGCGAACCTAGTTGGTTCTTAATTGGGCCAACTTTTCTTCGCGAACCTAGTTGGAAGTATTCGTCGAAGCTATATTCGGGGTCCAAAAAGCTTCTCTCAACATGTTCTGGGAACATTCGCCCTATTCGATGAACATTGCCTCTGATTGGCTGAGAGCAGAGCTTTCCTGTGGATGAAGAAAAAATAAAAATAAAAATTGATGACGGTATCGCTAGGTTCTTCACTCGCTTCAGAGAGAATTTGTTTATTTGTTGACTTGTGAGAGGCGCAGCCTTGTCTGGAAGACCCAGAATGAGATAGTAGTCAGTTGAATTACCCTGTGAGGGATGATTAAAGTATATTGACTTGACTTGACTTGACTTTAGCCTACATTTTCGATCATGCTGTCTGCTGCGCGTCTGCCGCAAGTTCGGGCCGAAGCTTGCATCTCATTACAAGCCAGTTGAGAACAAGTAAATTCGTCGAACTGTCCGAACCATGTTCGGCGAACTAAAAGTTCAATTAAGAAACGAATCATAGTTCGTCGAACTGTCCGAAGTATGCTCGGCGAACAAACATTCGCCCAGTTAAGAACGGGCTTAAGCATCGTGAATGGATGTATGACCGAACGTGCATATATAATTGTAATTACAACTGCCGTACGCGTTCGTGTTACTGTACAACACAATAAGCGAGCCTTCTTAACCCCTTCACTGCCACAGCCTGTAA
This sequence comes from Alviniconcha marisindica, assembly GCA_018857735.1. Classification (NCBI taxonomy): domain Eukaryota; kingdom Metazoa; phylum Mollusca; class Gastropoda; family Provannidae; genus Alviniconcha; species Alviniconcha marisindica. Next base: position 186,606 of record JABMCL010002686.1, on the reverse strand, counting down.
AAATTTCTGGGCTGAATGATGCCCGGACGCGCCTGCAGACAGTATATTTTCCTGTCCTATAATATCTGTTTTCAACGCTATGAGTTTTTGATGGAGATCCTTTCATATGTCAGTGCAAAAAAGAAAGAAAAAGGCTTACGGGTATGAAATTAGGAACTTCTTTGGGTCGTTTTCAAATGACATCATGGCAGTGAAGTGGTTAAAGCACGCCAGGTTTTGGATACGTATAGCTTACAAACGGGAGAGCGTGCGACTTCAAGAGAAGGTGTGTGTGTGTGTGTGTGTGTTTTTATATTTCTAAACGATCATTGAGAAAGGGTACAAGAGATTTATCCCACGCTGCACCTGGGTAAAGGCATACTGTGACCCCATTGTTACACCGACACCCCTCCCCTTCGTATTTCCTCCTCCCCGGCTCTACATACTTATCATATTCCGCCTCACCGCAAATATTTCATACGCGAACATCGTCATTCTCTGCCAGCCTGCTTTATGCCCGTAAAATAGGTGTTAATGAAATCTATAACCACGATTGGCTGAAATTTATGCTCGTCTCGAGGGAGGGCGAGCCATGTTGACCGTGGGCAGACAACTCTCTGAGAGCTTTTGTCGGGTGATTAAAGATTCAGAGTTATCTCTCTTCGAAGTCCGGTCACGTATGATGGTTTCGAGATGCACGGCCCCAAAGAGCGAAGCGGTTGCGTCAACAGGGTTAAGTGTCTTTGCTGGGCGCTGTGCAGGTGTTGAGGGCGGTTTTATGCTCCACCTATTGTATATGTTTGAAATATTTCATCACGGATTTTACTACTGATGTCGTTGTTGCTGTGATAGTTCTTGCTGCTGTTGTAGTTTTTGTTGTTGGTGGTGGTGTTGATACTGTTCCTCGCTCTTGGTTGTTTGCTATCTTTCTTTCTTTTCTTTCTTCTTTTTTTCCACCCGGGACCCTGGATGTTTAATATTATATGTGATCGGAATAAATGGGTTTGTCTCCAAATCTCTCTCTCCCTCTCTCTGTCTTTCTTCCTTTGTGCCTGGGCACGTGCGTGTGTGCATAATATGAGAGAGAGAGAGAGAGAGAGAGAGAGAGAGAGAGAGAGAGAGAGAGAGAGAGAGAGAGAGAGAGAGAGAGAGAGAGAGAGAGAGAGAGAGAGAGAGAGAGAGACAGAAGACAGACAGAAGACAGACAGACAGAACAGACAGGCAGAGAGAGGAGAGAGAGAGAGAGAGAGAGAGAGAGAGAGAGAGAGAGAGAGAGAGAGAGAGAGAGCCAGTCAGCCAGCCAAGCAGACAGAGAGACAGACAGACAAACAGAGAGACAGAGAGACAGAGACACAGAGACACAGAGAAACACAGGCAAACAAATAGACATGCAGACAGAGAAACACATACAGACAGACAGACAGACAGACAGACAGACAGACAGACAGACAGACAGACAGACAGAGACAGAGAGAGCCAGAGACAGAGAGACAGAGACAGAGAACGACAAAGACAGGGAGGAGAGACAGACAGACGTATTATATTAGTCCCAGAAAATTAACACGAACACAAACATCAGAGACACCAAAGAGAAGAAAAGAGACCAGAAAATATTTGAATGAAATTTCAGTTTTATTTCAAGAACACATTTATTTTACTCACGGATCATTTTCTTATTGTTCTGGGAACAAACTGTGACCAGAACAAAGAAATGCTACATCAATGGGACACCGTTTTTGCACAATTAATACGCTTGCACATTCTCTCTAGGTAAAAACGTACACATTGTATAGTTACACATATGCATCTCCTTCAATTTTGATGCATGAGACATTTTAGGTAAAGTGGAACAATCAGCCAGTCAAGATCATAATTGATAAAGAATCATCTCCCAGGCATTCCATAAGAACAAACAACACAATTCATCCACACAAACCCGCTTCTGAGAAATTCGTTAAAAATCAATGTTCGAACGAAAAAGACACAGAAAAATCAGAACTAACAGTCAAGAACAATGAAAACATTTATCAATAACAGTTACTCAGAAATAATAGGACAAACACAAACACAAGGTTTGCTACAGACTCCGGGGTTTAAATGTCAGTGTTCATAATAACTACGACTGTGCGTAAACGTTCATGTGGCCAAGCGGTTCGCAAAGGACTCGCAAAGGATCAAGAGGTTGCAGGTTCGAATCCTGCTTTGGGCAGCAATATCCTACCCTTTGTTTGTTCTTGTACTCCGGAAGTGGACCCAGTGTCTATTCCTTCGGGTGAGAAGTAAAACCAAGGTCCAAGAGGGGTTGCATGCGCGTGAACGCCGAAGATCCCACGAAAATTTGAAAACAACATCAACAAAAAGAACAACACAAAGCACGGTTCCTTGGCAACTTTACGCAGAACTTTCTCCCACGTAAACCGGCGGTCCAAATGGCCCGACTGTCTCGACTCAGCAGCTAGATTTTCTCCAGCCAAAAGCCTGTCAAATTTTCCATGGGAAAAAGACACTAACTAGGACATTAAAGTGTAGAATATATACAACCAGGACACTACATGACACACAATAATCGTTCCTGACAGAATCACGGTAAACTGGGATAAATACTTAAAGCCATGGTCGTGTGACTTAAACACTGGTTGTTTCAAGGAACAAATAAAATATTACTGAGGTGTATTCTTGCTTAAAGCCGAATTCACCGAGCTCTTTTAATGCATATTTAGTTGTTAAGACAATCTTCAATAATAAATAGGCCACGTTCACTATCCAAAGAAGAAGGGGGGGAAATGAAGAAGAAGAAAAGGAGAAGAAAAAAGAAAGAAAAAAAGAGAAAAAAAGGGGGGGGGAAGAAAGAACCAACCAAGAAAAACAAACAAACAAAAATAACAACAAAAAGGAAGAGGGGGAAAAAAAAATACCGTCGAAAGAATCAACGAGCTCAGACTCTCCACTGTTGATGACTAGCAACAAGCTGTAGAAAATTAGCGAAAGCCTTTCAAAAAATGGTTTGTTCTATACATTTTAATCATAGGTCAATCGGGTTTGTCCAGTGGTTTGTCCGGCGATCGTCTGGAAAGCAGACGGATCCAGGTTCGGACTCACTGCCATCGACTCACCATTTATTTCACTTGTTGCTGTTTACATACACTTTCTTGTGATTTATTTTTTCTTTCTTTCTCTCAATCCCTGCTAGAACTCTTTTGATTTTTAATCATACAAACTTGCTATGTATCGATGACGATGAAATGGAAAGAAGAGAGGAAAAGAAAGCAAAGAAAAAACAAGGGGGAGAAAAGGAGGGGAGGAAAAAAATGTGCAATGAGTTTGTCTGTCTCAGTGTCTCTGTCTCTCTGCCCCTCCCTCCCCCCTCCCACACCCTCGCCACCCCACCCCTACTCCTCCAAATCACTGATTCTCCTAGATATGTTTGGTTTACATCTCGTTTCGACGTAACAGGCGACTTAATTGTCAGTGAATGAAAACAATCCCCAATGGGTGACTGCAGTTATTGCCAATATTATTACATTTATTATTATTGTTGTTATTGTTGTTGTTTTTATTGTCCACAGGTTGCCATATGCGGTTGCAGGAATGTTAGATTCCAAGAACGTCGTTGTCGTCGTCGTCGTAGTAGTAATACGCAAGACATTTTGTTTCGTAGTAGAGTAGTAGTAGTAGTAGTAGTAGTAGTAGTAGTAGTAGTAGTAGTAGTAGTAGTAGTAGTAGGAGCAGCAGCAGCTGTAGCAGCAGTAGCAGTACTAGCAGTAGTAGTAGTGGCAGCAGCAGCAGCAGCAGCAGTAGTAGTAGTAGTAGTAGTAGCAGCAGTAGTAGTTTATGTGATCGCTGTGTTGACTTATTTCTTGTTAATGGTTGGTGTGATCTTGTTATTGATTGTAATTAGTTTTATTGCTTTCAGTCAATGCAAACATTTAAAAAGATGAGAAACAACGATTAAGAGCATGAACTGCGTTTTAGTCTCTTTGAATGACTTCCTAGTTCCAGGTCGATCGTTGAAAACAATCCGAAAAAGAAATGAAATGAATAGGAGAATGAATTATTCAATTAGTCGATCAGTCGCTATAAAAAAAAAAAAAAATATTTATGTCTATTACTGAAATGTTAGTGAATTGAAGGGACATGAAAATCAGACTTCACCTCACGTAGTGAGTGTGAGAGAAAGAAAGAAGAAGAAAAATTGGGTAGAAGTGGCGAGGGGAGTGAATTGTACTAATAACGTTTTACATAATTATATAAGTTTCTACTGTCTGAACTGACCTGAACTGATATGTACAAAACCTTCTTTGAAGTTCGAGCATGCTTCACCACGACCAAGTGATGCAGTCCAAAGAAAAGAAAAAGAAAAAAAAAGAAAAAAAAGAGGGGAAAAAAACAACTATTCGCGATATTTATTTATTTGTTTATTGTAATCGAGTAGAATAATGAACATACATGAGTTAATTTTCATTCAATAAATCATTATGATGCTGGGAATTTGGCATTCCCTGATATGTTCAACGATCTTTCTTTACACTTATCCAAAAATATTTATTAGGTAAAGACAATCACAATGCAACTTTCCCTTGAAAAATCTAATTATGAAATAAATAAAATCACCACTGGTGAAAGATTTTCGATATTCGGCTTAATTAAGATATGTGAATGCATTTGTTTGTTTGTTTTTTTGATAAAAACAATTCATGAATGAAAAGAGGTAAAATAAGCACGTAATAAAATTTCAGATATAAACAAATCGTGCTTCTTCTGCGTATTAGTAGTATAGTAGTAGTAGTATATTAGTAGTATTATATAAAAGTAAAACAACGAAATCTGCTTCAGAACTTAAAACAATGCTTAAATGTAACAATGAAGAGTATTTGTATTATTCGGATTTAATTGTTTTTTTAGTTTTTTTTTAATGCACACGAAAAATAATAAATAAACGCATAAAATAAACAGGGGGAAATAAACAAATAAAGAACCAAAATAAAGAGCCGCAAACAGAGCGAAAACGAAAATAGTAATCAGTCCACCTCACCACCACCTACCATACTCCCCTCCCCATATGGGATACTAGTTGTATGTGAATCGTCGTAGTAGTAATACACAAAAGAGCATACTCATGTGTTGTGCTGTGCTGTGTGTGTGTGTGTGTGTGTGTGTGTGTGTGTGTGTGTGTGTGTGTGTGTGTGTGTGTGTGTGTGTGTGTGTATGTGTGAATCAAGATCGACGAAAAAAAAAAAAAACTGATAAATTGATGTCCACCTAACCACCATCCATCCTCCACGAGATACTATTTGTATGTGAATCTGAGTGTGTGTTGTGCTGCGTGGGTGTGTGTGTGTGTGTGTGTGTGTGTGTGCGTGCGTGCGTGCGTGCGTGCGTGCGTGCGTGCGTGCGTGCGTGCGTGCGTGTGTGAATCAAGATCGACGAAAAAAAAATTCTGATAAATTGATGGTTACGTATGGACGTGTGCAAATTAGTTTTCTCCACTTGTACTTTACACAACTTGACGAATTTGCCACACAAATCTAATCACAAATACTACCCCAGGTCAAACAGGACGATATGAAAAGCGCTGTTCCAAACTAACTTCTTTTTTCCTCTCTGTTTCTCTCTTAAAAACTAGTTTTCAGTCATATAGTCATTGAACAAACCCCGCCATTCTAATAAAATTAAATTTTAATGTATAAATCATCAATCACAATGAAAGAGAGAGAGAGAGAGAGAGAGAGAGAGAGAGAGAGAGAGAGAGAGAGAGAGAGAGAGAGAGAGAGAGAGAGAGAGAGAGAGAGAGAGAGAGAGACAGAGAGCAGAGACAGAGAGACAGAGACAGAGACAGAGACAGAGACAGAGACAGAGAGAGACAGAGACAGACAGACAGACAGATAGACAGATAGAGAGAGACAGAGACAGAATCACGGCTTCCAATGACGTAAAACATACATGAAATCAGGGGGGAAGTGGAAGTAAAACAAAAAAGACAAACAAACAAACAAACAAGCAAGCAAAGCCAAGGTCGCTTCATACCTCTTTGGGTGCATCGGAATTGTAGAACCGATCCACACAAACCGACATGAATACACAGTAATGACGATGAGAAATGCACGTTCAACGCGCTCTAGTCCACTACTTCTGCACATACATCAAACTATACATCACACTATACACAGCTCACGGACACAACATAATTGAGACACTTTTTTTTTCTTCTTTTTTTTTTCCTTTTTCATATTGTCACACAGAATAATTGCAAGAATAATCATCAGAGCTATTATCATTATTTTCTGAAAATCCGCAGAAATATTCTGTGTTCATGGAAATAATAAACGATTTTTCATCGAAGTATTCACAGCAATTTGTGGACTTCCAGTCATGTTGATTTAAAAAAAAAAAAAAAAAAAAAATGCGCAGGAGGTAAATTATAGTCATGGTTGTGCGGTCAATGTTCATGCACCAGTAGCCTCTGCATTGACCCGAGTAACTATCCTGCACAAAGTGAATGTATCGAGATCTGACGGGAAAGGAACAGAAACAAAACAAAACAAAGCAAGAACAAAAAAACTTCAATTTAAAAAAAGAGAAGAAAAAAAAGAGAGTAATAAACAAGCAAAAAACATCACAACAAAAAACTAAAAAAAAAAAAGAAAAAAAGAGAAGAACAAGAAAAGAAAGAGGAAGACAAAATTACAATCTAGTCAAGTAATTCGGTTGTTGTTATTGCTTTTGGTTCTTGTTGTTTTTGGTGTGTGTGTGTGTGTGTGTGTGTGTGTGTGTGTGTGTGTGTGTGTGTGTGTGTGTGTGTGTGTGTGTGTGTGTGTGTGTGTGTGTGTGTGTGAATCTTTTGAAATATGCCCTCTGTCAAAGGCTGATCTCTCTTTGCGAATTCAGTTGTGTACTTTAGTTAATGCAAATTATCTCTTTTTCTTCACGACTGTAACATACGACACGAACTCGTGGTTTGGGGGTAATTTTCGTTATGTTTTTCATAACGGCTACTTTATTTATGGGAAAATGCATTAGTTGAATCAGTAAACGACTGGCTACTCTTTCGTTTCCGCTTTGCTTCAGTTCCAGTGTTGTAGTTATTTTTTCGTGAAACATTTGTTCTGAGGACAAACATACAATAAACAATAAAAATAAAAAAATAAAAAAATAAAATAGATCAACAAATTAATGAAGAAGTTAAGAATAATTTTACAGTAATAATAATAATAGACACCAAACATAGCAAAAACAACAACAATAACAACAATAAAAACCGACGTCAGTAAGCATCATAATCATAATAACTACCACACTTTCTATTATTATTATTAATATTATTATACATATATATCAGCAATGATTTTCGCACAGAAAACCAATGAAAAGTAGAATGATCTAAACTGGACCAAAAGATGTGTTCCCGAGATAATTTTCCGGTTATTCCACATCCGTTTTAATAATGCAAACATTGTCACGACCAACTCCGCTGGTGGATAAACTTAAAGCAAACCACGTGTACAATATAAATACTCAATGCGAGTTCCAACGATGCTACACGAAGACATTCAAGAGCACATCTGACACAAACATTTAGTCACTGCAGAAAATGACGTCACTACAACGTCAACGCACAGTCAACATCACTGGCACTGAGACCTCTGTTTTCTACTTGAGATGATAGACGATAGGTCTGTGGTAAAAGCGATTGTTCCTATAGTTTCCTTCACATCAAAAGAGCAAAAGAAGTCTCATAGTGCTCGTTTTTCTTCTTCTTCTTCTTCTTCTGCTTCTTCTTCTGCTTTTTCTTCTTCTTCTTTTTTTGTTTTTGTTTTTTTGTTTTTTGTAAATTATTTTTTATCTTCTGTTTTTCTCTCTCTGTCTCCTTTTTTTTTTTTTTTTTTTTTTTTTAATTATTTTACTCGCGTTCAGATTCAGAAGAACGTTTGGCGATGCAGCTCTTCAGTGTCGTTGACGCCAAAAGCAGACGATGTTACTGTTCGCTGTCCTTGTCGTCGTCAAATGAAAAAGGTGTCCTGCGTTCAGTGTCTTTGACATCAGAAGAAGACAATGTCAGTGTTCAATGTTCTTGATGTCAAAATTGAACGATGCCAGTATTCAAATATCTCGACGTCAAAAGAAGACGGTGTCAGTGCCCCATGTCCTTGATACCAGAAGAAGACGACGTCAGTGTTCACTGTTCTTGACGTCAAGAGAATACGGTGTCCTTAACGTCAGAAGAACACGAAGACAGTATACAATGTTCTTGACGTCAAGAAAAGACGGTGTCAGTGCCCCATGCCCTTGACGTCAGAAGAACGTGTCACTATTCAATGTTCTTGACGTCAAAAGAAGACGGTGTCAGTGCCCCAAGTCCTTGACACCAGAAGAAGACGACGTCAGTATTCAATGTTCTTGACGTCAAGAAAAGACGGTGTCAGTGCCCCATGCCCTTGACGTCAGAAGAACATGTCAGTATTCAATGTTCTTGACGTCAAAAGAAGACGGTGTCGGTGCCAGAAGACGACGTCAGTATTCAATGTTCTTGACGTCAAGAGAACACGGTGTCTGTGCCCAATGTCCTTTACGTCAGAAGAACACGACGTCGTGCTCAGCGTTCTTGGCGTCAAAATAAGACGATGCGAGGCCAGTCTTTAGTGCCCTCGACGTCACTCGAAGAAGACTGACACCAGCCTTCCAATGTCTTTGGCGTCAGAGGCAACACCAGCCTTCCAATGTCTTTGGCGTCAGAAGCGACACCAGCCTTCCAATGTCTTTGGCGTCGCAGGCAACACCAGCCTCCCAATGTCTTTGGCGTCACAGGCGACACCATCCTTCCAATGTCTTTGGCGTCACAGGTGACACCAATCTTCCAATGCCTTTGGCGTCAGAGGTGACACCAGTCTTCCAGTGTCTTTGGCGTCACAGGCGACACCAATCTTCCAATGTCTTTGGCGGCGCAGGCAACACCAGCCTTCCAATGTCTTTGGCGTCGCAGGCGACACCAGTCTTCCAATGTCTTTGGCGTCACAGGCGACACCAGTCTTCCAATGTCTTTGGCGTCACAGGAACAAGATGGTGGTAGCACACACTGCGCTCGAAGAGGAAGCCGATGCCGGTCTCACAGACTCTCAGAGGCTGCCGCACT
>JABMCL010002686.1:160000-165000 GCA_018857735.1 Alviniconcha marisindica | reverse complement strand
TATGTGTGTTTGTGGGGGGGTGCGCATGTGTGTGTGTGTGCGTGAACGCGCGCACGTGCGTGTATTTGTGTGTGCGTGTGTGTGTGTGCGCGCGCGTGTATGTCTGTGTGTTTGTATATGTGCGTACAGATCTGTTTCTCAGTCTTTATACTCTAAATAAATGTCTGTGTATCTACCTCTCCCTGTGTCTGTCTGCAACATTACTATAGACGATCCGACCCATATTATAACCGAGATCGCCCGAACGCATCAACCTGTTTAAACACCAAATCACCTTACATGTCGCTCCCCTAATTATTGTCCTGCATTGCCGTTGCCTCACTCAGGCTTGCTCCTCTCTGTGACCTAGCTTGCTGTCTCACGTCACCACGCTCGCTCCTCTCTGTGACTTTGGCTTGTCTCACGTCACCACGCTCGCTCCTCTCTGTGACCTAGCTTGCTGTCTCACCTGCACCACGCTTGCTCCTCTCTGTGACCTAGTTGCTGTCTCACATAACCACGCTTGCTCCTCTCTGTGACCTAACTTGCTGTCTCACGTCACCACGCTTGCTCCTCTCTGTGACCTAGCTTGCTGTCTCACGTCACCACGCTTGCTCCTCTCTGTGACCTAGTTGCTGTCTCACGTCACCACGCTTGCTCCTCTCTGTGACCTAGCTTGCTGTCTCACGTCACCACGCTTGCTCCTCTCTGTGACATAGCTTGCTGTCTCACGTCACCTGCACCACGCTTGCTCCTCTCTGTGACCTAGTTTGCTGTCTCACGTCACCACGCTTGCTCCTCTCTGTGACATAGCTTGCTGTCTCACGTCACCTGCACCACGCTTGCTCCTCTCTGTGACCTAACTTGCTGTCTGACGTCACCACGCTTGCTCCTCTCTGTGACCTAGCTTGCTGTCTGACGTCACCTGCACCACGCTTGCTCCTCTCTGTGACCTAGCTTGCTGTCTCACGTCACGAGGGGGAGGACAGAATCTGTTAACTACTAAAACAGAACTTAGCCTCCAGGTAGAGCGGCCTGGCTGTGACAGTGTTTATGATGGATGAATCGCCGACTGTCTCTCTGACTCAACACCCCCCCCCTCCCCCCCCCCCCCCCCCCCCCCCCCCCCCCCCCCCACCCTCCCCGCGCCGCCCGTCCCCCACTCCTTCGCTTCTCTGCTTGCCCCCCCCGTCCCCGCCCTCATCCACCCCTCCCTCCCCGCGGACTTTTCTCCAAACAGTTTCGTTAGTCTAGGTCATCGAGTACCAGTTGCTCGACATTGCGGAAGGTGACTGACCAGGGACCGCCATTCAATGTCCGCAGTGTGATGCTGAAGAGAGAGAAGGTATGTTTGGGTGCCTGGGTGACCTCCTCCCTCCTCCTCCTCCGCACGCTCTCCCCCCCCCCCCACCCCCCCCCCCAACCCCACCTGTACTCCAGCAATATCAACATCTCCCGCTATTCCCCACACGTATCTTTAATAAAGTCAGCAGCTTCAGCTGTCGAATATACGACAACTTACCTATCAAAAGGTCTTAGAAGCATTGGGGGGGACGGGGGGGGGGGGGGGGAGAAGAAAAATCTCGTTATTTTGCATAGGGAGCAGGAAGGATTAGCTTCAGTCTGCGTGCGAGTGCGTGCTTGTATGTGTGTGTGTGTGTGTGTGTGTGTGTGTGTGTGTGTGTGTGTGTGTGTGTGTGTGTGTGTGTGTGTGTGTGTGTGTGTGTGTGTGTGTGTGTGTGTGTGTGTGAGTGTATGTACATTGCCTACTGCTGTCTAATACCCTCGTGCCATTTTGTTTTTATTGTTCTATCAAATTGTAATTCTACGCCGCCGTAGGATTAGCTGAAATGACGCTAACGAGACACTATACTCATACATAATCCCACATCTACAAACAGCTCACATCGCAGACTAGCTTCATTAAAATTCTGACAATGTCGTCATGCCGTGTACATCGTTCAGAGAGAGGGAGAGAGAGAGAGACAGAGACAGAGACAGAGAGTATGGTTATGATCCCCCCCCCCCCTCTCTCTCTCACTCTCGATATTCCCTCTTCTGTCGCTTTGCTTTAAAAATCTGTTGTAATCTCTCTCTCTCTCTCTCTCTCTCTCTCTCTCTCTCTCTCTCTCTCTCTCTCTCTCTCTCTCTCTCGTCACTCTTCTGTCGTTTTGCTTTAAAAATGTGTTGTAATGTCTCTCTCTCTCTCTCTCTCTCTCTCTCTCTCTCTCTCTCTCTCTCTCTCTCTCTCTCTCTCTCAATATTCACTCTTCTCAGTGTCGTTTTGGTTTAAAACTGTGTTGCAATCTCTCTCTCTCTCTTCAAAATTCAGAGCACAGCGCAGCATAGGCGGTTCAACAAGAACCAGACTCAACACACAAAAACACATCGTCAAGCTTGCCCCAAAGTTCAAGGCGAAGCACTCGACTGTAGATCACGTAATCAAGGAACATGTTCGTATCTCTTCGTCCAGTGTGTGTGCGCGTGCGTGCGCGCGCGTGTGTGTATGTGTGTGTGTGTGTGTGTGTGTGTGTGTGTGTGTGTGTGTGTGTGTGTGTGTGTGTGTGTGTGTATGTGTGTGCGTGCGTGCGTGTCGTGTGTGCGTGCGTGCGTGCGTGCGTGCGTGCGTGCGCGCGCGGTGTGTGTGTGTGTGTGTGTGTGTGTGTGTGTGTGTGTTTGTGTGTGCGTGCGTGTGTGCGCGCGTGTGTGCGCGCGTGCGTGCGTGCGTGCGTGCGTGCGTGCGTGCGTGCGTGCGTGCGTGCGTGCGTGTGTGCGTGTGTGTGTTGAAAAATCGTTGCCCTGATATATCCGTAATGGCTGAATGGGCGTAAAACACCAAACTACTTAGTTATTTTGAAGAAAAATCGACGTTTGAATACCGCGAAAAGGGGCATTGAGCCGGCTGCCATTTTAGACCAAAACTTTGACGTCATGAACGCTGTCGCATTGTCTGACGTCCTTGCATAATTACGTCACCAGCGAGCCTACTTTTCTCTTCGTTCACTGAGAGACTGCGAACCAACCAGGACATCAGATCCTAAGCAAAAAAAAAGAGCAATACTTGAGTTGAGTAAATAGTGACAGACCAAACCCACAGGCCCAGCAAAGTTAATGCGATTCATCGCACATTTTCCACGTTTTTGGCCAAGGTGCGTCCTCGCGCGGTGTCGATCTTAATGCCCTCCAGCTGATCGTCTAACATCGAAATTCATGAAAATCAGATGATATAACATAACGCTTTGTCGCCATAATCATAAAAAAGCAAATTTGCAGGTTATCGTTCGTGATTCCGATGTCTGTGATTGCGTCCCTTGTTCATGCTGCTTGTCATCAGTATTCCCAATGTTCCTGACCCGTGACACTGAAGGCGGAAGAACTGCCCTGAACAATGGAATCCCAGGCGAGTCCTTCCGGTTTCAGGGATGAAAAATGGTCGAGCGAGATAACAGGAAACAGTTCGCTACAGCACTGCTGAATTCAGAGAAACAAGCCCGAATAATTTGGCATCGTCCATGTATCGACACATGGCAAGCACTATCGTGAATATACGAGAGAGATGTATAAGGGGGGAGGGGGCTGGGGGGGGGGGGGTGGCGAGAGAGAGAGAGAGAGAGAGGAGAGAGAGAGAGAGAGAGAAAAGAGAAGAAGACAAGACAGACAGACAGACAGACAGACAGACAGACAGACAGACAGACAGACAGACAGACAGAGACACAAAGAGACAGAGAAACAAAAAGATCGAGAGACAGAAACAGAGATATAAACAGAAACAGAGACAGAAAAAGGGAGAGGTGGGGAAGATGGAGAGAAAGAAAGGGTGGGGGGGGGGGGGGAGAGAGAGAGGGAGGGAGAGAGACAGAGACAGAGAGAGACAAAGACAGAGACAGAGAGATTTTACACGAACAAGCACGAAAACACACACACACACACACAAACACACACACACACACACACACACACACACACACACACACACACACACACACACACACACACACACACACACACACGCACGCACAAAATACATTTCTAAATAACTTAGCCCACAATCTAAGCACTGACCAAAAATCAAGACCTAGCAAAACAAACTAAGCCAACAGTAGCCGCCGCTGATAATGATGTGTGAACGATCCCAGTGGGGTCACATCACCCGACATCACAAGGCCGTTCCCGGTCACTCACATTCAGTGCCTTCGGGATACGGTCTGAAGCAAACAGTCGTCGATTTGCTAACGTTTACACGATACGTCATGCCTTCAAGACATTGGAGGTTAATCTTAACATCATGCTTGTGTAGCTCAAGAGATTTCCGAACTCGCCTCCCGCCAAAGCCCCCGCCCCCGCCCCCGCCAAAGCCCCCGCCCCACAACCCCTTTACCGCCCCCTCACACAAAGCAGGTCAAGGTTAGAGAATGTCCAATGTGTTCAACACTTTCGATAAATCCTGATATACGTTTAAAGGGGAAAAGAGGATGGTAAGGGGGGGAAGAGAGAGAGAGAGAGAGAGAGAGAGAGAGAGAGAGAGAGAGAGAGAGAGAGAGAGATGGTGTTTTACGCCCAGTCAACCAGTGCAGTTATATCAGGGCGATGAACGAACGAACAAACGAACGATTTAAAAAATGTTTTTATTATCGAGGGTAATGGAATAAGTACAATCCCTTTTTACATCCAGTCCTTGAGAGAGAGAGAGAGAGAGAGAGAGAGAGAGAGAGAGAGAGAGAGAGAGAGAGAGAGAGAGAGAGAGAGGAGAGAGAGAGAGATCTGATCAATTAGATTACAAGATTACACAGTGATACACAGTGGACTGAACAGCATAATATGTATTTATTCTTCACCATCATCACAAACAAAATAATAATAAAAAATAATAAAACAATACCGGCGTAGTCTCCGATGAAGCCACCGAAAATTCGGACATATCTCTTCCTTTTTCCATCTTATTTCATTTTCATAAAAAAATCTATAAAAATACAAAAATCAGTGAAGACTGGATATTTTTGTTTGTTTAATTCTCTATATAT
>JABMCL010002686.1:132500-137500 GCA_018857735.1 Alviniconcha marisindica | reverse complement strand
CAACAACAACAACAACAGTAACAAGAAGAAGAAGAAGGACAGAAACAAGAACAAAAAGATGACTCTAGAACAGCAACAATATCACTAACTAAAAGGGGCTGAGCGATGGATGAGTAAGTGGTTAGTGGCGCATTTCGTTATTGGTATGATCTTGTTTTATTTTGTTTTCTCTCAATGGTAGTAGGCTATCCACCATTGTCTGCCCTTTTTGCACTCTCTGTCTGTCTGTCTGTCTGTCTGTCTGTCTGTCTGTCTCTGTGTCTGTCTCTGTGTCTCTCTCTGTCTCTGTCTCTCGGTCTCTATCTCTGTCTCTCTTTCTCTCTCTCTTTATTTTTTATATTATTTTTTTATTAGAGATGACAGGCAGCCCTCTTTTTTTTAATTGTTGCAAATATAAACAAAAAACAAAACAAAACAAAATAATAATAAACAAAGAGCATATGGCTGGGGGTGGGGGAGCGGGGGGTGCGGGGGGGGGGGGGGGGGGGGGGGGGTAGAAGACAGTCGGGAAAATACAAAGAAAACAAAGAGCATCACGACCATTGTGGGAGTAAGGTTCCGGGATCGAGCATCACAATTTGTTGCGCTCATTTTCAACAACGCATGCAAACATCACCTCAAAACGAAGTTTATACGCATTAGAAGAGAGGATCTGCCGGGTTACAGGCAGCCTAATGAGTCTAGACTCAATTAAACAACACGAGCTCTCGCGCGTTCTGGAAACGAGGCTTTAATGTCCCTAGAGCGCATGCCCCAAAAGCTTTTTACCCTGCGATCCGAATCGGACCTTTTTCTTCTTCCTTTCTTCTTCTTCTTCTTCTTCTTCTTCTTCTCTCTTCTCTCTTTTCTTCTTCTCTCTCTCTCTCTCTCTCTCTCTCTCTCTCTCTCTCTCTCTGTTTCTCTCTTTTTTTCTCTCTCTTTTTTTCTCTCTCTTTTTTTTTTTTTTAAACTTTACGACGCGGCCCCTTCTTCCTAACGAGATGCTTTCGTTTCATTAGTGCAGGCTACAAGCATGGAATGAAGAGCAAACGGGGAGGAAAGTAAAGAGTAATAAAACAATGGATTGTGGTGATCACCTTGGGGTACTCCTTCGCCACGTGGCGAATCAAGCCAGAACCTCACATAATTAAACGGAGCGCAAGCGGGTTATGTCTCTGCGTGGCAGTTTAGGCGCTGTGTTTGGCCTTAACTGGGTGGTTCGTGGAGCGGGTGGGGGTATGGTTCTGCTCAGGAGAAACGGAGAGTTCAAGAGAGAGAGAGAGAAGGAGGGGAGAGAGAGAGAGAGAGAGAGAGAGGGAGAGAGAGAGGAGGGAGGGAGAGAGAGAGGGGGGAGAGAGGGAGAGAGAGGGGAGAGGGGGAGAGGAGAGAGAGAGGAGAGGAGAAGAGAGAGAGGGGAGGGAGAGAGACAGACAGACAGACACACAGACACACAGACACACAGACACAGAGACACAGAGAGACACACAGACAGACAGACACAGAGACACAGACACAAACACAGGACCACACAGACCACACAGAGACACAGACACAGAGACACACCACACACACACACACACACACACACAACACACAAGACAGAGACGACAGAGGACACAAACACACACACACACACACACAACAACAACAGAGAACACAGAGAAAAGAAGACAACACACACACAGAGAGAGAGAGAGAGAGAGAAGAGGGACAGACAGACAGACAGAGACAGACAGAGAGACAGAGACAGAGAATACGGATTCGGAAATTTTATTCAATAAGGCCATGGCCCCATTTGAAGGGATGTAAGCACAAGCAACCTTATAATACAATATTCACACACACAGTATTCAAGTTGCTTACGTTACAGTGATAAAAACAGAGAGAAGAACAGAGAGAGACAAAGACAGAGAGGGGAGGGTTAGAGGAGAAAGGCAGATAAATAGGGAGCGATTCAATATTGGACAAACTATAATCTCCAAATAATGGTACACGTCACAGAAACCACCGTTTTTGTTAACGACTATGTTTCGTCATTAATAATGATGATGGTGCTCGTTAATATCGAGTTGCTATTTTGAAACTATTGATTATGCAATCATACCACTTCTGAAATATAATTTTCACGCAGGCAATAATGTATCTTTTTTTCTATTTATCCCCCCCCCCACACACACACCCTTCTTCTTTTCCTCCGTCTCTTTTCATTTTCTTTTTTGCTTCTTCAAACTGTTGTTGTTGTTGTTGTTGGTGGTGGTGGTGTTGGTAGTGCTGTTGTTCTTGTTCTTGTTCTTGTTGTTGTTGTTCTTCTTCTTCTTCTCCTCCTCCTCCTTTTATGTTATGTTTGCTTTTTCTTCTTCATCATCATCTTCTTGTTTTTTGTTGTTGTTGTTTTTCTCCCCCCCCCCTTCTTCTCTCTCTCTCTCTCTCTCTCTCTCTCTCTCTCTCTCTCTCTCTCTCTCTCTTCTTCTTCTTCTTCTTCTCCTTCTTCGTCCGCCTCCTTCTTCGCCTGGAATGATTTAACTTTACTCAAGAGGTTTAACGTCAGCTAAACTTCACCGAGCAATCTAACGGTTACGCTTCTTCTTTTCTTCTTCTTCTTCTTCTTTTTTTCTGTCTTTTTCTTCTTCTTCTTTTTTTCTTCTTCTTTTTTTCTGCCCTTTTTTTCTTTTTTTCTTTTTCTGCCCTACTTGACCGATTGGATAATTTCCATAGGCGCCGTGCCCCTGCGTAGGACGCTTTTGTCTGTACCGGGATTTGGCCCGGTCTTGCAGGCAGAGAAAAAAGACACGTGACATTTATGAAGCGGACTGGAACTGTGATCCCTCAAATTATCAACCAGCAAAGCACATTACCGCCGGGCCAGACAAGCTCTCGTTTGTTCGCAGAGGTCACGCACCCCCCTCCCCGCTCCCCCACCCCCCTTCTCCACCTCCTCCTCACTCAACCCCCACCCCACCTTCCCTCCCCCCCCCACCCCATTCCCCTTCCCCCCCGCCCCCCCCCCCCACAACCTCCCCCTTTCTCCAGACTTCCAATCCTAATGACGATTCTCCCTGTTCCCTCCCTTCCCCAGCCACGCCCTATACATTCCCCCTCAGCCCCTCTCCATCCCCCACCCCCCAACCACACCCCCCCCCCCCCCACCCAACCCCCAACCCACTCCCCCCCCACACACACACACACCACTTCCTCACCTCTCAATTTACTACCCTTCTTACTTTCTACGCAAAGGTATTTTGTTTCAAGAGCAGAAGCCGGCCCAGCTAACTCCACGCACGTCTTCGGCGGAGACCTTGAAAAGAGAGGACTGAATTATTACGTCATTACGTCCGAATCAAGCAGAACGTGTCGGCTTCAGCGTTGTTTAGGGGCCGCTTTGGCCCGCGGGACCTCTATAA
The DNA here is from genome assembly GCA_018857735.1 of Alviniconcha marisindica. NCBI lineage: Eukaryota > Metazoa > Mollusca > Gastropoda > Provannidae > Alviniconcha > Alviniconcha marisindica. The sequence continues at coordinate 134,120 of JABMCL010002686.1, read as the reverse complement.
ACACATTCCTTCCAGACGGAGAGAAAATCCGCGGAAATTTAGATATTTTACCGATTCAGGATTTGTCTGCGTCCGTGGTGCCTATAGGAATGATTCATAGAAAATCAAAGCAGCAGGATGCTGTGTTTGCTAAAATAAAATAAAAATAGAGAAGGGAGGGTTGGGGGTGGGGTGGGGGGAGGGCAGAGAGAGGGGGGGACGGAAAGGTTAAAGAGGGGGGAGAGAGAGAGAGAGAGAGAGAGAGAGAGAGAGAGAGAGAGAGAGAGAGAGAGAGAGAGAGAGAGAGAGACACACACACACACACACACACACACACACACACACACACACACACACACACACACACACACACACACACACACAGAAGAGAAACAGAGAAAGAGACAGACAGACAGATAAGACGTAAAGAAACAGGCATGATAACCGGAATACAGAGAGACAGAGACAGCCAGGCAGGTGGGCAAAAAGAAACAGTCTGAGAGAGAGAGAGGGACAGAGACAGAGACAGACAAAGAGACAGAGACAGAGACAGAGACAAAAACAGAAACAGAGAGACATACAGAGACGGAGAGACAGAGACAGACAGACAAGGAGAGAGAGAGAGAGAGAGAGAGAGAGAGAGAGAGAGAGAGAGAGAGAGAGAGAGAGAGAGAGGAGGAGAGAGAGAGAGACAGAGACAGAGACAGAGACAGAGACAGAGACAGAGACACAGAGAGAGAGAGCTCATCAAAACAAACCCTAAAGAACAGAAGGAAAAAAACAAGAAGAAGAAAAAAATCCTCCAATATTATTTGCCCTATTTTACGAGCGCCTTATTATTGAGTAATCGCAGAAGATTCCTCCCGTGCTAATTGACTTTGGCCAAAACTTGGCTCGCCAAGCAATTTGCCTGTCCGTCTCCAAACAAACCTTCCCGAACTCTTTAGCCCTGGCTGCTTCCATTTGCGCAATAAAACCTCCCTACATCCCCTCGTTTGCTTCAAAAATCGACTTCGCCGGATCACTTCAAACACGCAGTCCCATTCAGCGAGAAAATTGCTTCTACCCAAGGAAGCACTGGCTTTTTTTTTTTTTTTTTTGGTGAGAGAGAGAGAGAGAGAGAGAGAGAGAGAGAGAGAGAGAGAGAGAGAGAGAGAGAGAGAGAGAGAGAGAGAGAGGAGGTGGAGGGTGAGAGAGTGATCTCTCTTTGGTGGAATCTTATAATTAATGCAACCACGTCGACACCACCTCTGCCCAATGAGAACGTCCGTTACAATGTCCTGCGGCTCCTTTTTCCATTCTCTGTTCTTGGGTCGTGTGATTGTTTTTTTGTTTGTTTGTTTTTTATACTTTTTTTTCCCCTAGCGATGCGCGGCCTCTCGTCTGTTGAGGAAGCTACAGCACTCCGCATCCGCCTCGATCGAAATCGGAATGCTCGCGGGCTCCGAGACGACAGGCGAGAAATGGCGAGATGCGGCGCGCTCTAGATTATGTGTTCGAGTACCAGGATAACCTATTGATTTTTCTCTCCCTCCGCGAGGCGTTGCTGTCAGGACGTAGTCTCACGTAGATTTCTGGCACGATTGGATGCTCTCTGCACGCTGGCGGTCCGTTGGCAAAATCATGGCCAAGCATGCAAAC
>JABMCL010002686.1:122500-127500 GCA_018857735.1 Alviniconcha marisindica | reverse complement strand
GGAAACGTTGAATGGGAGGATTTGCTGTCCGCGAAACAAGCAATTAATCTACAAAGCGAGACCACGGGAGCGCGCCTACGAAAGGGAAAGAACTAGATCTAGTAGTGCTATCCATTAGATCTGTGTCTTGGCGTTATCTCCTGCATTCCTGCCTAAGGAGTGGCTTGTGGTGGAAGCTTTCATGAACGTCATTTAGTATTCTCAGACTATAACTACAGCACTGAGCTTGTCCCGCTGTTTGTAAATCGCCCTGATATAACCGTAGTGGGCGATTGGGCGTAAAATACCAAGTTACTTACAGCTTCTTGTAGATTTAGATCTATTCTGCTTACCGTCGCCAAATTTCTTCAAAACGGATACAGCGAAAATATTTGGTTATCATAGTTCAGGAGCTGTGTGAGAGTCGAGGTGGCCGTCCTGGGCTGTCCGTCCTAACGAGCCTTTTGGTTTCCGTGGACGTAAAGCTATATTGAACCATGCTTCGGCATTGGTCTCAGCTTGTCCCTAATATGTCAACTGACATCTGAGGACAGTAAGCAACACTACCTACCTATATTTGGTTATTTTAGTAACACTTATGACAGTCTCCTGTTCAAATTGAATCAAATAGGAAAGCTGTGAATAAGAACAGATCAAAGCAAATACCTAAAATCAGGGATCTGTTGTTCTTGTTGAACTGTTGGTCTGTTGTCTCGCCCGTTTTAGTTTGAATTTACAAGCAATTTCTGATTTAAACCTGTTTCACCTATTGGAGAAAGGCCGACCTTCTCGCATGAAACATTAATACGATATCCGAGGTGTTCACGTTGATAAAAAGTTGAGACGAAGAAACACCTGTGACACACACTAAATGCTTACTCCCCGGCCACCCACTCTCTCTCTCTCTCTCTCTCTCTCTCTCTCTCTCTCTACTTGAGGGACTCCAAAATGGACACCGTCACTAAAATTACGAGTTAAGAAAGGGAGGGGGGGAGAGAGAGAGAGAGAGAGAGAGAGAGAGAGAGAGAAGAAGAAAAGAGAGAGAGAAAACAACACACACACACACACACACACACCACACCACGCACGCACGCACGCACGCACGAAACCCCACACACACAACACACACAGATACAAAACAAAGGAAGGGGCGCAGGGGGGACAAGAAAACTGCACCACGATAAAAAAAAAAAATGTTTTAACCATACATAAATAAGTATGTTTCCCACAACATCATTTCCGTAAGCTCCTTCAATTTATAACTTCTAATACCACCACCAGCCATTACGGAGATCGCTTTCATAGACACAGTCTCTAGATTACTATCGAAGTGTGCTGTCGCTACTTCTATGCATTGAAAATCTTCACTTCTTTTTAAGTCTTCATGGGAACCGCATACTTCACTTTGATCAAAAAGCCCCAAGCTACGAAAAAGTGAACGAGACGTAAGCTACGTTGCTATTTTTGTTGTTTAGGGTCACTTCGGCTGTGACGTCATGGTTGTAAGGTCAGTGATCTACGGGTGTGTGTGTGTGTGTGGTGTGTGTGTGTGTGAGAGAGAGAGAGAGAGAGAGAGAGAGAGAGAGAGAGAGAGAGAGAGAGAGAGAGAGGAGAGAGAGACGTCATGGTTGTAAGGTCATAGATCTGCCTGTGTGTGTGTGTGTGTGTGTGTGTGTGTGTGTGTGTGTGTGTGTGTGTGTGTGTGTGTGTGTGTGACAGGTCAAAGGTCACAGGTCACCAGCGCATTGGTACGTGTTGTTTGACCGCTATACTATAAACGTCGTATTAGCTTGGTACTGTTCGGTGAGGTATAGTCTTTGAATACAGGTGTTGTTGTCCACAACATTCTCTCTCTCTCTCTCTCTCTCTCTCTCTCTCTCTCTCTCTCTCTCTCTCTCTCTCCCCCCCCTCTCTCTCTCTCTCTGCCTGCTGTGAAATGCATTTTTAACTGAGTGACATATGCACTGCATTGTGTGCATTTGGCGTTGTGATCGCGCAAAATTTAATTCTGAGTGGACGATTTAAGCTTCAGGCATACATTTTCGCTCATTCATTCATGCTTCATATATGCATATCTAACTGATACTTTGTGTTGTTTGTTTGTTTGTTTGTTTGCTTTTCTATTATTCAGAAATAGTTCAGCAAGGATCAGCTGTTAGGTTTTGAGTAAACCTAAACTACAATCCTTGCAAAATAATTTTGTCGAGCTCTCTCTCTCTCTCTCTCTCTCTCTCTCTCTCTCTCTCTCTCTCTCTCTCTCTCTCTCTCTCTCTCTCTCTCTCACTCACACACACACACACACACACACACACACACACACACACACACGTACACACACACACACACTACACACACACACACCACACACACACACACACACACCACATCAAACCACACAACATTGCAACACTGTACATACAGCGCGCAAGAAGCAGTGCACTATACATACACACAGCACACACACACACACACACACACACACACACACACACACACACACAGAGGCACGCACGCACACACACACAAACACACACACATACACGAAGCGCCCTGTAATTTATGACAGCATGTACTGCACGAACTGGTACACTCCACGACACGGATCGCCGAGGCACAGCTCACATGCAGCTCTCGTCTGCACAGGTTGTAAGCGGTGGTAAAAAAAAAAAAAAATCGAGCGCGTGCCGCACCGGCTAAAAGTCTTTCGCTCCGTTCTGTCTCTGTCTACGCCTTACGGAGCCCAGTTCTGAGTCAGAGTGACGTGATTTGATCACATTTCGTTTGCTTTGTTTGTCAGTTTTGATCATCCTTTTGTCTTGATATAGATACAATTCGTGGTCGAAAGGAGGTGGTGGTGTGTGTGTGTGTGGGGGGGGGAGGGGGAGTTGAGGGGGGAAAATGGAAGGGGGTTGGAGGTTGGGTGAAAAGAAGCGAACAAGTTGCGTAGCTCACTTGCAGTACCGCGTGTGTGTGTGGGAGGGTGGAGGGGTGGAGGGCAGTATGTGTTGTGTGTGTGTGTGTGTGTGTGAGAGAGAGAGAGAGAGAGAGAGAGAGAGAGAGAGAGAGAGAGAGAGAGAGAGAGAGAGATGTGTGTGTGTGTGTGTGTGTGTTGTGTGTGTGTGTGGTGTGTGTGTGTGTGTGTGTGTTGCGTGGTTGTGTGTGTGTGTGGTGGCTGTTGTGCACGGAATAATATATATATATATATATATATATATATATATATATATATATATATATATATATATATATATATATATATATATATATATTCCACAGAAGGTGGATCGTTTGCCAGGCTGGTTCCGATTTCCCATAATTACGTCCTTGTCTCATCCACATCTGTCTACATAGACCTTGCCTGCAACTGTACACACCACTCCTGCGCTACGCCGCAACGCTTCCAATGCTACACATGATCAAGCACAGAGCGCCCCAGTGCAAAAAGCCCCATTATTATTAATACCACACTCTGGCGACGATTTACGATTCGTATGTGTCACTGGCTTCCAAAAGCTTATTGCTGAAGTCATTCACTGGCTGCGTCACGAGTTGCTTCGTCCTCTCGACGGAAACTACAAACGAAAGAAAGGTTGGGTGTCGTACTACCAGGTCCATTTTGGATTTCACCTTATCGTTATTCGTCTTCGTGCACGGTTGTATTGTCTGTGAGTATTGTTTCCCCGTGTGTGTGTGTGTGTGTGTGTGTGTGTGTGTGTGTGTGTGTGTGTGTGGAAGATAGCTTTGTCAAATAGATGCATATTTTGAGAACTAGCTTTTCTTTTCTTTTCTTGTGTGTGTGTGTGGTGTGTGTGCGTGCGTGCGTGCGTGCGTGGGCGTGCGTGCGTGTGTGTGTGTGTGTGTGTGTGTGTGTGTGTGTGTGTGTGTCTGCGGGTGAGAGAGTGAGTGTGTCTGTGTGTGCGCACGGGCGTGTTGTTTGCTTTGCTTCGTTCGTGGTGAATGCATGTGCTTGTGTGTTTGTTTTTTCTCAGCAAAATAACAATGTTCGTTCTTCTGGACTTTGTGTGTGGATTGTGGTGTCTGAACGGGTTCTTGGCGGTGGGGTGCTACTGGGAAAGTGGAGGGCTGGGCTGGAGTGTGTGTGTGGGGGGGGGGGGGGGGGGGGAGGGAGGGGGGAGGGAGGGGGGAGGGAGGGGTACAGGGCTATGGACGTCTACTTGTATGGGCCAAATTCCACAACAATCAACTTATCTCTCATCCTTTTCCTAAAACAATCGATTCCAGGGGGGGTTGGGGGTTGGGGGGGGGGGGAGAGAGAGAAAAAGAGGAAGAAGAAGAAGAAAAAAAGAAAGAAAGAAAGAAAGAAAGAAAGAAAGAAAGAAAAGGAAAGAAAGAAAAAACTAAAACTAAAACAAAAACAAAACAAAAGCAGACACTACCCCTGTCCCTGATCACCCAAAGTGCTCGGAACATGTCTTCCAGGTCTTAGTTACTGTCCCCGGACACATGCAAAAAAAGCACTGATCTTTTCCTCTTTCACTCCAACCCTCCACCCTCACCCCCACCCTTCCTCCTCCTCCTCCTCCTACTACTACTACTACTACTCCTCCTTTAGTCCGCCCTTGCAACCAATTCAGAAGAACGAACAAAATGAAGCAGACGCCCTGATTAACGCATTCAACCCGCCACCAGAACGCGCCGTTACAATTCTCGATGCCAGCGAGAACACGGACAGAGAGCTGATAGAACCGCTGATTGCTCGGTAGCATTTGCACACGATTGGTTCTTCCTCTAAGGCAAAGGGGAATGCATAGAAACGACGTTTAAATTTCTTTGAAGTGAGACTCGGATTTGCAATATGAATATAAAACGCTGCTTAAAGGAAGCCGACGCCCTGAAAGGCTGCTAGCTTCCATCTCAAATACTACAGATTAGTAGGGAGTCGGGGTGGAGAGAGAGAGGGTGTGGGGGGTCGGAGGCTGGGGGGGGGGGGGTAAAGGAGGGAGGGAGGGAGGAAAGAAGGAAGGTAGGGAGGAAGGAAGAACATTGGTTTTTAACGCCCG
>JABMCL010002686.1:110000-120000 GCA_018857735.1 Alviniconcha marisindica | reverse complement strand
GGGGGGGGGGGGCGGGAGGAGTATTTATTTTATTTTATTTTATTATATTTTTATTATTATCATTATTTTGCTGTTGTTTGAGACAGAATTGCGGCTTCCGCCCAGTTGGTGTGCACTGACAGACAATAAATACTACAGATGTAACCACAAATTCCGTGGAATGCGTTGAAGACAGAGCGGTCGGTGAAAGCCTCTTTAAATTCAAGTTAAAGCGGCAAGCACCCTACAGATTTCCCTTTCCAATCTTATGCTTAACGGAAGTGTGTTATTGTGTTGTTGTTGTTTTTTGTTGCTTTTTGTTTTTGTTTGTTTGTTTGTTGGTTGCTTGCTTGCTTGCTTGGTTTTTGTTGTTGTTGTTTTGTTTTTTTGTTCTTTGAGGATGGGTGGGGGGCGGTAATTAAAAAAAAAAATGTTTTACAACAGTACCAGGTAATGAACACGAAATGGACTTCAACACAATGTTTTCACATATCATTTGCGTGTTCTTTGCTCGATGTTAATTCTCACAGCATAACGCGCCAAGTAAGAGATATTTTGAAGTCTGATCCGTGGCATCATTGCTATGCATGAAAATTTAAAAAAAAAAGCAAAATCTCTAGCGTCTACGATTACAACACAAAAATTCTGTACAAAAGAGGATTTGTACAAGCTGAGTACTGGTATAATTAAATGCAATGATATTATTAAAACGTATCCAGCCTTTGTCACAAGCTCCTTGCTAACGGTTATGATCCACAGACACACAAGATATTAAAAAATTTAAATTTTTAGTCAGCGTTCTTTTTAACCATTAATTTGTGTGTTTGGATCTTCTTTGAGAACGTCCAGCAGTTAACCTTGCTTCAGATTTTGTATTTCGATGACCTTGAGACAAATTTAAAGGAAACAAAATAAATAAATATTAAACAAATAGATAAATAAATAATGAGGATGAATATCATGATGAATATGATGATGATGATGATGATGATGATGATAATGATGGTGGTGTCATCCCAACACACGAACTAAAATTTAACATCATGGACACCGTGCGGCCCAGCAAAGCTTTGCGCTCAAATGTCACAACCTGTCAGCCGGTTTGGCCTAGCGGTAAGGCGTTAGGCTGGTAAGCAGAGGGACCTCAGTTCGAATCCGCTTCGGCTCTCCTTTCTCTTCAAAAGTTGTGGTCTGAGGACACTGTCTTGTGACTTTGTCCCTCACAATTAATGAAACGTTAAAATGGCTCTCATCGCTGCCCATCTTAATGCAGGAGTCATTCTGGTGGTGAAAGTGTAGCGATAGGTATATAACCTCCCTCTCCCCCCACCTCAGTACCCCCCCCCCCCCCTTCTCCCCTCCCTCATAGGCCTTACGGTTTCTGTGGACGTTAAGCACCACGTTTACTTACATATCACAACCGATATCAGTTTCTATTTTATCTATTCTATAGCCAAACCATCAATACATTAAAAAAAACGCGCCTCAGTTGAAGTTTTAACGAGCTTTTAACGCCGCAGTAAAACAGTCCTTATTTGAAGGACAGTAAAAAGCCTTTTGGTTCTGCATACACCACAAATTTCAGCGGGATGTGGCGGGGGCCGGGTGGAGAGGGGTTCGGGGGCTGGGTGGGGGTGGGGGGGTGGGGGGGGGGGGGGAGGGGGGGAGGTGAGGAAACACCCTGTAACTTGCAGTTTATGTCCCAATAAATCTATCGCGCCGTAAACTAATAATAATAAACGTAATTATATATCCATACCCCTGACCTCATGTAAGTGTAATAGTGGCAGAGACCCATAAATATTAAACAGGGTCAGGCATTAGAGGGATTGCTGCCGATGCACATGCGTGCGTGTCTGTTAATTGATATATAACTGTGCATTGGAGGGAGGGGGGGGGGGGGAGAGAGAGAGAGAGAGAGAGAGAGAGAGAGGAGAGAGAGAGAGAGAGAGAGAGAGAGAGAGAGAGAGAGAGAGAGAGAGAGAGAGAGAGAAAGACAGACAGGCAGGCAGGCAGGCAGGCAGACAGACAGAGACAGACAGAGACAGACAGGCAGACAGACAGAGAGAGAGAGAGAGAGAAGAGGTTCTCACCCTCTCTTTTGGATGTGTTTTTGTTTTTTGTTTTGTTTTGTTTTGTGCGTGCGTGCGTGCGTGCGTGCGTGCGTGCGTGCGTGCGTGCGTGCGTGCGTGCGTGCGTGTGTGTGTGTGTGTGTGTGCTTGTCTTTGGGTGTGGTAATGTAGACTACACAGAATAAAACAGACTTGTTAAAATAACTTCATAATCAAACAGTTTATGTATATATATATAATTATTTTTTTAGCAACTTACGTATAAATAAGTGAATGGATGAACAGATGAAGAAACACATAAACAAATGCTAAACGTATGCATACGTAAAACAGCAACAACATATAACCATATGAACAAATAGACGAATGAATGAGCACACAGTTGCAAAATGTACCTATTAGTTTCCGGTTGACCAGTTTCAATGTTCCTTTCCTATTTTTACTAGTTATCAATTTGTTTTTCTCTCCACAGAAATTGAAGTCGGTGTGTTCTTCACAATACTGAAATAACTGCATTCATGGGAACTCATACGCCTTAAAAATAAATATTTAAAAATTGTGAACACATATTTTAGAAAATAAATACGCACGCCCTTATGAATATCAAAAAAGCCAGCATTGATAAAGCAGAAACTGCTGCCCGCCCAACACACAGGCATAATAATAATAATAATAATAATAATAATAATAAACAAATAAAACTAAGTTAAACAGAAACCAGGAATCAGCAAGATTGCAGCTTTTCTTCTTCTTCTTCTTTTTGATCTTTTTGAAATTACTGACCAGGGACTATATACATTTTAGAATTGTATTCCAAAATGCTGAAGATTTAGTTACCAACAAACAAATAAAATATATTATCCCCAATGTTAAAACACCTGCAATTATAATTAATTTTTATCCTTATCATTTTATAATAATAATAATTATTATTATTATTAATATTATTGTTATTATATTTAAATTCTGACAGCCAGTAGTGTTCATTGAATCTCAAGGAAATGAGACAATACATCCACATTTTTATTGTCTTTCCAGAAACAATCCACTAGGCCTGTTAAAGAGAATATTTACACAAAAAAGACAAAATATTCGGGAAATCAAATCTACCATTTTTTATTTATTTTTAAAACTAGGCCCACATTATACTTTACACAGTTGCACAAGGAAATTTATTTGCAAATAATCGGAAACACATCTGAAAAAAAATAACCAATAAAACCAAACCATAGACAGCATAACAAAAACACATTGATACGATTTTCTGTTTCTAAATTAAATTTCATTAAACAAAATCAAGTCGATGTATTTATTATCAAGTAAAATGTGCAGCAATATCGTAGTTCCAGTTAAGACGTGTGATGCTTGAAATTTGTTTTGCTTCCATTTGTGTGTGTGTGTGTGTGTGTGTGTGTGTGTGTGTGTGTGTGTGTGTGTGTGTGTGTGTGTGTGTGTGTGTGTGTGTGTGTGTGTGTGCCTGCGTGTGTATGACGGTGTGCGTGTGTGCTTGGGAGAATAATAAGCAAGTGAATGTTTCAGTCCCTAAGGTAATATGGTCGCACACCAAGTATGCTTCCGGCACTGACAGAAAACTGTACAGTAAGATATTTCCTGATATGCAAATGGCGGGAGTAAAGAGAGGATTATAAGATTATGTAGAATTTCCCTCCGATTTTTGTGTGGGTTTCTACTCTGGAAACGCCTCACAACCTAAAACAAACAAAAAAAACAAACAAAAAACGTGATGGTGCGAGGTTGGTGTTTGGGTGGCTTGTCAAGGATGAACAGATAATAATATGTCTTCATATCTTTTACATAATGATGTCGAGTTGAGAATAAACGTGAAATCGTCCTTACCTGAGGAAAAGCTAAAACAGCAATAGTAACCCAACAGAAATCCATTTCTATAGTGTACAATTTTCATGCCAAAATCAAACAATGCCGATGGTGATAATAATAAGTGTTAGTTAATTAATTCTTGGCTGGAACGTCCTGTAAACTGTACACTATCAACACAAGACGAAGAACATGAGACAGATAACTAAAAATAAAAAAAATGTTTTAAATTTTAACGTCCAGTCAACTATGCGATGAAGAATAAGAGGAAGAGGAGGGTAATGTTGTGACGGTGATGATGATGATGTATACGATGATGTTGCTGCTGCTGATGACGATAATGAAGCGAGAGGACAGCTAGGCGGTATACAAGAAGAACAAGAAGAAGAAGAAGAAGAAGAAGAAGAACAACAACAACAACAACAACAACAACAATAACAACAACAACGCAAAAAACATGAAGCATAAGAATATCAAGAGAGAGAGAGAGAGAGAGACAGAGACAGAGACAGAGACAGAGACAGAGACAGACAGACAGACAGACAGAGACAGAGACAGAGAGAGAGAGAGACAGAGACAGAGAGAGACAGAAACAGAGACAGAGACAGAGAGTCAGACAGAGACAGAGAAAAAGAAGAAGAAGAATAAGGAGAAGAAGAAGAAGAAGAAGAAGAAGAAGAAGAAGAAGAAGAAGAAGAAGAAGAAGAAGAAGAAGAAGGAGAAGAAGAAGAAGAAGAAGCAACAGAACATAAGTAAGACAAGAATATCAGCAACCCCAAAAATAATGTTCACACATGAATCAAGACTGAAGTGAGTCTACGAGACAAAACGGTATACTTACACAAGAAAATGTACGGAAAGTCGATAAGATGAGTTTTTGAGGAAGATGTTTCAACTGCTTATTCTGTCCTCGACAGATTTTCCCATAGGCGTCAAAGGCAAAATGGCCGTCGCACATGCGTTGAAATCCATTGTCAATAGTTCTCATTCAGTAACATGATAATGGTCGAAGTCCGAAACCAACAGCATTAAAAGTGTGCACAGCTGTGACAAATAAAGTCACGCTTTATCACAAATGTCTATCAAAATCAAAACAATAATAATAATTATGACTCGGCAACCCTTCGGAAGCAAGCCACTGACGGCAAAGTACACTTTATCGCGTAATGCTTCGCTTGGCAACAAAACTGTTACCATAAACGCTCCAACGCTGATTCAGTTGTGAACCTGCGAATGGGGAGATATTCTAGGAAATCAAGCAGGATGCACTCAACCGTAAACAAATCAATAGTGCACGGTTTATGATATGTCACATCGCGTAACTGCACCTCTTGGGCCAACACTAGAAAGAGCGTGCTACTGTAACTGCATAATAATGTAAGGTGATGCAAGGATCCGGTGTTTCCTGTTTCTCTGTCTCTCTACTGTATTTCTGCCTCTCTGTCTCTCTCTCTCTCTTTTTTTTTTTTTTTTTTTTTTCTCTCTCTCTTCTTTTTGTTTACTTAACCCTGTCACTACACACTAATAATCCGCTTCTCAGTTTTGAAAGAGTCGTGGCTCATAATGATATAATATTATATAATTATATACAGCATGTTTAGTTACGACTACCAAGAACGGCCGTTGAGGTCGATTCTAACACTGTGTTGACGTAGACTGTTCTTTGCGCTTCAACCGTAGGCTCCGTTGTTATAGCATTCCAAATTCTCCACCTCGAGCGTTGCAGTGGTTTTGCCGAGCAGTCCGAAATTCGCTCGTAAAACTTGACCTCGTAAAACTGCCTCAAAGCTGCACTTGTCCCCAAAACGTCGACAGACAACATATATAATCACCGACCTGATCGGAGCACGAATGATGAGCTCATCAAACAAAACGCAGCTCATAAAACAACTAAAGAAATGATAATTTGATTCCTAGTGGTCTAGGTCTAGATTGCACGCTGACAAGTCTCCGCTATAAGATAACGCGAACGTGTAGAATGTAGCCTAAAACCCACGTGTACTCTTTACGGCTTTTCCGTTTCCACCATGACTGTACGCAGGCACACAAAATTTTATATGTTCGGAGGCCCGTTGAATCCTTAGGGGGCGGTAGTACCCCCACCTCGAGTCGTTCGCGCAGCAAACGGCTCTCTCTTTCCCACACGCACACACACACGCACGGTCTCCGGGTCGGTTTGACGGACATGGAAGCAGACGACATTACTCGCTAAGAGAAGGGAGTGCGTCCGAGGCATGACAGCGCCGCGTGACCGTGTCGGGCCAATCAGCGCCGAGATGACAATCGACGGCGCTTCGATTTTTGTGGGGCATTTTACAAGCTGTTCAGCTCTGCTCTTGTTGTAGCTGGGGATTCCCTGGTCGGGTCGCTCACTTCGTACGTTGTGATTGTCGGTTTAGATTTTTGAGGGGTGGCCCGGGAGGGTTGAATGAGCGTTTGTAAAGCAATGTTTGATACCTTTTGCTGTATGAATTGTTCGGCCCGTGTGTACTGCAGGTAATCTGTGCCACACGCCAGTGGGTGCGTTTTCTCTCATTCAGTCACACTCACACCCACGCACGCATACACACGCACACACTCACACGCACGCACACACACACACACACACGCACGCACGCACGCACGCACGCACGCACGCACGCACACACACACACACACACACACACACACACACACACACACACTCATCACACACACACACACACACACACACACACACACACACACACACACACACACCCCACACACGCCCACACACACACACACACACACACACACACACACACACACACACACACACACACACACACACACACACACACACACACACACGGTAATGCATGTAATTTTATATTTACTCATCAGCAGCTTAGCAAGGACTAGTTGTTAGACAGGTTTTTCACTGAACCTAAATTACAATCCTTGTAATATACAGTTCTCTCTCTCTCTCTCTCTCTCTCTCTCTCTCTCTCTCTCTCTCTCTCTCTCTCTCTCTCTCCCATCCACCCCCACCCCCCCCCCCCCCAACCCAACACACGCTAACTAACTAACTAACTATCAGTCTAACTAACTATCTATCTAGTTTTAAAAAATCCGTTCACATTCTATCCAGTCCCATTCCCGAATCTTTCATGTGCACTCCTACACCCGCCCTGATATAACAGCAACGGTTGACTGGGCGTAAAACACCAAGCTACTTACAGGTACTCCTGCACAGGACACAGAAATCCCGCATTCAGTCCGCTTGCATTTTTACAAAACAACTGCTGACATTTCATGACTTCGCTCAGTCTGTTCCCTGCCTACGTCGTCTGTTTGCGCCGACAGCAGTTTAACCTGACTGCTCCTATCGCAGGAACCCGCAAGGCTTTAACTAAGGATGACTGAGTCAAGAGCTCTACACATTCTACACGTTAAGACCGAAGCATTTGGACATCGCTCTTTTTCTAATGCTGCTGCTTCTGTTTTGGAAATCCCTGCCTGCTGGAATTAGGAACATTTAGTCAACCGCTGCATTTAAAACGGCTCTGAAGGCTCGTCTGTTTAGAAGCTACTACTGCAAGCAAATTCTCTGGTTCCGCCCCTTTTCCCTCCCTCCCGACCCCTCCGCTTAAATTAGCCTATTTCAGATGATGTGTGTGCGTGTGTGTGTGGGTGTGTGTGTGGGGGGGGGGGAGGGGGGTTGGGGGGGTGGGGGGTGGTGTGGGTGAGTGTGTGTGTGTGTGTGGTGTGTGTTGTGTGTGTGTGTGTGTGTGTTGTGTGTGTGTGTGTGTGTGTGTGTGTGGTGTGTGTGTGTGGTGTGTGTGTGTGTGTGTGTGTGTGTGTGTGTGTGTGGTGTGGTGTGTGTGTGTGTGTGTGGTGTGTGTGTGGTGTGATGTGTGTGTGTGGGGTGGGGGTGGGTGGTGGGTGGTGTGTTGTGGGTGTGTGTGTGTGTGTGTGTGTGTGTGTGTGTGTGTGTGTGTGTGTGTGTGTGTGTGTGTGTGTGTGTGTGTGTGTGTGTGTGCATGTGTATATGTGTATGTGTTTGTTTGTTTGTTTGTTTGTGTGTGCACGAGTGAGTGAATGAGCGAGTACTCGTGCATTCGTGTGTGCGCGCGCGTGTGTGTCTCTGTGTGCCATGCATGTCTTGCCTGTTTACCTTCTTGTAATTTGAACTGCTTGCTGTCATTACTATTGTCATTTTCCGCTTAAAATGTCTCAACTGACGTGGACGTAGTCTATAATACTATCTGAATTTTGTACAGCGCGTCAAACTCTATCTTTATGTTAGAGGCTCGCACTTTATAAATATAGATCTTTGTTATAATTATGAGCTTCTATTTTTTTATGTTAGATGTTCGCACTTTATGAATATATATCTTTGTTATAATTATGAGCTTCTATTTTTATGTTAAAGGTTCGGACTTTATAAATATAGATCTTTGTTATGGGTTATGAGCTTTTTTTATTTATTTTTTATTTTTTATGTTAGACGTTCGCACTTTATGAATATATGTCTTTGTTATAATTATGAGCTTGTATTTTTATGTTAGAGGCTCGTACTTTATAAATATGGATCTTTGTTATAATTATGAGCTTCTATTTTTATGTTAGACGTTCGCACTTTATAAACATATATCTTTGTTATGTGTTATGAGCTTCTGTTTTTGTTGTTGTTGTTTTTTTGTTTTTTTTATTGTTAGACGTTCACACTTTATAAATATAGATCTTTGTTATAATTATGAGCTTCTATTTTTTATGTTAGGCGTTCGCACTTTATGAATATATGTCCGTTATAATTATGAGCTTATATTTTTATGTTTATAAATACAGATTTTTGTTATAATTACGAGCTTCTATTTTTTTATGTTAGACGTTCGCACTTTATAAATATAGATCTTTGTTATAATTATGATCTTTAACACGTCTGCACCAATCTGCCAATCGCTTGGCCTTCGTTATTCATTTTATCCGCCAGAGACCATCGAGAAAGGGAGGATGGAAGAAGGGGAGAAGATTTAAAAAAAAAAAAAAAAAAAAGCTGCTTTGGTGCTGCAAACTAAAAAAATATATATAAAAGAAGAAGAAAATAGGGTGGGGGTGGGGGGAGAAAGAAAGAAAACAGGGAGGGGAGAGAAGAAAGAGCAGAAAGAAAGAAAGTAAGGAAGAAAAGAAAGAAAGAAAGAAAAGATTAGATTTATTACCTAGTCAACCAAGGTGATACAGCGAGAAAGAAAAGAAAGAAAGAAAGAAAGTTACCAGAAAGAGAAAAATCAGCAGAAAGAAAGAAAAGAAAGAAAGAAAGAAAGAAACGAAAGAAAGAACAAGAAAAAAAAGAAAGAAAAGAAACGAAGAAAGAACAAGAAAAATAAAGAAAGAACAGAAGAAAAGAAAGAAAGAAAGAAAGAAAGAAAGAACAGAAGAAAAAAAGAAGGAAAAAAGAAGACAGAAACGAAGGAAGAAAGGAAGAAAGGAAAAACAAAGAAAGAAACAAACGAACAAAAGAAAAGAAAGAAAAAAGAACAGAAAAAAGAAAGAACGTCTCAAATAAGTTTACTTGTTTGACGCTCAAGGAAATATTGTTATTGTATGCCGCTGGTATGCTTCATTAATAAAATTGTTTAAACCATAGAAAGAAAGAACAGAAAGAAAAGAAAAACAAAAGAAAAAACAAAAGAAAGAAAGAAAGAAAGAAAGAAAGAAAGAAAGAAAGAAAGAAAGGAAAGAAAAACAAAAGAAAAACAAAAGAAACAAAGAAAAGAACAACAAAAGAAAGAAAAGAAAAAAGAAGAAAAAAAGAGAAAAGAGAAAAGAAAGACAGAAAAGAAAAACAAAACAAAGAAAGAAAAAACAGACAGACAGACAGACAGACAGACAGACAGACAGACAGACAGAAAAGCGTATTTTGATGCTGCAAACTACAAATTCCAGGCCTCACTCACTCCGGCTACCTTGTGATTATTCCATGCACGCGGCCTGCAGATCCCCAGGTTTTCGTTCGACCGAGAAACGCTTGGATGAGGAAGCATGCGGGGTGCTCATCATTATTCATGACGTATCGATAGAAAAGTGGGATGGTTTTAAACAATGCAGGAAGGTCATCACCATATCAGGGGAGAGAATTCTCACGGCGT
>JABMCL010002686.1:92500-95000 GCA_018857735.1 Alviniconcha marisindica | reverse complement strand
CGACTTGGGAAAAAAAGAAAGAAAAAAAAAGGAAAAAAAAAGAAGAAGAAAAAAAAAAGGAAAAAAAAAGGAAGGAAGCGTCGTCTAATGAATCAGTGGTGTTTTGGGGCTCATTAGACTCGGAACAAATTTCAGTCACTTCACTAAGCAAGGTCATAAACCACCCGAGAGAGTGCCAGGGTGTGGTGTGATGGTTACAAGTGCACGTGCATTCGCGGTTTCGGCTCCCTTCGGTGCAGTTCGGCTCCCTTCGGTGCAGTTCGGCTCATTTCGGTTCAGTTCGGTTCGGTTCGGTTCAAACCTGTATCTATACGAGCTCGGGAAGGCCAGTCGTCTATCATTGGCGGGAGCTGCCACAAATATAATTTCATGACAAAATATGTCTTTTGTCGCGACAAAAGTACGCTTGCTGTGACAAAACACGTGTTTGTTGCGACAAAAGTATGCTTGTCACGACAAAAAAATTGTCGCGACAAAAATGATACTTGTGGCAGCTCTCGCCAATAATAGCCTCCTCCCCCACCCCCTACCCCACCCCCAATCACCCACCACACACACCACACCCCGTCCCCCCCCCCCCCCCCCCCCCGCCCAATATCCACCTCAACCCATCCCACCCCCGCCCTAGCCCGCCCACTCTTTGGTGCTCAAATGATTGAGTCAGAATGGATCTCGTGTACAATACACTCGTTGTAACCTCGTTAATGTGTATACAGCCCTCGTAAACCGATTGTTTGAAAGCTCACTGGCTGAAGATGCTTTATAATGGCAACATTTAGTTAATTCTCTGCCGGCGAGACGCGGCGGCAAAATTAAATGCATTACATCAGCAATGATGTCAGGGATAGACAAGACAGCGTCATAATAAAAATCATAGTACAACTAAAGCGAAATAAAACGTGTAATAGCAGCCTCTATCCGCCGTAAGAAAAATGAACAGTAGGGGAGGGAGAGAGAGAGAGAGAGAGAGAGAGAGAGAGAGAGAGAGAGAGAGAGAGAGAGAGAGAGACAGACAGACAGACAGACAGACAGACAGACAGACAGACAGACAGACAGACAGACAGACAGAGACAGAGAGAGAGAGACAGAGAGAGAGATAGAGACAGACAGACAGGCTGGCTGGCAGGCATGCATGCATGCAGGCAGGCAGGCAGGCAATCAGACAGACAGAGCGGGTATAGCTCAGCGGTTAGAGCGCCGGATGGTGATTGAAAGGTCGCGGGTTCGAGTCCTTGTAGGAGCGACGGGAGAAATTTCTTCTCCAGTGTCAACTTTCTGTGCTGACTCTTATTTCGGTATCTGTTTCGCCCCCGTGTTACCGCAGTAGCACGTAAAAGATCCCGGTCATTCGGCCAAAAGTGCAGGTGGCAGGTTAAAGATTAGCACGCACGCACTTTACGTATGTGGCTTTGCATGAAGTGACATGGTGAACACAGAACACGCCGAGACGGCAGCAGTTTCGTGTGGCACCAGCCATAGCCAGCGCTGTAAGTACACCACTTCGGTGGATAGTCAAAAACGCGCAATAAAAAGAGTCACTCATGTAGAGTCACACGCGAGCGCAGTGAGTCTGCTCGAGAGCGGAGAACAGCGCTATATAAAAGCGATCAACAATAACAGACAGCCCGTCCCTAATAAGCCGTACGGTTTCTGTGGACGTTCCTGTTTTTTAAAAAGACGTTTTTTGGAGAGGCTGGCTTTTTATCTTTCCAAATTTCTTTGTGTGTGTGTGTGTGTGTGTGTGTGTGTGTGTGTGTGTGTGTGTGTGTGTGTGTGTGTGTGTGTGTGTGTGGGGTGTGTGTGTGTGTGTGTGTGTGTGTGTGTGTGTGTGTGGGGTGTGTGTGTGTGTGTGTGTGTGTGTGTGTCCCTTAGTCATCTATGTTTAACACACTTAAGGAATCAGTATAAAAGCATAAACTCTGTAAACCTTCCCTGGGATCATACAACTGTAATGGCATTTCAGAGTTCGCCTTCATAATATTCCCCAAGATTCTACACTTCTCCCAGAATTATCATCCACGTGAACAACCAGGACCAACCCTTAGCAAATGCATCAATAAATTAACTCATAAATGAAGAGGAGGAGGAGGAGGAAGACTGATGCCGATGATCATTTTTATACAGCGCTAAAAGAATTAATAAATTAATAAATAACATGAATAAATAAATCGATTAATAAATATGTGCATATGGAAATAGACAAATGAACAAACAACATATAAATAGAGGCAAATTACGTAAGGAGTATTTTTGTCAATGTCCTATTAGAAATAAATAGTCCACGGCTAGGCTATTCTATTCACGCTATTTTAACAGCCTACGTGAAAGTAACGAACGTATTATTTTACGACAGATGGTCGACTAGAGTGAAGTAAGTAAGTAAACATGGTGCTTAACGTCCACTGAAACCGTACGGCTTACTAGGGACGGGGAGAAGGGGTTGGGGGGGGGGGGGGGTATGGGGGGGGGGGGGGTATGGAGAGGGAGATTATATACTATC
>JABMCL010002686.1:70000-72500 GCA_018857735.1 Alviniconcha marisindica | reverse complement strand
CTCTGTCTCTGTCTCTCTCTTCTGTGCGCACGTGCTCTCTTCTTTTTGCTTCTTCTTTTTTTTCTCCTCCCCCCTCCCCCCCCCCTCCCCCCCCCCCCCCCCCCTCGCCCAACCCCTGTTTGCATGTTTGCAGGACGGGGCCTAGCTATGCAGACAATGTTTCTTTTTGAGGATGTAATTTGGTGGTGTTCAGGTACCCCCCCCCTCTCTCTCTCTCTCTCTCTCTCTCGTTCTCTCTCTGCATGCCTGGTGAGAATTCCCCGTAGGCGATTAGGTTTTTTGTTGTTGTGTCATGTGATGTCTTTCGAGTGCTAATTAGCTCCCTTTCTTTGTTGAATACAGACGAGTCCGCCAAAATATTTTAGCGTACATGTATACGAGGTGAGTTAGGGTCGCTACTTAAAATGACAGTGTTGGTGAACTGCTTGTATCTAAAACTTGTTTCAAAGAGTTTTAATTAATGGTGACAAAATCAACCCAGTCGCCAGTAAACGTCTCTCTTTATTACAAACCTTGCAACACAGTATTTCAAGAGGAACGTGGAAAAAATTAAGTTAAATGCACCAGAAAGCCGTAGATTGGCAGAATTCTTTGCAGCAGGCAAAGCACGTTAAAGTATTTTGGCTGCCCCTGATCTAAAAACATGTAACGTTCATAACTCTGGCTTCTCACTAGAGTGGAGGTTTCATATTTATTTATACAAAGAGGGAATTAAACCGAGGAAATCATAGGTAAACATGGTGCTTAACGTCCACAGAAACCATGAGGCTTATTGGGGACGGGGAGAAGGGGGAAAAGGGGGTATGGAGGTGGGGGAGAGGGAGATTATATACCTATCGCTACACTGTCACCACCAGAATGATTCCTGCATTAAGATGGGCAGCGATGAGAGCCATTTTAATGTTTCAGTAGGAAGTGATGGACAAAGACACAAGACAGTGTCCACAAACCACAACCTCTTTGAAGAGAAAGGAGAGCCGAAGCGGTATCGAACGAGGTCCTTCCGCTTACCAGCCTAACGCCTTACCGCTAGGCCAAACCGGCTCACCGAAAATCATAGGAAAAACAAAGTGAAATATAGTTGCAAATTCCACAGCGAAAGTAACTATCTTGATTCCGAGTATCCGCCAGTCCGTTGCATGAGGGAAAAAAAGGGGAATGAATTCCCACAAAATTTGCCCGTTTCCGTTGTCCTACTGCGATCAGTGTTCTGTTTAACCTTTTGTCAAATCATTATTATTATTTTGTTCACTTCCATTCACCCACCTAACACGATCAGTCGAACTATGCTCTCTCTCTCTCTCTCTCTCTCTCTCTCTCTCTCTCTCTCTCTCTCTCTCCTCTCTCTCTCTCTCTCTCTCCCCCCCCCCTCTCTCTCTCTCTCCTCCCGCACCCCCCCCCCTCTCTCTCTCTCGCTCGCTCGCTCGCTCGCTCCCTCCCTCTCTCTTTCTCCCTCCGATCCCCCCTCTCTCTCTCTCTCGCTCCCTCTCCCCCCCTCTCTCTCTCTCTCGCTCCCTCCCCCCCCCTCTCTCTCGCTCCCTCCCCCCCCCCTCTCTCTCTCTCGACACCACGCCGCAGGACAGGCTCCTGGGCCTGTGTCTCTTTCACCAAGGCACTGGCCAGCCGTGTCCGACCTGAAGGCTCTGTGGCCTACAGTTGCGGTAGTTTCGGGTATCAAGTCACTTGGCTGCTGGGACACAAATCACGGCGCGGGTCAACGGCAGGGCTTAACGCCTCGAGGTGGGGGCTGTGGGCGACCGGTCGCTGCCGGCAGGTCGTCGTCACATATGGTCGTATTAACTGTCGGCCTTCTGACCCTGTGGCGGCCGCCCACACGCCTACATCCCCCCCCCCCCCCCCCCCCCCCCGCCTCCTCCACCCTCCTCCTCCCTACCCACCCCCACCACCACCACTCCCGTCCCCTCGCCCTCCCTCCGCCACCAACTATTCCTTCTTCTTTTTTTAAAGTGTGTGTGCGTGTGTGTGTGTGTGTGTGTGTGTGTGTGTGTGTGTGTGTGTGTGTGTGTGTGTGTGTGTGTGTGTGTGTGTGTGTGTGTGTGTGTGTGTGTGTGTGTGTGTGTGTGTGTGTGTGTGTGTGTGTGTGTGTGTGTGTGTGTGCACGCACATACACGCACGCACGCACACACACACGCACCCCACCCCCAAACATACACACACACACACACACAGAGGGAAGTCAGTTATTCCTAATGTTGCTCTGGTACCAACAAATAATGCTGCATTGAAAAGGGCAGCGGTTAGAGCCATTTTAATGATTAATTGTTAAAAGCACTCAAAGTCATCAAAAACTCCCCAAACTTATAACATTTTAAGAGAGAGAGAGAGAGAGAGAGAGAGAGAGAGAGAGAGAGAGAGAGAGAGAGGAAACGGACTCGAACCGAGGTCGCTCCGATGATCCTCCTAAATTCAACACCACAAGGCCCCACCGGCCCACAGAGAGAACATAGGTTGGTTAAATCTGTTTAACGCCGACTTGTCT
>JABMCL010002686.1:52500-55000 GCA_018857735.1 Alviniconcha marisindica | reverse complement strand
GTCGGTGCAGAATCTTCCGGGCGTTTATTAGGAAACTAAGGTCTGAAGTTTGATACTATTTTGTAGGCTTTTCTGTCGGAGAGAGAGAGAGAAAAAAATAAAAAGGTTTCGCCGGAAAGACTGGATGTTAAAGGGAAACTGTCTATCACCATGCATTGCTTAAAAAGAAACACACACACACACACACACACACACACACACACACACACACACACACACACACACACACACACACACACACACCAAAAAAACAAAACAACAACAACAACAACAACAAACAAAAAACAACAAAACAAAAAAAACAAAAAACAAAAAAAACAACAACAACAAAGCGAAAATTCATGTATGTTCATTCAGCTAGGCGTCGAAAAACTGTTGATTCATATTTATACAGTAAGTCCATTAGTCGTTCATTTGTATTAGTCGTATCTGGATGGGTACCACAAATTTATTGTTCAGATGATTCCTATGGATTGGTCTCCATTGATTTATCCAAATGAATAGATTAGAAGAAAAATATTATAACAACAATACTATATACATTTTTTTTAAATCATAGGTTAATAAACATGAACACAATGATCATTGTGTTCATATTTATTAACCTATGATTTAAAATATATATGTATATAGTATCCTTGTTATAATATATATTTTTTCTGGTCTATTCATTTGGTTATTTATTCACTTCCATTGCAAGCTAAGCACCTCGACCGCTTTTATTTGTTTACCTTGCCACTGCTTGACAAAATAGAACAAATCTAGGATGACTCCTTGCGTTTCGTCATATAGGTGAATTCATTATTTCTTGCGTTTCGACATTAGGTGAATTCATCGTTCCTTGTGTTTTGTCAGTAGGTGAATTCATTGTTCCTTGTGTTTTGTCACTAGGTGAATTCATTGTTCCTTGCGTTTCGTCATAATTATAGGTGAATTCATTGTTCCTTGTGTTTCATCATATAGGTGAGTACATTTGCCTATATCTCTTCTAGTTTGTCAACCTCACCAGCAATTGTTCACGAATTGCTTGCCACTGTTTGGTTTACTTCGTTTCTGTTTGCTCCCTCCTCCCCCCCCCCCACCTCCACCCCCACCACCACCTCCTCACTTTTTTTCCTTTCTTTATTAATGATTTTTTTTTTTAATGAAAAACTCATTGACAGTTTTTGCTCATTCATTTTTTTTCTTTCTTTCTTTCTTCTGCCCGTGATCCATTACTCCATTTCTTCCTTCCGTCATTCATTCATTCATTCATTCATTCAAAAAAAGAAAGAAAAAAAGTTCGAAACCTCCATCCTAACCGCTTGACCTTTTTGTTCCCGTCGCACTTACGTTGGTTGGCAGAGTCGACTTTATGACTTGCCTATTTCTTTGATCTCCGCCGCTAACGTGTTTCGCCTGAGTGATTCTACAGTGTGTTGGGAGATAGGTTGGTACGTGTCGTTGTCCCCACCTTGAAATGAGGGTGGTGTTTATGTGGTCTACACTATGCCGCCTCGATGGAAGGACACAGAAGGCAGTCGTCAGGTTTGTGTCAGAGGCACGTCTGTGTTTGATCTGATGTCGTGATTGACAGGTACGTAAGGGTAGGGTTCGTTTTGAAAGGTAGGGATTATAGACAGACTGAGACACACACAGAGGAACACAGAAAGGCACAGGCGCACGCAGACACACACACACACACACACACACACACACACACACACACACACACACACACACACACACACACACGACACACACACACACACACAAAACACACACACACACACACACACACACACACACGAACACACACACGCACACACACACACACACACACACACACACACACACACACACACACACACACACACACACACACACACACACTGAGCTACATTAATCTCTCTCTCTCTCTCTCTCTCTCTCTCTCTCTCTCTCTCTCTCTCTCTCTCTCTCTCTCTCTGTGCCTGTCTGTCTGCTCTCTCTCTCTCTCTCTCTGTGACTGACTCTGCCTGCCTGCCTCTCTCTCTCTCTCTCTCTCTCTCTCTCTCTCTCTCTCTCTCTCTCTCTCTCTCCCTCTGACCTGCCTGCCTGCCTCTCTCTCTCTTTGACTCTGCCTGCCTGCCTCTCTCTCTCTCTCTCTCTCTCTCTCTCTCCCTCCTTCCCTCGTCTCCACACCCCTCTCCTTGCCCACAACCCCCCACCTCCCTCACCACCTTCACCACCACCCCCCAACCCCCAACCCACCCCCGCACGCCCTGTCGCCACGTCTCCCTTCTCTCTGTGATCCTAATGGTCACGCGAGCCCATAGCTCACCGTCTTCGTTAAAAGTCCATCCCCGTCAAGTCTTAAGACAGCAAATAATTAGTAGCCCCTCTGGGGAGCACGCCCCTCGCCCGCCCCTTATTGCACGAGCAAACGAACCAGCACACGGCGAGGGAACTTCCTCAATAGCCAGCTTCTTGTAGTAGTAGTAGTAGTAGTAGTGGTGGTGGCAGTGGTAGTGTGGACAGA
>JABMCL010002686.1:35000-40000 GCA_018857735.1 Alviniconcha marisindica | reverse complement strand
CGGAGGGGAGAGGCGTGGAAAGAGGAAGCGTTCGACGCTCTTCGTCAAAAGGACGAGAGAGGGTCACCGTTAATCACACGAGCCCTGGAAATGTTTCAAAGGCGGCGCCGGGGAAAGCTGAGAAATGGGGTGGAGCGCATATGGGCTTTTCCGGGCGCATAGATACCGTCCTGAACTGAACTGAACCGAACTGTCTTCGTTAAGTTGCAATTTACTGTCAGTAACCCAGTCCTTTATGTCAGAAACTCGGGGTTTGAAGGTCGTTCCTAGCGCGCGTCGTCGTTGCACCAGTTCCGGATTGCGTGGTTCGTGCAGGTGGATGTCCCCAGCAGCAACAACAGCAACAACAACAACAACAACAAAAATGCTGACAGGAGAGGTTGAAAAATGATCTGACCTAGAGGTCGTGTGCATGCAGAGCTCAAACAAACTCGATATGAATTAAGACAAACAAAGGACGACTCCAAACGTTCTTGTTGCATTTGTGCTTAAATTGTCTTTGCTTTCTTAATTCCTATTAGACCCAAACACATAGAAGGTTCAAAAGAACGCTATTTATTAGGACAAAACACAGCATGCGAATTTTCGGGGTAATTCCCTTTATCTAGCTACAAGACGACACTTAAACAATAGTTAAACGGTAAAAAAATTAGATGGAGAGCTAAGCCACTTATCTGTTTTGGGTTGATCTATGTTGTTTTTGTGTTCACTGCTTGGAAAAATCCAAGTTTTGTCAAAATAAATAGCGTTCTTTTGATCGAACCTTTTATGTGTTTGGGTCTAGTATTAGAACGCCAGCAGTCTTTTTTTTTTTTTTTTTTTTTTTAATTCTGATTACTTAAATACCGCATCTACGTAAAGATAGGTATATAAATGATGCTAATCGGCGAGACACGAAACTTTAAAGATAATAAGTAACTTGGTCTTTCACGCCCAATCAAAACTTGTTAATGTCATAATAACAGATTATTTATCTTCAAAGATAACTATGAACTATGAAACATTTTAAGCAGTAAATCAGCAGAACACCTTCGTTAACTAAGCATAACGTGGTAGAGCATTGCATGTTAAGCGCATTGTCGGAACGATTTCTTTCTTCGAGTGCACGTCATGAATTAATAGATAAAGCCGATACAATAGCAACCACATACAATTTATTTTGTCTTTCTTGCTTTCTTGTTTGCTTGCTTGTTCGATTGATTACTGACTGACTGACTGACTGACTGACTGACTGACTGGCGACTCGCTCGCTCGCTCGCTCGCTCGCTCACTCACTCACTCACTCACTCACTCACTCACTCACTCACTTACTTACTTTCATATTGAGTTACTTTCCTAGATTCTTTTCTTACTTACTTACGTTTTTCCTTTTTTTTTTTTTTTTTTTTTTTACTTCTCTCCCCATGTTTTTCTTCTGTCTTTCTCTCTTCTTCTTCTTCTTTTTTTCTTTTTTTTTTCTCTCTCTCTCTCGTTCTTTCTTTCTTTTTCTTCTGCTTGCTTTCGTGTTTATATGTTTTTCTTCCTACCTTTTCTTTCTTTCTTTCTTTCTTTCTTTCTTGTAGC
This sequence comes from Alviniconcha marisindica, assembly GCA_018857735.1. NCBI lineage: Eukaryota > Metazoa > Mollusca > Gastropoda > Provannidae > Alviniconcha > Alviniconcha marisindica. The sequence continues at coordinate 38,437 of JABMCL010002686.1, read as the reverse complement.
CTTCGTGCATATTTATAAATTATTTTCTGTCATACCTACAATTTATTGTCTGTCTCGTTTTTTCCACCATTCTCTCAAAAGGCAGTGTATGAGCGAACAAGAACGAAGCAGGGTCAGACAAGTGCTGTCCCTTTCATCTATACGCAGCACATGTACATGCATATTTTATGCATCCATGCCTACCTCATTATATCGTCCTGAGCTAACCCCCATGCAGCTGACAGGACATTGAAATAACAGAAATAACCAGCTAACTTAATGCGTGATCCGAACATAGAGAAAGGTTCAAGAGAACGCTGACTTTAATTGAAATCATAGAAATCACCAACGAATACATGATCCAAACACACAAAAGGTTCAAGGGAACGCTATATTACTTGAAATCATAGACATAACCAACCAACTTAATCCATGATCCAAACACACAAGAGGTTCAAGGGAACGCTATATTACTTGAAATCATAGACATAACCAACCAACTTAATCCATGATTCAAACACACAAAAGGTTCAAGAAGAGAAAGGTGATTTTGATAGAAATAACCCAGTAATACATGATCCAGACACACAAAAGGTTCAAGAGAACGCTATATTACTCAGAATCATAGAAATAACCAACCAACTTGATGCCGCGTGATCCAAACACACAAAAGGTTCAAGAGACCGCTGATTTTGATTGAAATCATGGAGATAACCAACTAATACATGATCCAAACACACAAAAGGTTCAAGAGAACGCCGAATTTAATTGAAATCATAGAAATAGCCAACTAACTTAATGCATGATCCAAACACACAAAAGGTTCAAGAGAACGCCGAATTTAATTGAAATCATAGAAATAGCCAACTAACTTAATGCATGATCCAAACACATAAAAGGTTCAAGAGAACGCCCAATTTAATTGAAATCATAGAAATAGCCAACTAACTTAATGCATGATCCAAACACACAAAAGGTTCAAGAGAACGCTGATATTAAGTGAAATCATAGAAATAGCCAACTAACTTAATGCATGATCCAAACACATAAATGGTTCAAGAGGTTCAAAAAGAGAACGCTGATTTTGACTGAAATCATAGAAATAACCAACTAACTTAATGCATGATCCAAACACATAAATGGTTCAAGAGAACGCTGATTTTAATTGAAATCATAGAAATAACCAACTAAATTAATGTATGATCCAAACACACAAAAGTTTCAAAATAAAATGCTATCTTACTTGAAATCATAGAAATAATCAGCTGACTTAATACACGATCCAAACACATAAAAAGTTCAAGAGAATGCTGATTTTGATTTGACAAACACAGAACACGCGTATATCTTCAAGAGGAAACATCTTTCTCGGGCCATAGTTCAGGAGCTGTGTGAGAATCGAGGTGGCCGTCCTGAGCTGTCCGTCCTAACGAGCCTTCTGGTTTCCGTGGACGTAAAGCTATATTGAACCATGCTTCGGCATTTGTCACAGCTTGTCCCTAACATGCCAACTGACATCTGAGGACATTAAGCAACACTACCTACCTTTCTCGGGTATGTTTTAGTTTTAGTTTTTGTTGTTGTTGTTGTTGTTGTTTTTTGTTTGTTTTTTGACACTCGGCTAGTAAGCTGCAGTGACAGTCTTTATGGTCATAGCCTTCAGAACGACTGACGTCGGCCACTTGAACAGAAGAGAAAACTGTACATAGCCTGCAGAACGACAGATTTTTTATATTTTTAAATAGCCTTCAGAACGACTGACGTCGGCCGCTTAAACAGAAGAGAAAACTATACATAACCTTCAGAACGATGAAGTCGACCATTAAGTGGTCGACTTCATCGTTCTGAAGGTTATGTATAGGAGAAAGAAAGAAAAAATACATTGCCTTCAGAACGACTGAAAAATGTATATAGCCTTCAGAACGACTGAAGTCGGCCACTTAAACAGAAGAAAAAAATACATAGCCTTCAGAACGATTGAAGTCGGCCACTTAAAGAGAAGGAAAAAATACATAGCCTTCAGAATGACTGGTCGGCCACTTAAACAGAAGGAAAAAATACATAGCCTCAAAACCATGAAGTAGGCCACTTAAACAGAAGGGGGGAAATACATAGCCTTCAGAACCATGAAGTCGGCCACGTAAACAGAAGGAAAAAAAATACATAGCCTTCAGAACCATGAAGTCGGCCACGTAAACAGAAGGAAAAAATACATAGCCTTCAGAACCATGAAGTCGGCCACGTAAACAGAAGGAAAAAATACATAGCCTTCAGAACCATGAAGTCGGCCACTTAAACAGAAGGGGAAAAATACATAGCCTTCAGAATCATGAAGTCGGCCACTTAAACAGAAGATACAAATGTATATAACCTTCAGAAGGACTGAAGAGGGAAAGAAAAAGAAAGAAAAAAACATAGCCTTCAGAACGATGAAGTCGGCTACTGAAAGAGAAGAGAAAAAATTACATGGCCTTCAGAACGACTGAAAAATGTACATAGCCTTCAGAACGACTGAAGTCGGCCACTTAAACAGAAGAGAAAACTGTACACAGCCTTCAGAAAGACTGACGTCGGCCGCTTAAACAGAAGATACAAATGTACATAACCGTCAGAACGATGAAGTCGACCACTTAAACAGAAATGAGAAGAAGAAAAAAGAGAAAAAAATACATAGCCTTCAGAACGATGAAGTCGGTCACTTAAAGAGAAGAGAAAAGATTACATAGCCTTCAGAACGACTGAAAAATGTATATAGCCTTCAGAACGACTGAAGTCGGCCACTTAAACAGAATGAAAAAATACATAGCCTTCAGAACCATGAAGTCGGCCACTTAAACAGAAGAGAAAACTGTACATAGCCTTCAAAACGAGGAAGTCGGCCACTTAAACAGAATGGAAAAAATACATAGCTTTCAGAACCATGAAGTCGGCCATTTAACCAGAAGAAAAAATACATAGCCTTCAGAACCATGAAGTGGGCCACTTAAACAGAAGAGAAAAATGTACATAGCCTTCAGAAGGACTGAATTCGACCACTTAAACAGAAGAGAAAAAACAACAACATAGCCTTCAGAACGATAAAGTCGGCCACTTAAAGAGAAGAGAAAAAATTACATGGCCTTCAGAACGACTGAAAAATGTATATAGCCTCCAGAACGACTGAAGTCGGCCACTTAAACAGAAGAGAAAAATGTACATAGCCTTAGGAACGAGGAGGTCGGCCACTTAAACAGAAGAGAAAAATGTACATAGCCTTCAGAACGACTGATTTTTTTTTTATTTTTTTTTATATAGCCTTCAGAAGGACTGAAGTCGGCCGCTTAAACAGAAGAAAAAAATACATAGCCTTCAGAACTATGAAGTCGGCGACTTAAACAGAAGAGAAACTGTACATAGCCTTCAAAACGAGGAAGTCGGCCACTTAAACAGAATGGAAAAAAATACATAGCTTTCAGAAC
>JABMCL010002686.1:12500-20000 GCA_018857735.1 Alviniconcha marisindica | reverse complement strand
GGCGCAGTCACGCTCTGCGGCACACATAAAACAAAACAATAAAATTCACAGCTCGCTGATGAAGTCCAACGACGACGGCGGCAACTCTAGCTTACACAGACACGGACTGATGCTGAAAATTCAAAACTGAGCGAACACTACGAGAAATGTATCCCTTTTCTTTTCTTTTTTTTAACATCATCCACACACACACACACACACACACACACGCATCTCCTTCCGTCCGTCCTTCCTTCCTTTCCAACACGAAGAAGCAGAGGGGTGCTTTCGCGTCTCACACCGTACCCCTACACCCACAAAAACAGAAAGAGATCGTAATGCATTCATAACGGGTTCCTCTTCCTGGTTTTAATGGAGCAATGAAGGGCAACAAGAGCCAGCGAGGGAGCGCTCTTTGTGGCCGAAATAAAATTTTGTAGCCCGAGCAATGAAATGGAAGAAAATATAAAAGCGGCAGCAAACTTACCGTTGAGTCGAAGCGTGAGTGTTGCCTGCTGACAGTGTGGGGGTACAGACTACATGCAGCAGCCGACGGCCGAGTGAGAATGATGGATAAAACTGTGCAAGAAGTACTCGCTACTACAATGTGCCAAACGACAGCCATGCAACAACGCCGAACGAACGAGCGAAGGAGCTTTGATTTTCGTCTCAGTCCGTCTCGCTTCCCTTTGTACAGTTCCGTACCGTACGGTCTCGATGCGGTATTTCTTTCGCTCAGATTTTTCAATCCTCCAGTATGAAATGGGAAAATAAAAAAAATAAAAAGTATATTTTTTTTTATGGAGAATAAAACTGCACCTCTACACCCATGCACGCACGCACACTTCTTTTGCACCGTGTGTCTGTCAGTGTGTGTCTTTGCAAGAAAATTCTACCGGCGGAAGGGAAATAGAACGAAGCAGACGAAAGCAGACCGCAGCGTTGCCGACAAGCGGTCGACATCCGCGCGAGCCACTAGGTCACGCGCAGGGGGCGGGGCTTGGGGCTTCAATAACCACGCCCCCTGTCCGACAGGCTGAGAAAGCGACACTGACAGAAATTCTCCCAATTACGGCTTCAATCTGACTGATTTCTCTGTTCCTTTGTCAGTGAGTAAAGTTGAAATAACTGCAAGTCTCTTTCTCTCTCTCTCTTCTTTTTGTGTCTTTGTTCATGGTCGTTGTAATTGTCTGTTGCAATGAGTGTGAAGCCGATTAGGATTACCTTAGTTACTGGATTATAACGTATTAAAAGAAGAAGAAGAAGAAGAAGAAGAAGAGAAGATGAGGAGAAGAAAAAAGGCAGTTACTGTGTGATTTTTTTTTTTTTTTTTTTTTTAGCGTTAGTCAACCGTAATTTATTCGAGGGATTCAGTTTACTGTGCACTTTCAAGCAATAATAACAATAAAAATCGCATATGCTATTCACGAGCCGGGCCACGACTTCTTATGACGAAAAACGGCAAAATTCAATGATGTGTTGGTTTGTGTGCCTGACCACAGTGTTCAGAATGATTTATAAGGTGGGACTTCCTACTGTCTGCACCTTTCGACCGCCCGAAGGGGTACGTATTTTATGAATCACGCTAAAAGGTTATTGCAAATCTATGTACAAGACAGCAAACCTCCACTACCTGGTATAATGTAGAGATTATATCGCCTGTTTACGACTATCCGATGGCCGGTTTATTTCAGACAGACGTATAAATTGAGTTACTATACACGAAGACACGCATGCTGCTGCAAATTCACACATCTAATCACTTCATTCTCACATGATGGCACGCATTTGTAATTGCGGCGCTGTTCTAAACTTGTGCCAGTCTGTTGTCCGACGATTTTTGTTATTAAATTATAGCATTGTGATTAGAAGGAAACTGACACAACTGTCCGTGCGTGTCAACTGCATGAACTGAAGCAGCAAATCGAGTTGTCTTTCGAAGTGTTATACATCACATGAGTGTTGGAGAAATCGTGCTCAAAAATGGTTGAGTTGTTTGCTTTTTAGCTTCATTTTTCTCTCTTTATTATTCGTCTGCATTGTCACTTTTGTCATCGAGATCATCATCGTTATTATCATTATCATGATGTGACAGACAGACAGACAGACAGACAGACAGACAGACACACAGACACACAGACACACAACACACACACACACACACACACACACACACACACACACACACACACACACACACACTTTCTCTCTCTGCGTCTGTCTGTCTGTCTGTCTGTCTGTCTGTCTGTCTGTCTGTCTGTCTGTCTGTCTGTCTGTCTCTGTCTCTGTCTGTCTCTGTCTGTCTGTCTCTGTATGTGTCTGTGTCTGTGTCTGTCTCTCTCCCTCCCTCCCTCCCTCCCCACCCCCCTCTCTCTCTCTCTCTCTCTCTCTCTGCATTGTGGCTTTGAATCACAGTTTGTGTTCTACTTTATACTATTTTCTTTTAAGCCATACCTGTTTTCCTTTGTCATATTATTATTAGTTTTACCACGTTAAAGTTAATTCCTGTTTAACTCTGTTCGTTTAAATATTAGATTTAGAACATGTTACAGTCAAGCTGTACAATCTCCCTAAATAAAAATTAAATGCTCGGGGGAATTTTGTTGTTGTTGTGTTTTTGTTTTTGCTTTGTTTTGTTTTCTTGTTCTTCTTCCAAATGCTGACAAAACAGTTTAAATATTACATACTCCGACAATCACAAATTTTGTTTCTTTTCCAATAGTATAATACATTTTATCACATAATCTCACACTGTCAATTTCCAGTGGATGAAATTCAAAAGAACGAAGAAACAAATATCACTGACAAAAGCACAACAACGAAAATACCAAACTGTTCTAAAAGTGCAAAGAAAAATATTGCATATTCTGAAGTTATAATAATAACATCTAAACACTAAAAACAACAACTAACTAACTGTAGACTATATGAGTTACACAAAATAGTGCAGCTGTTTCATATGAAAGGAAAAACTGCAAGACTTCTGAATTTTCTCGATGTTTCCGTTCCTATCTTCTTTCTGTGGGACGGTAGAGTGGGTTTGGAGGTAGGTGTCTTTTTCTGTGTGTGTGTGCTTCAAAAATCACTCTTATTTTATTGCAAAGACGACATTAGCTGAAGAATTCAAATATATAAATATGCACATTAATATCGTCGAGATTTGTTTGTGTGCTTCATTTTGTTGTTGTTATTCTCCTGCAAAAAACATTAGCTGAAGAATTCAACTCTATAAATTTGCGCATTAATATCGTCGAGATTTGGTTGTGTGCTTCAAAAATGATTGTTATTCTCCCGCAAAAACAACATTAGCTGAAGAATTCAACTCTACAAACTTGCACATTAATATCGTCGAGATTCAACTTTTCAATCAAGACAAGTCCAGCCATATCAAAAAAGACAGAACAACAACAACAACAACAAAACAATACAAAACAAACAAAGAAGTGAAATATTTGTCCATTTGTTGTTCACCGAAGGTAGCTCTGCCAGTACTTTGTATTTAACACCCAAGTCAACAATGAAGGGGATATCAGGGCGACAGTTTTTTGGTGATAAAGTAAACTAGATTTCTTTTCCGCAGTGGCCTACCGAATCAGACAGACAGGAGTCCATGTAGTTAATTACGGTGCTGTCGTGGAACAGTTACTTACTTGGTTGGTTAGTTAGTTAGCTAGCTAGCTAGCTAATTAGCTGGTTAGTCAGTCAGTTAGTTAGCTAGTTAGCTGGCTAGCTAGTTAGTAACTGCACAGTTAGTAACTGGATTATACGGTCCTGTCTATCGCGGAAAAAAACCAAGGTTGGCTTCAGAAGGCTTCATTTCAAGCTTCTTCTTTTCTTTCTTGTTGTTGTTGTTGTTGTTCTTGATGCTTTTCTTCTTCTTCTTCTGCTTCTTCTTCTTCTTCTTCTTCTTCTTCTTCTTCTTTACCCCCACCCCTCCACTGTTACTCTTACTGTTTCTGCTTACTGTTTAATAATAAAAATAAAAATAAACTTGTGTACTGCCCGGTCGTTTATAAACGTATCGCAATTCATATTAACTAAACTCACGCTTTTATCGTCATCATCATTATCATCAACATCATCATTATTGGCAGTAGTAGTAGTAGTAGTAGTAGTAGTAGTAGTAGTAGTAGTAGTAGTAGTAGTAGTAGTAGGAGGAGGAGGAGGAGGGGAGGAGGAGGAGGAGCAATAGCATCGGTATAAAGTAATGTGTGTGTGTGTGTGTGTGTGTGTGTGTGTGTGTGTGTGTGTGTGTGTGTGTGTGTGTGTGTGTGTGTGTGTGTGTGTGTGTGTGTGTGTGTGTGTGTGTGTGTGTGTGTGTGTGTGTGTGTGTGTGTGTCGGTGTGTGTGTGTGTGTGTGTTGTGTGTGGTGTGTGTGTGTGTGTGTGTGTGTGTGTGTGTGGGTGTGGGTGTGTGTGTCGGCGTGTGTGTGCGTTTAAAAAACATTTAGAAGATACTGCCATCCTCTACGTTTAACCATACAGTGTAATTCACACAGTGCCTTCAAACCTTGAACTGAAACACAGCTTTAGGACATAATTTTATATGCAAGCAATGATAAAACTGGCGCAGTACGATTATGGCTTTGATTCGAACACGAACACAATTTAATGACTACAATACAGACATTTAATATCTGTCGCAACTATCTGTGATCGATTTTAGTACCTGAGCCAATAAAGAGCCAATGTATTGTATTTGTAAGGTGTTATTTCACAACTGATATGGATATGAGAGTATAAAAGGAGTATAAAATTGCTCAAATGGTTTAAAATGGGTTGTTGTGAGCCGGTTTGACTTAGCGGTAAAGTCGCTAGACTGGTAAGCAGAAGGACCTCGGCTCGATTCCGCTTCGGGTCTCATCTCTCTTCAAAAGTTGTGGTCTGTGGACACTGCATTGTGACTTGGTCCCTCGCAAATTAATGAAACATTAAAATGGCTCGCATCGCTACACATCCTAATGCAGGAGTCATTCTGGTGGTGACAGTGTAGCGTTAGGCATAGTCTCCTTCTTCTCCCACCTCTAGGGATCCCGGTCCCTGCGTGTACCACTTCGGAGACAACTCCGAATTAAACCAGTTTAACCAAAACCGGTTTGGCCCAGCGGCAAGATTTTAGGCTGGCAAAGCGGTGGAGATCGGTTCGATTCCCGTTTCGCCTACCATTTGTCTAAAATACAACAACAACAAAACACAACAAAACACCCCCCCCCCAAAAAAAAACAAAAAAAAACCCACCAACAACAAAACACAACAACAACAACACAACAACAACACAACAACACACACACCACCACACACACACACCACACACACACACACACACACACACACCACACACACACACACACACACACACCACACACACACACACACAGACACACACAAAACAACAACAACAACAACAAACAAACAACAACAACAACAACAACAACAACAACAACAACAACAACAAAAAGCAAAAACAAACAAAACAAAAAACATGGTTTGTGGACACTGTCTTCTGACTTTTCTCTCCTCACAATAATGAATGAAACAATAAAATGGCTCTCATCGCTGCCCATACTAACTCAAACATGCCAACATTCTTCCAACACTGAGTACGAAAACAACACAGCTCAGCCAAAAATAGCTAAAGAGCTTAGCTCTTCATCTCATTTTTCATCGTTTTTCACCGTTTAACGGTTGTTTAAGTGTTGTTTTGTAGCTTGGTAAAGGGGATTACCCTGAAAATTCGCATGTTGTGTTATGTCCTTGTAAATAGAGTTCTTTTGAATCTTTTATGTGTGTGGATCATATTAACGCAGAAAATAATTCTGATTGGTGAGAATATAGCGTTAGGTACAGTCCGCCCCAATCTAGCCTATACCACAGGTACGTAATTCTTTCAATAGGCTATTCTGTACCCGGGTATATTTTGGACAAGGTGTGCGCCGAGTCCAGCTAATGCACTTGAGTAATTTCCAAAGGTCTAAGGAACTGTGAAAATGGAACAGGAACACTTTTCTGCAAGACAGATGCAAGGCACACACACACACACACACACACACACACACACACACACACACACACACACACACACACACACACACACACACACACACACACACACACACACACACACACACGCGTAGGTACATCAATGATGGAGATATATAACCTAATATAAGACACATATGTATACATATCATCAGGTGAAGACAGATATGAGGGTAACTGGATTTTTATGTCCTCTCAACTACGAAAGGTCACGTCGGGACGGATTTTTATATATGTAAAAGAGACATATGACACGGCCATAAGAGAGCCATAAAATAAAGACTTACCACTGAAGCGGAGCGGATGTAAATGCTAATGTAATGTAATTTCTTCCTGTAATGTCCGTTGTTTACAGGAAAATAAACACTGCAACGAATCAGTACCTTAGGAATAGTTTAAATTGATTTGTCTTCAGCGGAATTTCGTATTAACAAAACAAAACAAAAACACAAAAAAGATTAAAAAGAAAAGAAAAGAGACAGACAGACAGACAGAGACACAGACAGACTGACAGACACAGAGACAGAGACACAGAGGCAGAGGCAGACAGAGAGACACAGAGACAGACACAGAAAGAGGCATAGAGAGACACAGAGACAGACACAGAAAGAGGCATAGAGAGACAAAGAGAGAGAGAGAGAGAGAGAGAGGCCTAGGACAGAGATTGACAGAGAGAGACTGACAGAAAGAGACAGACATAAACACAGAGACAAAGAGACAGGGGTACAAACAGACCGAGGGAGAGACAGAGAGAGACAGACAGGAAGCAGGCAGGCAAAGACAAAGAAAAACACAACTGAAGAGAAAGACAGACTGACCTGGATACATCAAATGCTGCCTTCAAATAATAGACGATCTTCGGAAATCCAGGGGACTGCACTCGGTAAGAGCCTTCGGGCATGGACCTGTATATATAGGTCCATGCCTGCGGGTGTAGCGCAGAGTAGGCACGCTTTTGTTGGGGTACAGTGAGCAGTGGGAAGACGACGGATACCCGTAAACAAAAGGCAGAAAGGCATCAGAAATGCCGATCAAACACTCACTGCTCGCGGGGAACACGCAGATCGGATAGTAGGTTCCCCCAGCTGGTAGTCTAGTATAAATTATAATAGGTCCATGCCTGAAGATCTCAAAGTTTCGCAGATCGGCTCTTCTCCGCTGCCACCTCCATTCAGGGGAATTCACTCTCTCGGAGTAAGAAAACACTGTCAAATTATCTTCGCCTGTTATTTCCGGAAACCGTCTGTTATATACCAACAAAAATCTACACGGTCTCATATTTGTCTCCTTATTCCATTCTATGCACATCTAAACCGGGTAAATGCAGCTTTAACTACAATTACAGAACGTAAAACTCGATGCTAAAAGATTACGAGACCCCGTCTTCTCAACAGCGGTCTCGGTTGCCTCACAGCGGTCGCCCGGTGCCGCGAAGCTGTCAGGTTAGACAACTCGGCAGTGAAGGATTTATGGCTTAGTCGGC
>JABMCL010002686.1:0-2500 GCA_018857735.1 Alviniconcha marisindica | reverse complement strand
GTAGGGAAGGAGCAAAGACAATGCATCAGTACAGGCTCCATGTCACTCCGCTGTACAACATGTACACAGTGGAACCTCACTGACATCGTCCTTTGTAACCAGGCCCACTAACAAGCTTCAAGTCAAACTGGAAAATTTAAAAAAGTGGCGTGTGTGTGTGGTGTGTGTGTGTGTGTGTTGGTGTGTGTGTGTGTGGTGTGTGGGGGATTTTAAAAAGTAAAACCCTCAAAAACAAATTCTCTGTTCCTTATCAAATACTGTGTTATGGTAAATGTGTTTTCGGAAAAACTCCCTTTAAAAAAAAAAAATCAATTTCTTTTTCTGTCAAATTGGTTGTTTTTTTGGGGTTTGGGTTTTTTGTTTTGCTTGTGTGTGTGGGGGTGTGTGTGTGGGGTGTGGGGGTGGGGGTTTGTGTGTGTGTGTGGGGGTGTGTGTGTGTTTTGTGGGGGGTGTTGTTTTTCAAATAACTGGCCCATCCCATGCCCATGTTCGATGACAAAAGTTTAACGCACAAGTTGCAAGTAATGGTTAAAGGTGCCAGACATCATCAATTCATTTTGAAAATTACATTTTTCTTTTCAACCTGCGCTCTCACTGAACGGTCTGCATTCCCAATTTCAAGGAAGTCAGAACTTTAGCATTCTGATTAGTGCTAGACAACCCACTAGCACAATGTGTTTTTATCGGAAAAGTCATAATCTGGCAGTCCTTGCAGATAGTTTAAGTGTTCAAAAGAATGTCATTCCTGGTCTCAACAGTGTGCTAACAGGCAGATTTTTTTTTTTTTTTTTTTTTTTTTTCTTTTTTGCTAACAGGCAGAGTTCATTAAATACAGAAAGATTACAGAAAAAGTGAAAAAGGCCTAAGAACCAGCACCTATGTGGGTAACTGAAATTTTAACTGTGGCAAACAGGAGCGAAACAATGAAGAGAGAGCAGTGCTAGAACCTAAAAACCATACTTGCAACATGTCTGGGGTGTTGTTCAGTAAGGTTCCACTGTGTACCAGTCTCACATGCATGTTAAAATGACAACAGATTACAACAATATTCAGCTCAGCTACCCAAAACTTTGTATTCCTCTCTCAGTTACAATACACAGCATCCAACAACACACTGAGGGACACCAAAGCAACCTAATATTTGTTACTCTGTAAGTTACAAATTAAAAAAAAAGATGGAAAACTTGATCATGGATTATATATACAGACAGTACATAACTATACTGAAAGGCTACATTTGCATGCATAAGTTGATGTAAGCCTCCTCAAAGAGAATACATGCACAGATACAGGGGGGCGATTCATGCTTAGCACCTTCAGGACCTATAACCCAACTTTGACAGTAAATAAATAAATAAAATCAAAAACAAACAAACAAAAACTGAACACTGAAAGCATACAATTTCCTTCATTTAGACTCCTACCCCAGAGCACAAACAGACCACGTAAGGTAATGCAAAAGGCACCAACACCCAGGAAAGAGAGCAAGCCTTCAAACCACAGCAATCATTTTTTATGACCAGGGGGTACTGCCTATGCATTTCTCCTCCCCAACCCACACTCCCTCAGTCCATCCCCCTCCGAGACAAACCCTGCTGTAGGAAGCCATTACTGCTACATTACAGACCTTCGACACCCTAGGTTACCATTCAAACTTGCCAGATGTTTCAGATTTACCCATCTCTTCAGAGTATACTGATACCATGACAGATTCTTATCTCCCCACACATCCCTTTCTAACATAATTACAAATTTATGTCGTTATAATTTCATGCGTTACAGATCTAAAATTGTACCACAACAACTGAATGGTGCATAAGGCATTGATGTTGCTGGCATTGTGTCCCTAGTAATCACATCGATGGGAATTTATCCTCTTAGCAAAGTGCCTATTTTCACAATTGTAAATTTGTTGGCTTTTTCATTTTACTTCTACAGGTTATGGGCTGATATTGATTCCATACTCCAGACAGAATCCTTGTCACGCTGTTTCTTTTTTCAATAAGTGATGGCATACAACTTCATTCTTCCTCCAACTCTAAGCGCGACTTCCAACTCATTCTCTAAAACATCAATTAAAATAACACATTTGGCAATGTGTCCGCTAAGCTTAAAAATGACAGCAGCCAGTCAAAACTGCTGTGGTTTAAAGGCTACCAGAACAAGCATATGAATCTGAGTTACTCAGGAGGCAGAAGGAACAAAAACAAATTTAAAAGCATGAACACAAGACGTTCAGTGATCTGGTGAGGTTAGCTGTATTAGAGTTCAAACCACAGGTTAACAACTAGAACTAGAAACATAATTTCAAAAAAAAAAATTAATGATAATAACCCCAAAAATGTAATAATAATCAAACCCTCAAAACACTTCTGAACTATCTGTAAAACCAAACTGAAAAATAACACTATCTAAAAAATAAAAAATAAAAATGTTTAAAGGAAAGACAAAAAAACTAAACAAAAAAACTTGAATGTACACGGCAACAACATGGTAAGCA
>JABMCL010000390.1:217500-225056 GCA_018857735.1 Alviniconcha marisindica | reverse complement strand
ACTTTCTAAGCCTTCTCGTGCTGTGAATAATACTGAATCAGTCGAGTCACTCCAGCGCCTGTTGCACAGACACCGAGGATAGTACCTGTTCGTCACTCCAGCGCCTGTTGCACAGACACCGAGGCTAACAACTGTTCGTGATGTCGTCGAAGAAGCCTGCAGTCAAAACAGCGGCCAAACCCGCCCCCAAGCCGGCCGCGGGTGGAGCCGCCAAGGCCAAGACATCGACACCCGCCAAGAAACCTGCACCGAAAGGTGAGAACAGTAGTGATAATTAGCAACTAACTTGATGCTTTACGCCCAGTCAATCAGTACGGTTATATCAGGGCGAAGAGAACAGTACTGGAGACAAAGCGGAATTGACCGCGCCCGCCCGCGCGCGCACGAGCACACACACGGCACACACACACACACACACACACACACACACACACACACACACACACACTCTCTCTCTCTCTCACACACACACACTCTCTCTCTCTCTCTCTCACACCCTCTCTCTCCTCTCTCTCTCTCTCTCTCTCTCTCTCTCTCTCTCCACACACACACACACACACACACACACACACACACACACACACACACACACATTCCCTCTCTCTCTCTCTCTCTCTCTCACACACACACACACTCTCTCTCTCTCTCTCTCTCTCTCTCTCTCTCTCTCACACACACACACTGATATGCTCACCATGCACACACACTCACACAGATAGGCTACACATCCATTCATCCAGAGAGAGAGAGAGAGAGAGAGAGAGAGAGAGAGAGAGAGAGAGAGAGAGAGAGAGAGAGAGAGAGAGAGACAGACAGACAGAGACAGACAGACAGACAGACAGACAGAGAGAAGAGAGAGAGAGAGAGAGAGGAGAGAGAGAGAGAGAGAGAGAGAGAGAGAGAGAGAGAGAGAGAGAGATCAGGCCGGTACACCAAAAGGCATTATTCAAGCTTACCGGGACTATACCTAGCCTTCCTGCGCCTGTTGATGTCCTTGAACGGTCCTTTTGTTTGGCCGGTTCCAACACGACGCGAGGCCGGGCTGACCGATAAAGACCCAGGGCACAGCAAGTAGGTCAGTGACCACACGGGAAACCGGAGATCGCGTCAGTGCGAACGAAGGCTAGTAATTGGAAACAAGCAGGCTACTCCTGCACAGCGGATCCATGTGATAGCACCGGACTTCGGCAATTGTTCATAACAAAACAAAGTCCATTTTAACTCCTGCTTTCCAAGTATATTCAGTTTTGCCCCTCACCCCACCCCATCCCCAAGTCTTCTTCAAACATATGAACCGGTTTGGCCTAGTGGTAATTAGGCGTTAGGCTGGTAAGCAGAGGGATCTCGGTTCGATTCCGCTTGGGCTCTCCTTTCTCTTCAAAAGTTGTGGTCTGTGGACACTGTCTTGTGACTTTGTCCCTCACAATTAATGAAACATTAAAATGGCTCTCATCGCTGCCCATCTTAATGCAGGAGTCATTCTGGTGGTGACAGTGTAGCGATAGGTATATAATCTCCCTCCCCGCTCTTCCCCGACCTCCGTATCCCCTCCCCCCACCTTCCCACCCTCCCTAATAAGCCTTGTGGTTTCTGTGGACGTTAAGCACCACGTTTACTTACTTACTTCAAACATAATGTGATGTTTGAGTCGATCAGTCACTCGGGATTGTACAAGTTTGTAAACCGATGAGCTGTCGGACGACTGACCGATGAATATTAAGTATAAGTCAATGTGACTGCAACTGTATTTTATATGTGTTCGGCGTATGAAGTATAGCGTTTTGCGTTTTTTGAGCCGATGCGTCAAAAAAGAAGAAGATTTTTTTATGCAAGCATGTGTAGTTGATTTTATTTGAATTATCTGTTCCAGTCTGTACGCTGGCAGTTTCCCAGTTTTGGTTACTTTTTGAAGATCAAAGACAAGCCCGAGAACATCTTTATTAATCGTTTCTAAATGTCTTTCCTTGAGCCCCTTGGTCACTCGATCGTCAAGGGCATTTGTGCCGAAAACGTGCATATAGTTTCGTCCTGTTGGAATAGAAAACCAAACCAAACAAAAACAACAACAAAAACCAAACAATAACAATAACAACAACAGCAGCAACAACAACAGCAACAGTTCATACCGAGTTTTAAGCGTGTGTGTGCTGCCTTTTAATCGTCCGTCAACACTTGCGGTTGCTTTTGCTACGTCTTTGTTGTTTTGTTTTTTTGACGTCTTTCCAGCGCTAATGAACTCCCTTGTGTTGTCCTGGTTGAGCTCTGCTGAATCAACCATGTCCTGCTTTGTTGTCACGGTACAGTGGCTGCCACTAAAGCTGCCCATGCTGGTGCCAAAGCTGCCCCTGAAGGCGCCAAAGCTGCCCCTGCTGCTGCTACTGCCCCTGCTGCTACTCCTGCTGCTCCTGCTGCCAAGCCCAAACAGGAAGCGTTACCGGAAGTGGAAATCAGTTTGAAGGAACTGCCAGGTCGCTTTGAACGACACCAGGGGCAAGGCCAAGGAGTGTGGCAGGTATGTAAGGCAGTTTGTGAGACATTTTCTTGGTACCCATTTTTGATTAGACACAAAACAAAACAAAACACACACAGACACAGGCAGACAGAGACAGACACACACACACACAGCACACACAGACACACACACACACACACACACACACACACACACACACACCACACACGCACGTACGCACGCACGCACGCAGACAGACAGAGAGACACAGACAGACAGACACTGAGACACACGCACACACACACACACACACACACACACACACACACACACACACACACAACACACACACACACACACACACAAACCGGATGGCTAGGCCTATAGGTAGTTCAGTAACTGTGAGTATTGCGTCCCGCCAGCGACGCAGAGGCTTACCTGCGGACGAACAAACACCGTACCGAGTCAAAACACATTCACGACTCTTCTCTTGTGGACAGCCATACAAGGCCATACTCATGTGGACAACCACACATAGGCCATACTCATATGGACAGCCATAAATAGGCCATACTCATGTGGACAGCCATACATAGGCCATACTCATGTGGACAGCCATACAAGGCCATACTCACTTGGACAGCCATACACAGGTCACACTCATGTGGACAGCCATACACAGGCCATACTCATGTGGACACCCATACATAGGCCAAACTCATGTGGACAGCCATACACAGGTCACACTCATGTGGACAGCCATACACAGGCCATACTCATGTGGACACCCATACATAGGCCATACTCATGTGGACAGCCATACAAGGCCATACTCACGTGGACAGCCATACACAGGCCATACTCGTGTGGACAGCCATACACAGGCCATACTCATGTGGACAGCCATACATAGGCCATACACATGTGGACAGCCATACAAGGCCATACTCATGTGGACAGCCATGCATAGGCCATACCCATATGGACAGCCATACATAGGTCATACTCATGTGGACAACCATACATAGGTCATACTCATGTGGACAACCATACACAGGCCATACTCGTGTGGACAGCCATACACAGGCCATACTCATGTGGACAGCCATACATAGGCCATGCTCATGTGGACAGACATACATAGGCCATGCTCATGTCGGATTAAAGGCTGGAACTTTTTCAACTGATTATCGTCTGATTCACAACCCTGAGAATGGACCCGACCTTTAACATAATTATTAGCCTAATACTATCTATAGACACGGACCTCAACCTCACAACCGATTGCGTGTACCCCAAATATCCCAACATTACTGACATTTAAAATAGAATACCTCTGTAGACACCTACCTGAGCCTCATACCCGACCGCATGTACCCCATAATTTATGGTCCATCATCTCTGACCTTTAACACATTACTCTCTGTAGACACCGACCTGAACCTAATACCCGAATGCATGTATCCCGTATACCCCGTTCCTCTGACCTTTAACATAATACCCTCTGTAGACTCCGACCTGAGCCTCATACCCGACTGCATATACCCAAGATGTCCCATGGTCACTGACATTTAAATTAGAATACCACTCGTAGACGTTGACCCGAGCCTCATACCCTGCTGCATGTACCCAGATGGTCCATCACCTCTGACCTTTAATATAATACCCTCTTTAGACACCGACCTGCGCCTCATACCCGACTGCATGTACCCCATGTAGCCCACCATCTCTGACCTTTAACATAACACCCTCTGTAAAACCTGAGCCTCATATCCGAATGCATGTACCCGAGATAGTCCATTACCTCTGACCTTTAACATCATAACCTCTGCAGACACCGCCCTGCGCCTCATACCCGAATGCATGCACCCCGTATAGCCCATCATCTCTGACCTTTAACATAATAATACCTTCTGTATAGACACCGACCTGAGCCTCATACCCGACTACATATACCCCGTGTGGCCCATCGTCTCTGAGCTTCAACATATTGACAATACCCTCTGTAGACAACGCCCTGAGCCTCATACCCGACTACATGTACCCCGTATAGCCCATCATCTCTGACCTTTAACCTAATAATACCTGTCTTATAGACACCGCCCTGAGCCTCATACTCGACCACATATACCCCGTATAGCCCATCGTCTCTTCAACATATCAATAATAGAATTAATACCCTCTGTAGACATCGACCTGAGCCTCATACCCGACCGCATGTACCCCAGGTGGCCCATCGTCATTGACGAGAGTGGGCGGGCGCTGGTCTTCCTACGCCACCGCGACTGCAACAACCTCAGCGCTCTGAATCACGAGGAGATGGAGCCCGACAGGATCCGAAGAGCTCTGCTCGGGGCCATCAGGTGACTGTTTGTTTGTTTGTTCGTTTGTTGGTTCGTTTGTTTGTTAGTTCGTTTGTTTGTTGTTGGTTCGTTTCTTCATTGGTTGGTTCGTTTGTTTGTTTGTTCATTCGTTGGTTCGTTGGTTTGTTTGCTCGTTTGTTAGCGTTCCTCGGCTAGTCCCTGAGGAGTACCCAATGCTGGGTGAGAAGGTAGCGCGTGCAGCCGTTTCCCCACACCTGTACATACATACATACATACATGACACGTTCACAGGTGCAGTGTTAACCCGCCACTCCGGCAGCTACACTCTCCGACTAAACTTAAGGATAGGTAACGATTCATTCTTGACACTGAACGCCCATTCACTCGCAACGTTGGCACCGGGACGAACCACACATCGACAGGTCACAAAACAAAAGTCCGCTTTATTTCTTTCTGCTACGTGTCGCTCCGTGTCTGAACAGGACCCGGAAGAAATGAAACTGAAATTGGCGGGCAGGCAGAAATTAAACCACACGGTATAAGGAAGCAGGCAAAACAAAAGTCCGCTTTATTTCTTTCTGCTACGTGTCGCTCCGTGTCTGAACAGGACCCGGAAGAAATGAAACTGAAATTGGCGGGCAGGCAGAAATTAAACCACACGGTATAAGGAAGCAGGCAGAAATTAAACCACACGGTATAAGGAAGCAGGCAGAAATTAAACCACACATTATAAGGAAGCAGGCAGAAATTAAACCACACGGTATAAGGAAGCAGGCAGAAATTAAACCACACATTATAAGGAAGCAGGCAGAAATTAAACCACACGGTATAAGGAAGCAGGCAGAAATTAAACCACACGGTAGAAGAAGCAGGCAGAAATTAAACCACACGGTAGAAGAAGCAGGCAATTATGCAAAAAGGTATATATTCTCCTCCACTCCGGGCTTAAAATTCTAACAACCTGATTGCTCTGGTATTGACGGAAGTGTGAAGAATGTCCAGGTATCGTCCGAAAAACCGAATGACGTAAGGCATACTGTTCAAGAAATACTAAATTGTCAGGTATGACAAACCGAACGACGTACGGTATACTGTTCAAGGAATACTAAATATCAGGTATGGCAAACCGGATGACATAAGATACTGAAGTGTAACCTACTGACTGTTCAGGTATTCAAACCTGACGGCGAAAGGCACTGAAGTGTATTGACTGTTCGGGTATGTCAAACCGGTTGCCGTGTGGTATTGACAGGGTGTACCGACTGTTCAGGTATGTCAGATCGAACGATGCGAGGTACTGAATGTTCAGGTATGTCAGACTGGACTGTCATGTACTGAATGTTCAGGTATGGCAAACTGGATGATGTCAGGTACTGACTATTCGGGTATGGCAAACTGGACGATGTCATGTACTGAATGTTCAGATATGGCAAATTGGACGATGTCAGGTACTGACTGTTCAGGTATGGCAAACTGGATGATGTCAGGTACTCAATGTTCGAGTATGGCAAATTGGACGATGTCAGGTACTGACTGTTCATGTATGGCAAATCGGACGGTGTCAGGTACTGAATGTTCAGGTGCGGTAAACAGGATGATGTCAGGTACTGACTGAGGTGTAACTGACTGTTCAGGTACGGACGATGTCAGGTACTGACTGAGGTGTACTGACTGTTCAGGTACGGCAAGCCGGACGATGTCAGGTACTGAATGAGGTGTACTGACTGTTTAGGTCTGGCAAACCGGACGATGTCGGGTACTGAATGTTTAGGTACGGTAAACCGGAAGTCAGGTACTGACTGTGGTGTACCGACTGTTCAGGTATGGTATACCACACGTCAGGTACTGAATGTTCAGTTATGGCAAACCAGGTAATGTCAGGTACTGACTGTTCAGGCATGACAAACCGGATGATGTCAGGTACTGACTGAGGTGTACTGACTGTTCAGGTATGGCAAACTGGACGATGTCGGGTACTGAATGTTTAGGTACGGTAAACCGGATGATGTCAGGTACTGACTGAGGTGTACTCACTGTCCAGGTACGGCAAACCGATGACGATCGACCTGAGTGAGAGCGGCAGCATCGACATGGTGGCGGACTTCTTCAACGAGATCATGCCCAACTTATGGGACCTCCTGCTCACCAGGCAAATCCTTGAGAATGACGAGTGAGTGACATCATCATCACCATCACCATCGTTACTGTTATCACTACCACCATCATGATTATCATCATCGTCATTACAACAGTTACCACCATCAGCGTAAGTGTCGTTGTCATCATTATCAGTGCTAGGTTTTGCGCGGCATAAGAAGCCGTTCTGCAGTAAAATCTGTTTTCGTTGTTATTACCATTGTCATCTCGTAGTCCTGTTTTCCAGCCCCCTTGGGGGGGGGAGGGGGTAGAGAGAGAGAGAGAGAGAGAGAGAGAGAGAGAGAGAGAGAGAGAGAGAGAGAGAGATAAGATAAGATAAGATAATACTTTATTACACAGGGATAAAGATTTAAGCACGTGTCGGCTATTTTGCAAATCTGTCCCTGATGACAAACACAGCACACTCAATACATCAAACAAAAATTCAATTAAATACGCTAGAGAAAAAACGACTTAAAAAAAAAACAAAAAATAATTTCTGTCTAAAACATCACATCATACGAGCAGAGTAATAATAAAGCAAAGTAAGAACATTTAAAAAAAAAAAAAAAATTAGGAGAGAGAGAGAGAGAGAGAGAGAGAGAGAGAGAGAGAGAGAGAGAGAGAGAGAGAGAGAGAGAGAG
>JABMCL010000390.1:192500-210000 GCA_018857735.1 Alviniconcha marisindica | reverse complement strand
GACGCCATTAGTAGTTGTGTAAATTACCGCGCACGTGTTTTGCCGAGTTACTGTTCTTGCAGTCCGAAGCTTGCGGGCAGATGCTAACAGGATTTTTGTAATTGTTATGTAATGGGAGGAATTCTCAGCTGGCAAGCAGCGAAACGAACCGAACTTGCACTGAGGCAGCGGCATAAAAATGTCCGGCCTTTTGGGACCAGTTCCGAGAACAGAATATAGAAAGCATTACTACTGTGTCGTGAGACAAAATTGTCTTTAGACGGGACAGTCGGTAAAGAATTCACCCCACAAAAAAAACAAAAAACAACAACAATACAAATGAACACATAACAACAACAACAACAACAACAAAACCAAAACAAACAAAAACTAGAATCAAAATGATAATAATAAATAAAATAATACGCAAAATTATGTCCATGGAGACTATTCTAAGCGCATACACACACACACACACACACACACACACACACAACACACACACACACACACACACGCACGCACGCACGCACGCACGCACGCACGCACGCATACTCACACGCACGCACGCACGCACCCACCCACCCACCCATCCACCCACGCACGCACGCACGCACGCACACACACCAAGAGCACAGTGAACCCTATTAATTGCATAAACACACTACGACACTTCATTCAGTAAGATATTCTTCCAGTCAGGGGGCGGACAGAAGAGACAGACGAGTTGTAGACAGTATTGACGAAGGTTGATAGACAGGTGAACCAGTTCAAAGGAAGAATATTGAAAGGGAAAGTCGGGTGTGAGCCGGTTTGGCCTAACGGTAAGGCGTTAGCTTGGTAAGCGGAAGGACCTCGGTTCGATACCGCTTCGGCTCTCCTTTCTCTTCAGAAAGGTTGTGGTTTGTGGACACTGTCCTGTGACTTTCTCCATCACTTCCTGCTGAAACATTAAAATGGCTCTCATCGCTGCCCATCTTAATGCAGGAATCATTCTGGTGGTGGCAGTGTAGCGATAGGTATATAATCTCCCTCTCCCCCCACCTCCATACCCCTTTCCCCCCCTTCTCCCCGTCCCTGATAAGCCTTATGGTTTCTGTGGACGTTAAGCACCATGTTTACTTGCTTACTTACTGGGGGTGAGAGTCGAGGTGGCCGTCCTGGGCTGTCCGTCCTAACGAGCCTTGTGGTTTCCGTGGACGTAAAGCTATATTGAACCATGCTTCGGCATTGGTCTCAGCTTGTCCCTAATAATACGCCTTATGGTTTCTGTGGACGATAAGCACCATGTTTACTTACTTACTTACGGGAAAGTGGGTGCTGGCGGTGAGGTGAGGACACAGAGACTCGTGCACGACGAAGGCGATGCCTCCGACGCGGGAGGAAGGGGGGCAGGAGGTGGTGCGGTATCCAGGTGGAGCTAGACGGCACACTTGGCTTCACCACCACTAGGGCGCAGCCGAGGGTCCAGTCCGTAATGAAGGCGTCGGACAAAACTCCCAGTCTCACACACGACAGAGCCAACGATAATGAACAAGAACAGCAGAATAACCCGAGTAAGTAACTTGGTTTTTCACGCCCAGTCAACCATTACGGTTACAATTATCAGGGCGAAGAATAACCCGAAGAGCTACTATAATAAAGTTGCACAAAAAAGAAAAAGAAAAAGACAAAAGAAAGAAAGGGGAAAAGAAAAAGAAAGAAAGGAAAAAGAAAAAGAGAAAGAAGAAGAAGAAGAAGAGAAAAAGACGCCGAAAGTGAAACTAACTGACCACTGTGTGCAAAACGTATTGTATAGGTAGGGTAAGGTAGGATCACTTCAGTACATGCGCAGCAGTGGTGCATTCACTCCACGAGCTTAGCCATAGCAGAAAGCAAAGCCGGAGACTGAGCCAGTTACAGTGCGGTGTACTGAAGCGCCGACTGGCGCTTGCTGCACCATGGGTTTGTCCCAGAATCTGCAAAGACCGAGCAAAATAAGTACGTAAACATGGTACTTAACGTCCACAGAAACCATAAGGCTTATTAGGGACGGGGTCCGAGCGACAGTCCACCTAAGTTTATGAGCGACAGTCCACCTAAGTTTATGAGCGACAGTCCACCTAAGTTTACGAGTAACAGTCCACCTAAGTTTACGAGCAACAGTCCACCTAAGTTTACGAGCAACAGTCCACCTAAGTTTATGAGCGACAGTTCACTTAAGTTTACGATCAACAGTCCACCTAAGTTTAACCCGTTCACTGCCAACAAACTATTATTGATGCAGTTTCCTCCAGAGATCACCCTTCAGAAAAGGTTGAGCAGACCAAAATATCTGCTTGGGGAATTTTGTATGCGTGAGAATATGCGAAAACCTAAACCCGTCAAACATGAAGTATTACGACGTCCTCTAAGTAGACGGAAAGCATTTTGTCAGTGACGTCATATGACGCCCTGGGGGAAGCGAATGGGTTGAATTTCTACTGCAGAACGATTTCAGCCGCACGACGACAGCTGAACTCTGCAATGCAGTTCATCATCGTAGAAAGAAAATTAACGTTGCCGTGACTCCGTGATTTCCGTCACAGGTGTCGAAAGAGGTATGGAGGACTGGCGTGGGAGGGATGGGGGGCGGGGGGCGGGGGGGGGCGTGGGCGGGGGATGTGTGTGTGTGGGGTGGGGGGGGGGGGGGGGAGGGATTTAAGCTCAGTTATTTCGACCTCGGGTAAGCGAAGTGATTGAGTGCCAATGTTAGAGGGACGCTCTGGGTTCGAATGTCGACAGGGAATCACGATTTTCACCTTCACTCTGTCGGAAACCGATTATCACTGTGGTTGTCAGTTTTCTTTCCATGGGTACATTTTGGTATGAACGCCCATAATCAATAAATTCGTAATCATCACCATCATCATCATTATTACCTTTGTTGTGATTATTACTTTTGTGAACCAGAAGCCATTGTTCTGACGAAAATGGCGAGAAAATAAAATGTAGATAAACGAGCACCGTGTTCGTCTGTAGTAAAGCATATTATTTTGAAACGTAATAACATCAATAAAAACAATCCAAAAATAATAATGTGCGACCCATTTCCGCACTCAAAAATCAATGACGAATATCTAAAAACAGATCATCGAGCCCATGGACACCAGTCCTTTTAGACGAGTTGGTTTTAGTCAAAACCAGTAATGGAAAAAAGACTAGGGCTCGTGTTTTCAGAGCAAGTTGACTCTCTTTGGTTTCAGGATCATTGGGTGCAGCTCCATATAACGACCCACGTTCAAATTTATTGTACTTGTATTTTAACCTGCTCTCTCTCTCTCTCTCTCTCTCTCTCTCTCTCTCTCTCTCTCTCTCTCTCTCTCTCTCTCTCTCTCTCTCTCTCTCTCTCTCTCTCTCACACACACACTCTCTCTCTCCCTCCCCCCCCTCTCTCTCTCTCAAACTAAACTTGCCCTTCTCGTACTTCTCTCTGACACACTTTGCAATGTTTTTCCATCACACAGAAAAACGGATCAATTTGAAATTCAAGACATCTCGGACGCATTTCTAGGACGGGCATCCCGCGGATGTTTCTGAGGGCCAGTATTTCTTCCGGCACGAGCGATCAGGGGAAAATTGTGTTGACGACGGCCGGGAGAAGTGTCAGCGTGCTTAATGTGCCTAATTCGCCGTGCAGCGAGTATTATCCGATAATGTGCAATTGAACAAATGTGTCAACTCTCACGAACCTCCGTCGATTGCTTTCCACCCCCAACTAGGTTCCCATACAGAGATCCCGGGAGCAAACATACTTCAATCACACCATTGCCTGCTGTCGGATGTGGGAGGGTGAAGCCCTAACACATCCCTTTCGTTGTGTGGTGATGACAGCTACAGCAGACTCGCCTGCTCGTTCACCGTGGAAATCCTGTCGCCACGGCTCGACTCCTGGGCTCGACAGGGTGAAGGACCGTTTTGCAGTTGTTCCGATGACAGCACACTCGCCTGCTCGTTCACTCTTGGAACTCCAGTGACCACGGCTCGATTTCGGGACCCGACAGGGTCAAAGACCGTTTTGCAGTTCTTCCGATGACAGTTGTACAGACTTGAGTCTCGCCACTCACCAATGCCCGCATGGACTTTGTGCGCACAGCACGCAATAAGATAAAGATCCCATTTCCTCCGTTCGACAAGTGAAGGCCTGAAGTCCGGGTGGAAGACCGTTTTGAAGTTCTTCCGAGTCAGCACTTGCGCAGACTCACCACTCACCACTAACCAATGCCTGCGTGGACTTTGTGTGCACAGCACGCAGTAAGACCATTGTGCACGATAAAGATCCCATTTCCTCCGTTCGACAAGAGAAGGCCTGAAGTCTAAGCCACACGATGCTTTGCAATCCCTGGCTGTGACAACTTGCGGTCAGCTATGCGTTGGATCCGCGGGTTGCACACGGCGTGATGAAGCCACACCGTGCTTCCCACTCGCTTGGCGCTCCAATGACCGGATGATTATGCCAGGTCAATTTAAAAGGCCGTCGCTTCGATCTCACTTCGACCCGGATAGATAAATTGGCATCCTGTTTTGATGACTGATTCACGCTCCAAGATCCACGCGAGTGGCGTGCAACGTGTGGCTTCATCTTTTGCTGGCCTTTGTATTGAAGAGTCCGTCATTTTACTTGACCTTCTTTCAGGCGACCTTTTGATCAGTCTGCGGCTGCGTGCTTTCCTCACTCAGATTCCCTCGCGAAACAGAACATGTAAAATTCTACGGCGTGTTTTTGACGTGCTTTCGGCCCGTGGACAAAAAGATCCGAGGACATGCCACACGCTACGATTTCAACCGCAAAACAAAGCGGCATCATCTAAAGCATCGTGTGGCTTAATTACACTTCACGACCGGTGGCATGGAACACACAGACAACACATAGCAGTAGAGAAATCGGACTAATCAGTGTGACTACTCCCAATGGAAGAGACGAAGAAGGACGCTGAAAATAACCCAATCTATTCAGTGCCATCCAATCCATCTATCGAACGATTGCTATGCCAACATGTTTCCAAGCACTGGACCCGAAAACAACCATGATAGCTCAACCAAAAAACAGATAGGTGGTTTAGCTCTCCATCTCATTTTTCATCGTTTTTCACCGTTTAACTGTTGTTTAAGTGTCACTTTGTAGCTTGATAAAGGGGATAACACCCAAAATTCGCATGTTTTGTCCGAATAAATTGCGTTCTTTTTAACCTTTTATGTGTTTGGAACTTACATCTATCGATTCGATCGATTGATCAATGAGTTGTTAAAGCCAGGCCAGGTGACTTGCATGAATGACGGAACAAACGAGGGAAAGAAGAAAACAAGAAAAGAAATACAAAATCCTGAATAACCGAATGAAAACGGATGATATACAATTACCACAGCGTCAAACACTTTGTGTTTGATGTTGATACGATTCAACATCGTTTTGGTCTGATAAAATATGTTGATGAACTACGACGATGACTGTGCTTTAAAAAGCAACCACTCATCTATCAGCCTTACAATATTGCAGCTGTGATCTTTGTTTAAGTTTATTAAAAAATTCGAAAGCAATTTCCACAATATCGAAATACCGCTGACAGTTGAGAGAGATGATATTTATAGTTCCTTTCATTTTATTGCTTGTTTTCTTTGTTTCTTTCTTTCCTTTCCGGCCTTTCTTTCTTTCTGTGTGAATCATTCGCGTGCGGAATTCCTTTTTTTTTGGTCTCCGCTCTTTATAATAATAATGTTAATAATAATAATAATGGTTTAATAATGCAATACTAAGCGCTTACATATCTTTAAAATGTATAGTTTGAGTTGCAACACAGTTAGCACATAACCACCACACACACCACACACACACAACACACACACACACACACACACACACACACACACACATGTACACACACACACACACACACACACACACATGACACACACACACACACTCACACACACACACACACACCACACACACACACACACACACACACACACACACACACCACACACACACACACACACACACACACACACACATACAACACACACACACATACACACACCACACCACAACCACACACACACACACACACACACACACACACACACACACACACACACACACACACACACACACACACCACACACACACACACACTCGTACGTCAGAGCAACGGGACCGACTACTTCTAGGTAGTAAGGTACAACTACTTAGAGGAAAGTATTCACCAGATAACATACTGACCAGAAAAAGGGACTATAAAACCCAATGGGCAAACAGACTGACAGAAACCAGCGGATCCATCTGTACAGGACGCAGCCTACTGTAGTAATCCGCCCAGTCTTAACAATGACAGACCCGCAGAAAGAGCTGGGACTGAGAACTGCGCCGTCACAACCTTTTCCATTACGCCCAGAACTGGGCCCCGTGGTTGTTAATGCAGTTTTATTTACCGTTTTCTTCCCCGGGCCCATCTCTCCCGACAATTACTTGAAAGTGTTTCAAACGTTTGAAAGGGCTGATCAGGTATTACTCATTTAAAGAACGGCATCGAGAATGAAAAGGACAACAATAGTTCGTGCTAAAGAAGAATGAGGTCTGTTTGCCTTCCAGTATAAGACATCTAATATGCGAGCGTGTACACAGGACTCTTAGTTCGTCTCCATAGATTTTATTATTGGGAGAGAGAGAGAGAGAGAGAGAGAGAGAGAGAGAGAGAGAGAGAGAGAGAGAGAGAGAGAGTTATAGAGAGAGAGAGAGAGAGAGAGAGAGAGACTTTGGCTTTTTTGTTTTTTTTTTTGTTTCGTTGTTGTTGTTCTTGTTTGTTGTTTTGTTTTTTGTTTTCTCTCTCTCCAAAAGCTTGAAAGACGACACTCTGGAAGCAGATTTTCTTTTCTTGAAGAGACAAAGGCACATTCCTTAAAATAGGTGTTTTCAGGAACTAGTTCAAGTCGGGGATCACTGCTCTTAGCTGTAGCAGCTTTTCGCTTTAGTAAACTCCACCAAACGTTGAAGTTAAGACGTCTTTATTCAGTGGTCTGACTGCTCACGGAGAGGACGTCCTCTTCAAATACATCATTAACCCCAACAACCCGGCAGTACCACATGGCATTGTGCCTTCCCCACTACCCCGATGGCTTGTGTCTGCCACCTGAATGACCTGTGCAGCGACACAGGTATCGCTTTACTGGCAACATCAACACGGACGTGGCTTGGAAACACGCTCCGTCTCTAACTCCTATCAATACTGCCAACAAAAGGAACCAGACAACGCTTTCTACACAAAGTCAGTGTCCACACTCTGGTCTCTGTACCTTTCAAACGTGGCCGCCTCGCTAACGGAAGACAAACCTCTGAAGGCAAACGGTCTTTGTCCGAACGAAACGGACCTGGAGACCACTCACTGCCCGTCCAGCGCAGACTCTGCCGGTCTCCAAACAACCGCTCAATACAAGTCACTGTCCATCTGCCCTTTTCCACGACCCGCCCGGTAATCTACCCGATTGTCCGCCTGCTGGACTGTGTAGGTCCGACGGCAAACCTTTAGGGGTAGGTAATCTACCCGTCTGACCCAGGGTGAGCTGGCCAAGTGGGCTGAGGGCGGGTGGCTGGGGTGACGATGACACTGTGGTCCTCAAGCGTTGCCGTTTGCGTCACAGTTTTACAGACACACACCACGCAGAGGCTATTGGCCTCCCGTAACACACACACACACACACACACACACACACACACACACACACACACACACACACACACACACACACACACACACACACACACACACACACACACACACCACACACACACACACACACACCACACACACACACAAACACACACACACACAACACACACACACACACACCACACACACACACACACACACACACACACACACACACTCACAACCTACACAACCTACATATATATCAAAGATCATGTCACAGTGAAACAGAAGTTAACAGATCACATAAAAGTCTGATGCACTGTTCACGAAACAGGTAATATTTCATTTTTGAAGAGGATCGGTAGAAACTAAATGAAGTTGAATTGACTGAGAGGGCAGAAATTCGGACGAAAGACTCGAAACCTCAAGGTAAGCATTCAATAAGTTATATTCTGACCAACTCCAGACGTATAAAAAGGGAACTTCTCCTATCCGAGAGAAGTATGTGAAATTGCGTACCATAAACATATGTGTTCAACTAATCTTCATGTTACATGTCGTTAGTCTTTTTGGTTTTTCTCATGTCAGATTTATGGAATCAAACGGTTTTGTTCGTTAACACACATAATGGCAGCCATAATATCTTATTTGTTCCTTCACGCGTATACTTTTGAGTGCATTATTAAAAAGAAGAAGAAAAAAATGCTATATACAACTTTATTGCCAAGAGTCAATACAATTGCACTAGGAATGTTTTGTGATGCCAAGTACACTCATCACACATTCACGACAATAGTAAAACATAATTAAATTACAACAACAGAAAACAAATAACCGCGAGGTAAAAGGTCATTCATAAATAAATACATGAGAAATCCAACTGACATCAAGCTGTGCATATCACATAAAAATTGCCTCTTCACGAGGTCCACCTCTTCAATTTACTGTCCAAATCAATTATAAAAATTATTTACAACAAATTACATGATAAGAATATACATGATGAGTAAGTACTACACTTATTTGTTGTGCTCAGCACCATTCTGGCAGCTTGAAAGCTTACAGTCCGTGAGAAATCTGTACCAAAGTCAGCACATTTCGGTCTGGCCCGATACCAGTATTTGAAGTGATTAAAAAGTGTAGCTTGACAAAGGGGATTACCCTGAAAATTAGCTGGTTTTGTTTTGTCCTAAAAAACAGCGTTCTTTTGAACCGTTTGTGTGTTTGGATCTTGAAGTGATTAGGCTGGACGTTCCTGGGTCGTAGGCTAGGCTACGTCGGTCAGTGCGCTGCGCCCATCGCCACTAATAATACCCCTGCTACAACTCCAATAATCCATAAGGTCCACATCTGTTTGTCCAGTCCAGCCAGGAAAGCGACATGGAGTACGGAACCGAATTTGCTCACGATACCCTCCGAGTTGACTCTACCGCCCAAGGATAAAGTACCCATTGTGTAGCAACCACGCCTCCCCTTTATTCCCCGTCGCCACAGCCCATTAAGTTTTCAAACACGACCGGGACCCGACAGACAGCAGCAGATGGGGACAGTGGGAGGAGGAAGGCCTGGCCGCCGCCAGAAGAGAGCTGGGACTGACCCGGCTGAAGAAGAACGCCACAGAGAAGGCGGAGGACGTGCCAGACCGATGACGGCAATGGTGAGAGAGAGAGAGAGAGAGAGGAAGAGAGAGAGAGAGAGAGAGAGAGAGAGAGAGAGAGAGAGAGAGGAAGCAGAGAAGACAGAAGACAACAGACGCAGACAGAAGACAGAAGTGAAGACGGAAATAAACGTAAGTAAGTAACTTGGTGTTTTACGCCCAGTCAACTATTGCGGTTATATAAGGGCGAGAGAGCGAGCGAGAGAGTGTGAGCGAGCGAGACGAGCGGGGGACGAGAGAAACTGAAGAGGAGAGAGAGAGAGAGAGAGAGAGAGAGAGAAAAGAGAGAGAGAGAGAGAGAGAGAGAGAGAGAAGCCATCGTGAAGGAAACAGTGATATGAGAGAGAGAGAGAGAGAGAGAGAGAGAGAGAGAGAGAGAGAGAGAGAGAGAGGAGAGAGAGAGAGAGAGAGAGAAGCCGCCGTGAAGGAAACAGTGATACTGCGCTTCAGCTCGCTACACCGGCCACGAAACCGCCATCAGACGTTGGGGCGAGTGGTCGTCGAGAGCCCGCCTCGCTTCTTAATCAAACAGCTTTCTTTGTCTTTCATCAATCATCGTGAAAACGGACCGCGTCTCTCGTTCACGCGCTGGAGAAACGTGGCTCCCTCGTCGTGTCCCGAATCGCGTGTTGTGTTGCCTGCTGGTGAAATTTCACCCCTGTGTATCAACATGGAAGGTAATTGCGCCGTTTTTCTCCCTCGCTCCGCGCCGACAAACACTGCCAACGCTCAACATTTGCTTTCTTTATTGAATTTTCCCCCCTCAATCCTGGCCAGAGCCGGGTGCCGGGCAGAAAACACTACGTGGCAAATGAAGGCAAACAGCGGGGCGAGCGCCGGCCGTGGGCATGTCTGCGGGGCCAGTGTGACGGCTTAGGGGTCTACGGTTCCAGTCCAACAGGACAGTATTTCTTTCAGGTTCTACCCGCGGTTCTACCCGTAGGGGTGGGCGATCCATCCGCACGATCGTGTTTTTTTCGATCTCCAACCCGTATGTGCCGGCGGAGTGACAATCACTTGACTGGTTAACGAGTGGCATGATGTGACTTTAGTTTCCATGCCATTGTTACTTCTCATTGTTTGACGCCCCGCAAACACACACACACACACACACACACACACACACACACACACACACACACACACACACACACAAGCATACACACACACACGCACGCACGCACACGTACACACACACACGCTTGGGCTCACACAACACACACACACACACACACACACACACACACACACACACACACACACATGCGCGCGAGCGCAAAAGCCCCCCTCTTCCTCCCTCCCTCCCCCTAAAAAAAAAGCACTGACAAGAAGAGAGAAAAAGCCCAGTAATTTCAAATGCTGTGTAGAACAGAACCATTAACAATAAGAACTGGTAGAAGACAAAGAACAATCCCCCAAAACTAATTTGGGAAGAAAGGAACCCTACAAAAATCCCCAAAGGGACAAAACTATTCAAAAGAAGAGCTTTGTAGAAGCAGGCCTACGAAAAAGCTAACAAAGAAAAAGGCTGCACTCAGGCCAACAAAAAGACCCGAAAAAGCGTCACTCGAAGAGAAAGGAGCCTTATGAAGTAGTAAAATGAACAGAATCACTGAGAACTTGGTAGGCGATAGCCTCAGAAAACGCCATAAAAAGCATCACTCGGAGGAGAAAGGAGCCTACAAGTGAATCAAGTGCCAGAGGCTGTGACACAGACAAGTGGCATCTTTGTAAAGCAGGTCGTTTTTCTTACGGTGAATCACCGCGGACCCCTCCCCTTGAGGGAACTTCGTTCCACCGGCGAAAGAATAGTGCGGAGAGACCCTGGGGGATCTTGAGACTGTTTACGACCTGTTTACGATTGCAAATGCAATCAGTCTGCTACAGGCTGTGACACATGTGGCCTACGCCCCGAGAAGTACACTGAGAAGAACGGAGCTCTAAGAAAGGCTAAAAAGGACATAACCACAAAGAATACAACAACAACAACAAAAACTGAATCGAACAAGCACCAGAAGAGAATAACGAAGCCATAGAAAGTTCTAAAAAGAACACAACCACTTAGAATAGAAGAAACCTCGAGGAAAAGCCACAAAAAGTAGCAGTCTGAAGAAAAAGGAACCTTACAAAGTGACCAAAAGAACAAAACCACCAAGAAAAAGAGCTGGGTATAAGAAGGCCTAAAAACGAAAAGCCCCCCAAAGCAACTCTCCGAAGAGAAAGGATCTTAAACAGAAAAGAACCACAGAGACAAACAGCTATAGGCAGGGAGCCCAACAAAAAGCCACCAAAGGAAGAGAAACGAGCCCTACAAAGAACCATGAAGAACAGAACCACTAAAAAGAAGAAGGTATAACACAAATTCATACAAAGGGAATGGGTCATGCAGTCCTATAAAAAAAGTTTGAAGAACAAATACTACTGGAATGGGTCATGCAGTCCTATGGAGAGAAAAAAAAAGTTTGAAGAAGAACAAATACTAAACAGAAGAAAAACGCCTAATGAAGAAGAAGAAGACGAAGACCACCTGAAAAACAAATAACGAACCGAATCAGAAGGGCGAATAAGAACAAAATGAATGCTGAGAAAAGCCGAGAAGAGAACCACTAATAAGAAGAAATGATTATAGAAACGGACAAAGAAAAGGCCATTAAAAGCAAAAAAACGAAAGAAACACTCAAGAAGAAGAGAGAGAGAGAGAGAGAGAGAGAGAGAGAGAGAGAGAGAGAGAGAGAGAGAGAGAGAGAGAGAGATCCATTTAATAAGAAGTTAACTGGAACCGCAAGGAAAAAGCGCTGCAAACAAGAAGCACTACAAAGAACAAACAAAAAGAAGAAGCAAGCACCGTGCAGGTTTCTTTGAGTAGGGAGCTTCTTTTACACCCCTTCTCTGGCTTCTTTCTGTGGGATGCTTTTCTTAACACAAAGGCAGAAGAAAAGCTCCAAAGGTGAAGACATACATAACTGACGATACTGTTACTCTCCAAAGTGCAGCGGGAGATGCAGGTCACATCACATGCGCTGTACGATCACAACAATAGTTATGGTCTGCTGCAGAACGCACCGAAATATAAGTACAGACATGAAAGGGGCCCCTGTTCAACCAATCTCTGAAATAACTAGGAACAGAGTCAGAATGTTGATTGTTCACTACTACATGTTTACCAAGAAAGTTGCCTTTCGTTGCACAGGAAAAAATAAAAGAAGCAATCACACACACACACACACACACACACACACACACACACACACACACACACACACACACGCACGCACGCACGCACGCACGCACGCACGCACGCACCCGCACGCACGCACATAAAGCTTTTTGACAGTTTGCATACAAAGTAGCAATTAGCTTCCCCTGAACTGACTTTGCAAAAATGCACGAAAAAACAAGTTCATTGTCATAGGTTGCCATAAAATGTCCAAACATTTTACTGGTTATCGTGTTCTTCGGCTTTTTATATGTGCATCTGTGTTCTACAGTCTTGCTCGCCCGGTACGCAGAACAGGCCACGTTCCAATCCGCTTCAGCTCAACTCGTAGTCAAAGAATTGGGCTCTCTCCCCCCCCCTTCTCTCTCTCTCTCCCCTCTTCTGTCTCTCTCTCTCTCTGCCCCCTCTTTTGTCTCTCTCTCTCTCTCTCTCTCTCTCTTCTCTCCATCTTCTCTCTCTCTCTCCCTCTCTCTTCTCTCTCCCCTCTTTCCTCTTCTCTCTCTTTTCTCCCCTTCTCTCCCTCTCTCTCTCCCCCCTCTCTCTCCCACCTTTCCTCTCTCTCTCCCCCCCTCTCTCTCCCCTTTTCTCTCCCTCCCCCCCCCCTGCCTTTTTAGGGCTCTCCCTCTTTCTCTCCCCCTCCCCCCCTTGTTTTCTCTCTCCCCTCTTCTCTCTCTCTCTCTCTCTCTCTCCCCTTCTCCCCCTCTCTTCTCTCTCTCTCTTCTCTCTCCCCCTCTCTCTCCCTCTCTCTCCCCCTCTCTCTCTCCCCCCTTCTCTCCCCTGTTTAGATAGGTCCAAATGGACCTAACGCTACTATCCTTGAGTATTAGAGTTTTCGAGTTCGAGTTCCAGTTCTTTCTCTCTCTCCACCCCGCCTCAGGCCACCCTCAATAATAAAATACGGCTCACATCACAGCCCATCATAACGGATAATCGTTCTAGTGTTGACAGCGTTGTGTGAGGTAAATCCCGTCTTCCCCGAGCTCCTGGGATCTCGCTCCCCGATAGACAATCAACTCGACATGGGCCAAGTCTAACAACATAGTACGTACAGTAACATGCAACAGACCGCTTTTTTTATTTGTATGTTTTTTAGCGGTGTAAACTAACAAGAGTGCATTATAGACCTGCAAAGCATTACGTGTCCATGAAAGAGTATACGTTGCAGGCCAGCTTAACGCTATAACACGTTCATATGATGACTCACCCCCTTCCTGCATCCCTTTCCCACAGTCCCCTCCCCCTGAGTCAGTCCCTTGGTTAGTTTGGTTTAACGCCGAGTTGTCTCCGAAGAGGTACTGGCGGGGACCCAGATCCCAGGAGGTGGGGGAAGAGGGGGACTATACCTGACTCTGCTCTGTCACCACATCAATGATTCTGCATTAAGATGGGCAGCGATGAAAGCCGTTTTAAAGTTTCATTAACTGTGATGGGCAAAGTCACAAGACAGCGTCCACAAATCAAAATATTTGATGAGAAAGGTGAGCCGAAGCGGAATCAAACCGAGGTCCTTCTGCTTACCAGCCTAACGGCTTACCACTGGGCCAAACCGGCTGACGGAGTCGGTCCGGACCCCCCTTTCCATTCTCTTTGCCAAACACGACAATTAAGCCACGAGCGTCTGTCTGTCTACCTGGACTTAGATTGCGCTATATGCAAGTGGACACTGACACTGACATTCTTACCGATCGTGTTGAAGTGACCCTGCGCGGTCACTAAACAGGACGTCAAAAGACCATTTTGCTTTACGTCCACAGAAGCGAGGTGGCTTATTAGGGGGGGAAGGGGACGAAAGAGAGAAGGCTCGACCGCGGATACCGCCCGAAAAAGACCGGAGAGACCGTGGACCGCCGCCAGAACAATGGAAGTGTTAAGGCAGTGTCCCCTCGCCATTGCCCAACGACTTGTGCACTGCGCAATTGCTGTTTCAACTGCCGTGCTGGGCAGAGTCACAAAGACAATGTCCGTTGCACTGCTGCTGAGGAGCAACCTGAAGCGAAAGAAGTCCAACTTTCGCAGCCCAGCTCCACCTCCCTGCTCATGATCTCTTCTGGGCTGAGGGTGCAGCTCCACCTCCCTGCTCTTGATCTCACCTGGACTGAGTACGAGTGTGGACGTCAAAATCCAAGCAGCCTACAGGTGAGCTACCCTCAGTGCGCATCAAGTCGCCACATCCTCCTGCCCGCAGGAAAGCTCAAGTAATATGGATACAGCTGCTGCGGGAAGTCGTGTTTCTCCCGCAGTCCAGTCAATGGTTTACATGACTGTATTCTATGGTTTCTTTGTTCACCGCCTGTTTGTTTTATGATTTCTCCGTGCAAAGCATCGGGCTGGCTACGGTTTCAAATCCGAGGCTAGCTTACAAACACCTGCTAGTTTTTCGTGAGAAAGCAACCCGCCAACGTGATTTCGAACAGGCCGGTGGATTCGGATGATCCGCTGCGGAGTTGAAAGCGAGTTTGTTTTTATAGTAAACGTTAGTTTAAGTGTAGACTGCCCGGCCCTTTCACCCTCGTCCCTCCCTCCTCCTCTCCGACCCTGCGGCCATCCACAGCACACACCTATACAAACAACAGTTGCGAGCACTTATTTTTTCTGTATATTTTTTATCCGATGCAACTGAACACAGGCAGAGCATAGAGTAAGCGGCGGAAAACAGTTCGGAATTTGCGAACTTCTATGTTCACAAGAAAGATGCGCCAGCGAGGACGTCGATTCGGATGCAGTGTCCATGTCCACGTGCTGATGACGTGCATTCATTGGTGTAACGTCGCAACAGACTGGTTGTGACGGCTATCATCATCTAGAACCGGTGTGGGCACTCAAATGCGAAGTCCGATTCTTTGTTTAGTGCAGATCTGTGCTCAACAAGGATTGTTTCCCTTGACCTGTGGGTTACGTTACGGGGCAACTTGCCGATCGCTTTTGATTTCCTCTTGTTCTTGTCCAGCTTCTCTCTCTCTCTCCCCCCTCCCCTCTCTCTGTCTCTGTCTCTGTCTCTCCGGGTCTCTCCCCACTCCCACGCTCTCTCTCTCTGTCTGTCTCTCCGGGTCTCTGCCCACTCCCACGCCCTCTCTCTCTCTGTCTCTGTCTCTCCGGGTCTCTCCACACTCCCACGCTCTCTCTCTCTGTCTCTCCGGGTCTCTGCCCACTCCCACGCCCTCTCTCTCTCTGTCTCTGTCTCTCCGGGTCTCTCCACACTCCCACGCTCTCTCTCTCTGTCTCTCCGGGTTTCTACCCACTACAACGCTCTCTCCCTCTCTGTCTGTCTGTCTCTCCGGGTCTCTACCCACTCCCACGCTCTCTCTGTGTCTGTCTGTCTGTCTCTCCGGGTCTCTACCCACTCTCACGCTCTGTGTGTGTGTCTCTGTCTGTCTGGTCCCTACTCTGTATCTCCCCCCAGGCTCTCTCTCTGTGTCTGTCTGTCTCTGTCTGTCTGTCTCCCCGAAGCTCTCTTCTGGTCTCCCCCCCCCCCGTTTCCCGTATCCCAACCCATCCAGAAATTGTTCAGTGGAATAAATAATCGGGTCGCTTCTCATCGCAGAGACGCTACGACAAAAGACCTGCTACGATTAATTCCCAAAAACTGGCGGAATTTCTGCCGAAAAACTACCAGGTCAGCATTTTTTTAAAATTGCCACGGGATCTTTAACGTACACAAGGCTCGGCTTTTTAACATCATCCGAAGGACTGGACACAGAACTCGCCAACCTGATACAGGAAAGGGTGGGCGCAGGATACTGAATGCCCCCCCCCCCCCCCCCCCCCAACGTTTTGAACCGCTGCAGCCTACCTCTCGGTCCCGTGTGTAGCAGATTAAACACTCGGTCATTGGCAACTCTTTTTAGTTGACAATTTGCTGAGGTCAAAGCATGCAAATTATTCTATGTAACTAAATAGATGGATATAATTCGATGAGCTGGATCACTGTGCCATCGTTCATAATAATAACAATAAGACGAAGAAGAAGAAAAGTTAAATTTGAGCCCAGATCCTCAAAAGCTCTAAGAGGGACACAAAGGGATAGAAATACACATAAGTTATACAACGTTTCTCTACAAAAATACGGAAAAGGACACATACACATTACTTAATCTCTCCCCCACCCCACTCCCTTAACGCTAGTTGGTTATTTGGCTGAAAGTCTCATGAAGAGAACTTTCACACACACACACACACACACACACACACACACACACACACCACACACACCACACACGCCGGGAAAAACCCCCAAAAGGTAAAAAAAGCCCGCCACAAAACCAAAAAAGGAAAACCCAACAACACACACACAACACACACACACACACACACAAAAAACACACCCCCCTCTTTATCACACACACACACACACAAAAACCACACACACACACACACACACACACACACACACACACACACACCCCCACACACACTCATTATCACACAAACACACACACACACACACCATATTGTCAGGATCTTTTTTCTCCGTTTAATTGGAGGGACGGCCAAGCAAGGGGAGGGAACTGGCAACTACACCTTCCGAAAAATTAATTCAACTAATTTCTCTCAATGTTGGCTTAATTCGAATGATTTCCGTCACAATTTCATTCCATGCTGCACGGCAGAGACGGCCAGCCGCTTGTCGCTGTTAGGTGTCAGCCATCGACTGCCCAAGTGGCCATCGTGCGCTACGTGTGGCTAACTTTAGGGCCAACCTCAGCTCCCCACTTCCTCAATTGTCCATGTATCCCCCTGCCTTCCTCCACCGGGGCTGTATCTCCACACAACTGCCCCGCCTCCCCGTCGCTCGGTTAGCACGTGCGCGACAATAGCGCGCGCTTGGCGCATTGTCAACTTCACGTGCCTGGTCCAGCGCGCGATCGAAGTCGTCGCCTGAAATGCTGAGGGTAGGCACAGCTCTGGGCGTGACCATCAATCCGGCGCACATGTCACGTGCAAATTTGTGACACTGACGTGGCGGCGGTCTTGGCCTCGGGACTG
>JABMCL010000390.1:185000-187500 GCA_018857735.1 Alviniconcha marisindica | reverse complement strand
GTGTGTGTTTGTGTGCTCGCGGGCGTGCGCGTGTGCGTCCCATTCCCCTTGTACTCACGCAGAATATCTCTCTCTCTCTCTGTCTCTCTCCCTCCCTCCCTCCTCTCTCTCACTCCCCCCCCCCCCCCCCCCCACCTCTTTTCTTTTCTTCCTCCTGAGACGATTGCTAGATTGAAAGCGACACACTTTCCACAAGTAGGCCTGTGTTATCAGTTCAGACACAAGAGGACGTAAAGTCAACAGCTCATGAAGAAAATTCAGAAGTATTCTCCCTTAATAACCATATAAATACCCACGAGCAAAAACACTGCTTGAATTCTGGAATTATAGCTGTGAAATAAGAGCGGAAGAGCGTTGGGCGATTTGAGACAATCAGACATCACATGTAACAATCAAACTCTCGGCCTCTAAAGCCCCATAAGCGACTGAGCTACTGCGATCTACTAGTCAGCAACTCAAAACAATCAGACATCACATGTAACAATCGAGCCCTCGGCCTCTAAAGCACCATAGGCGACTGAGCTATTGCGATCTACTAGCAACTTAAAACAATCGGACATCACATGTAACAATGACTCGAACCCTCGGCCGCTAAAGCACCATAGGCGACTGAGCTACTGCAATCTCAGTACATGTATTAATAATACATGACACTTCTATAGCGCAATGTCCATAACATGACTTAACTCAAAGCGCTTTACACACAAAAAAGTATGTACATGTTGACACTGTACAGGACATCAGTAATCATCAGTATTAACACCACTTCCTCTACATCCACACATCCACTCAACAGTCAAACTGCAGAAAAGGTGTTTTACAAGCCAAGAGAGAGGCGTTCTTTAAAAAGATGTGTTTTCAGATTTTTCTTGAAAGAGGAGAGAGCTTGAGAGCTGCGGACGTTTGTAGGAAGAGAGTTCCAGATTTTAGCTGCTCCAGTATTAGTCTCTCTGAGCAAGTCTCCCGCGCCTCTCGTGCCACCTGCACTGCCGTGTTCCGGATCAGCACGGGCGGTGCCAGCCACGAGCCGGGTATAGTGATACCAAAGTGTCAACTTCACCTGTTGCAGGCACGAAACCATTACTGAAACTGTTTGCTTGCCTTTGTCGTCTCTCTGCTTCTGTTCCGCAAATGGCACACTGTCTTCACGGAAATGTTTCAGATCCTTGTCAGGTTTGTTTGCTTCTTTATTTGTTAAAAGAAAACTAGCAAAGAAGAAAAACAGAAGAGAGAGAGAGAGAGAGAGAGAGAGAGAGAGAGAGAGAGAGAGAGAGAGAGAGAGAGAGAGAGAGAGAGAGCGGGGGGAGGGGGGGCGAAGGGAGAGAGAGAGAGGGTGAGAGAGAGAGAGAGGGGGGTAGGGGGGGAAGGTAGGGAGAGAGAGGGGAGGAGAGAGAGAGAGGGAGAGAGGGAGGAGACGAGAGAGAGAGAGAGAGAGAGAGGAGAAGAGAGGAGAGAGAGAGAGAGAGAGAGAGAGAGAGAGGGGGGGGGGGGACTGAGGGGAACATCTTCACTTGTCAATAATTATGCACTGGGCATCACCACAGCGAGTGTACTGTGGCAGAGAGCTGTTCTTAAGGAGACGGTGTCCGCTACTGACGGTGACGCTCTCGGTGCAAACAGGCGCCGCGGGAGTTCCGCCTGGTGACCACCAAGCATACACTGACGATCCCAACCACCACACTGACGATGCAAACAACCACACTGACAATCTTGGCCAATCGCCTGGACAATCAGACGGTATAACCACAGACATGAGCCCGTGTGTACTCTCCACTGGTCATTACTGGCAACTCCCTTCGCCTCATTAGAGGGACGTTGCTTGAGTTTCCTCCCTCGACGCTGCAAGGGAACGTCTTGGCCAGCGCCCGCGGATTGCTTTTCATTACGATCACGCGCCTCGACCCGTAAAACAAACGACGAATCAATTTGTCTTTTCGTTTAGCCGCGGAGACTGAATTACGCGGCCGAGTGCAAAACAGAGGGCTGATTACAGCCCCTTGCGGTTAACCCCCGGCCAGGAAACCCCCCCCTTAGGACTCGGTAAGCTGGGAGGAGAGGACCTCTCGGAACCAAGCCTCCCTCTGCTTCACGCCTCCCGATGTTTGCTTCTCTAAGTGCCGCTTGATGAAGCGGTTTCCGAAGTCATGATGGACAATATTTGCGGGGCCTTAATCAATTTTGACATCAGTCACATCGCATGCAAAGCAGAGCCCTCGCCGCGCCCTCCAGCCGCGATCACGTGAGGCGCGCGCGGTGCATGCCGGGAGACAAACATGGCTGGCGAGGGACTGCATTCGTTAAGGAGCTCACAGCCCCAAATGAGCCTCTTGCTGAGGACGTTTCAGATGACCTGTGCCGGACAGACTGACGTTGAAATGTGCACGGCAGCGGGCCTACAGGAAGCATGGCACGATTCTTCCTGGCGTTGTTGTAGGGTTAAGATGTCACTGAGAGAACCGTCTTGTGCTGTTCGCCTCAAGGACTGAACGAAAAGTGTTTT
>JABMCL010000390.1:175000-180000 GCA_018857735.1 Alviniconcha marisindica | reverse complement strand
ATCCACCATGTTTGCTGATGGAGACTGGGCATGGGGTTTGAGTCACAAGACGATACCGGAGTGCTGTCCCCCTCTCCGACGACTTTCCAACTGGAAACGTTGTTCCTGAGAGCAATGCATTCACAGCTGTCTCCGCAGCTGCTGGTATAGACCAGCAACAGGCATTCTGAAGCGTGAAATTGGTGGGACAGTTGCCAGCAATTTCAATGTCCGACCCACAGGTTGCCCGCCACATCACGTGAGCC
This sequence comes from Alviniconcha marisindica, assembly GCA_018857735.1. Classification (NCBI taxonomy): domain Eukaryota; kingdom Metazoa; phylum Mollusca; class Gastropoda; family Provannidae; genus Alviniconcha; species Alviniconcha marisindica. The sequence continues at coordinate 179,755 of JABMCL010000390.1, read as the reverse complement.
TGAGGGCGACCGGGGGGTGGGGTGGGGTGAGAGGCCGGGTGGCGGGGTATGGCGAGAGATGAGCTATTGTCTGCGAACCTTCTCTTGCTTTGGACCCCATATTTGGAATTCACTCCCACAAGACCTTAGACACTGCTCAACCCTGTCATCTTTTAAAGCCAAACTGAAAACCTTCCTCTTCTCGCAGTATTTCCGTCCTAACTAATATCAGTACCCAGTTTCTGCTACAGTGTGTGTGTGTGTGTGTGTGTGTGTGTGTGTGTGTGTGTGTGTGTGTGTGTGTGTGTTTGCAGGGCGCTTTTTTTATATATTTTATTCTCTTTCTAAGACTTTATCTAAATTGTTTTGGTAGGACTATGCTCTGCATGTGTATAGAATATCGTATTTAGGTTAATATGTATCACGTGAGCGCCCAGTGCATTGATGAGCGCTTCATAAATGTACATTATTATTATCATGCCACAGGAAACAAAGTGGCTGCATGCGTCAGCCAGACTACCTACCATACTGACCACAGTGTCATTGACGACATGATAAAAGCGCGATTAAAGAAAGACATGAGAAAAAGTAACCCTTGATGTAAATCAACCAGCTGTGGAGCTCCATGAAACGGTTCGACGCATTACGGTGAGCAGACAGCCAACCAGAGGCACGTGCACCATAGCCGAAGCTGTGTGTGCTTGCTTGTTTGTTTTTCTATATAACACTTTATGTAGATTGTTTTGGCAGGACTGTGTTCTACATGTGTATAGAATATGGTAGTTAGGTTACTATGTATCATGTGAGCGCTCAGGGCGTTGATGAGCGCATGATAAATCAGTACTTTATTATCATCAGTTATTTATTAAGCTCGGAAAGCTGATTCACTGTCAGTCTTGGTAAACCCTTCGATGGAACTGAGCGTTACTTTTTAACCGAGTGCATTGTATACATGTTTCGGGCCATGACCCTTTAACCTTTATTTCCTGTCCTTTATCCTTTTTTGATTGGGTAGGAGTTTTACGGCCCCAATTATCTAAAGTGTTAAAACTTGTGCGCTGGGCCCGCCGCGTCCTCTTTCCCCCAGTGTCCCTGCAGCTAGCAGGTCGTCAGTTAGTAACAGTTGGAGCTGCTGCCTATGCATCTGATTCAGGGGAGAGAGAGCCTACACTGTTTCCTGGTTGGTACAAATAAAAGTTATGTTATAGCAACCTCTGACTTGTGACTTCATTCATGCTTCCAACCCGCTTCCCTTACTCCCTACCCCGCTCCCCTACACCTTAATTTCCACGATAGCACAATGCATGTCTATATATTCATGCTTGGACGGATTAACCAGCTCGTCGTCAGATTGTCCTGTCGTCGTTGTGAAAGAACTCTCTCTCATTACCGACTCCGGCTTTGACACGTAAGGCCGCAAGGAAGCAGCAGTCGGAGACTTGTGGACTGTGCAACGTTTGTTTTTGGTCAGGAACTAGCACGTACAGCTCTATTGATGTCTGTTGGTTGAGGATAAATCAGATGATACTCCCTAGTTCCCTCAGTCACTCCGGCTGTGATGCTTCCTCGGGTATCCCCTGCTCTGTGTGTGGTTGTGTGTGTGTGTGTGTGTGTGTGTGTGTGTGTGTGTGTGTGTGTGTGTGTGTGTCTCTCTCTCTCTCTCTCTCTCTGTGTCTCGTGTAGTGTGTGTGTGCGTGCGTGCGTGCGTGCGCGCGCGCGCGCGCGCGTGTGTGTGTGTGTGTGTGTGTGTGTGTGTGTGTGTGTGTGGCTCTCCCCTATCTCGTCTCCACCTTTTAATTCCTCTCTCCCTCCCTTCTCTTTCTCTTGGCAGCTGTCCCCTCTCCACCTATCGTTTCTTCTTCTCTTCTCCCCTCTCTTTCTCTTTCAGGCAGAATAGTTCTTTTCTCTTTCTCTCCCTCGGCCGCCACTAATGACCTCCCTCTCTTTCCTTTCTTTTCTCTCGCCCTCTCCCCCCCCCCCCCCCCCCCCCCCCCCCCCCCCCCCCGTTCCTTCTCTCCCCTCTTGTCTGTCCAAGCTCTCTCTGGACAGAAGCAAACTTCATACCCTGATACAGAAAGAAACGAGAAACATTCACGCAAGGGAGTAATCATCTTGCGTCATCCCAAACGTGCCTCTTCCCTCGGCTTCCGTTTCCGGCAACGTGAAGCAAACTATCTGTCTGGCATAAGAACCGATTCCTACCCAAGATTCTTGGCACCAAGAGGTCGGCTGTCGTTCCAGTTATTTCCGACACCTTAGAACCGATACAAGCCGTTTTGTGCTCTTTGAATCGTAAGACGATAAACCCTGTGGTTTTCTGACAGATTGCTTTGTCGCCATTCGTCTGCCTTTGCGGGTGTTAGACAATCATATTTGTGTCTGAGCACGTGACTCTGTTGGGCTTCCAACGATTACATTTGGCAACAAGAGTCAGGGATATCAACCATTTGATCCTTTGTGATCTTCAAGAATTACCCAATCAGTTTTGGCTTCTATTTCATTTCTGAGGGCCAGCGCTGACTCGAAGCTTGGGAACTGAAAAAAAATATTGACGGCTTTAAAGTTGTTGTTAGAGTAAGTTGTTTCTGACAACATAAGCCGTCTACATGTAGTCAAAGAAGATTTGATTCAAAATCAGTCAAAACCATGCTTGGGAATATTCCGCGGAACAGAGATTAGGTCAAAGTGATCGTAGCCATTAGTATCCCTAGTTTTCTCTTTGTGTGCAGTGAGGTTTTCAGTCGTAGATAAGAGCTTTGGAAAGAACAGAGGCTAAGGAAGGACCAGAGTCTAAAGGTGGAATGCCCTTGTAAAAGCTCTTTTCAGTGCTATAACATTTCAAGTACACCTTAGTTGGTGCCTGGCTGAACGGACGTATCCGGATATTTCCTTGTGACCTTTTTCTCTTCTTCTTCTCCTTCCATATAATGTCTTCTTCTCCTTCTTTTTCTTCTTCTTCTTATTCTTCTTTATAGTGTCCAACTTAACACTCTGAAGAATCTGACACCTTTAGTGCATGCTGGGTTCTTTTGGTGTTTCCGTAATCCACCGAACTCTGACATAGACTACAGGATCTTTAACGTGAGAATGTGATCTGTTTGCATGCGTATACACAAGAGAGGTTGGGGGTGGATGGTAGGGGATCAGTAGTATAGCTTCATCCGGGATTTTTTTTGTAGTCTGCACTGACAGAATTTCACTGTGGAGAAATTTTGGTGCAGGAGTTACGGTCACCCTTCCAGCTGGTGACCAGTCCGCGCTCGATCCTGCTTAACTTCGCCCTCGAAAGGGAGCGCACTGCGCGCCATCCGGACTGTCTTGAGCCAATGAGTGGGCTCTCTTCGAGCTAAAAACCGCTTTTGTGTTTTATACATAGACTTTATATATATATATACATATTGTAGTTGTTTCACAAATGTAGGCACATGCACTCCCATGACCGTCTTTTCGTGTTTGAGACGCAACATCCGTTTCCTAAGCAGTGATAATACAGGTACGTTTACGACAAGTCGTGCTTCCTCTCCACTTTCCGGCTATTGACAGCTGGCGACTGAAAGGGAAACAACCCGATACGCGCGACATCTACAACGAATGTACACTAACGCCTGGACGAGCAAACAACAAGGATACTTTCAAGTCAAACAGGACTACAAAACCAGCCTTTATTGAGGCCGAGGAAAGAGTCTGTTTACGGACGTTTTGTCGCGTTGGCGCTTCTCACTTGTCCCTCCCTACTCTTTCCTGTCTCGACGGCGTGACACTTTGACCTCACTGCGGCCTGCCTGTCAACTCTTGCGGCAGGATCTCGTAACACACGAATCACCAACTCTTTCCCTGTCAGTTGATCCGGCGTTAGAGTCGCGCTCAGATGTTGCTCTTATTGTTGTTTCTTTGTTTATTTTGTTGTAGAATTCTGTAGAAGTGTGTATGCGTTGACTCATGTTGGCCAACACTATAGGTGTTTATTTCGACAAGACAGAATACACTCTTGTATGCCAACCAACGTTGTCTTTCTTTAGGCTTTTATTTTTATTTTTATGTATGTGTGTGTGTGTGTGTGTGTGTGTGTGTGTGTGTGTGTGTGTGTGTGTGTGTGTGTGTGTGTGTGTGTAATCAAAAGGTCAGTCATGAGGCCGGACATGAAGACACAATTCAATAACGCTTTATTCATCTCACAACGAGCAGTATGGTTATCAATACGGTCTCGAAACACAACTGAATTAAACAAATAAGAAGAAGAAAACAACAAGCTAAGACAAGGGTATAAAAACGGCACAGATAAGAACTGAAATATAAAAAAGTGTAAAAACCAGTTGCCGCTACAGCTCAAACACTGATCAGTTTCGATGACCTCAGTTCACAATTGATATAACATCACATAACTTATATTTCAACAAACTAAAAACAGTTTTAAGATTGTCTCTGTTTACTTGTGAAACTAGCTTATTAGTAACACACTCTCACACACACACACACACACACACACACACACACACACACACACACACACACACACACACACACACACACGCCCGCACCACACACACACACACACACGTACGCCCCCCCCCCCCACACACACACATGCACGCACGCGCGCACACACACACGCACGCGCACCCCCCTCATACACACACACCACACACACACACACACACACACACACACACACACACACACACTCGCATTAATCAATGCCTGTACGTGTGCACTCTCCTATCATGTGTTCCCGGTGTAGTTGGTGTAGCTGTGGGAAGAGCGGCAAGTCGACGAAAC
>JABMCL010000390.1:150000-170000 GCA_018857735.1 Alviniconcha marisindica | reverse complement strand
AACTTCCCTACGAAGAGCACTATAACCCTCCCCTCCATTCCCTTCCCTACGAAGATCACTATAACCCTCCCCTCACTTCCCTACGGATAGCACTATAACCCTCCCCTCACTGCCCTACGAAGAGCACTGCAACCCTTCCCTCACTGCCCTACGAAGAACACTATAACCCTCCCCTCACTTCCCTACGAAGAACACTATAACCCTCCCCTCACTTCCCTACGAAGAGCACTATAACCCTCCCCTCACTGCCCTACGAAGGTCATTATAACCTTCCCCTCACAGCCCTACGAATAGCTCTATAACCCTCCCCTCACTCCCCTAAGAAGGGCACTATAACCCGCCACTCACTCCCCTACGAAGAGTACTATGACCCTCCTCTCACTAGCACTATAACCCTCTCCTCATTCCCCTAAGAAGAGCACACTAACCCTGCCCTCACTGCCCTAAAAAGATCACTATAATCCTCCATTCACTTCCTTTCCCTACAAAGATCACTATGAGCATATGAGCGTCCCCTCACGTCCTTTCCCTACGAAGAGCACTATACCCCTCCCCTCACGTCCCTTCCCTACGAAGAGCACTATACCCCTCACGTCCCTTCCCTACGAAGAGCACTATGACCCTCCCCTCACGTCCCTTCCCTACGAAGAGCACTATAACCCTCCCCTCACGTCCCTTCCCTACGAAGAGCACTATACCCTCCCCTCACGTCCTTTCCCTACGAAGAGCACTATATCCCTCACGTACCTTTCCCTACGAAGAGCACTATATCCCTTCACGTCCCTTCCCTACGAAGAGCACTATATCCCTCACGTCCTTTCCCTACGAAGAGCACTATATCCCTCACGTCCCTTCCCTACGAAGAGCACTATATCCCTCACGTCCCTTCCCTACGAAGAGCACTATATTCCCTCACGTCCCTTCCCTACGAAGAGCACTATATCCCTCACGTCCCTTCCCTACGAAGAGCACATATCCTCCCTCACGTCCTTTCCCTACGAAGAGCACTATATCCCTCACGTCCCTTCCCTACGAAGAGCACTATATCCCTCACGTCCCTTCCCTACGAAGAGCACTATATCCCTCACGTCCTTTCCCTACGAAGAGCACTATATCCCTCACGTCCCTTCCCTACGAAGAGCACTATATCCCTACGTCCCTTCCCTACGAAGAGCACTATATCCTCACGTCCTTCCCTACGAAGATCACTATATCCCTCACGTCCCTTCCCTACGAAGAGCACTATATCCCTCACGTCCCTTCCCTACGAAGAGCACTATATCCCTCCCCTCACGTCCTTTCCCCCACTAAGAGCACTACCCAGTTGTCCACCAGTCAGGCCGCCCCTGGCCACAGTGAGTGGGGAAGTTGGGCTGATCCTCTCAGCACACACAGACCTCGCCACCCTGTCTCTCCCCTTGACCCGGGCCGCGGAAAGTGTCGCGATGAGCTCAGGTTACATGACCGTTACACCGGCAGCGTTTTCGGCAGGGGGTTTTAGCCCGTCAATGGACTCCTTCAATCTCGTGTCCGTGCTCTCGCCCCTGCGGCGAAGACTACATACGGAGAGTTTCGGGGAAGACTACGGATACGTAGAGTTTCGGCAGAGACTTTTTCTTTCCTTCTTCACAAGTTTTGACGCCAGATAGGGATCGATCTGAAAAGGCATAGATGTAGACTAGCAGCAGTGCAGATTGCAGTAAGGAATGATAATTATTAGTGCGCCAAACATGACAGTGAAACATTTTTTCTCCCCCCCCCCCCCCCCCCCCCCCGCCCCCCCGCAGCTTTGAAAGGCTTGATAACTCAAAGCGGCTGGATTTTTTCTCTTCTGAAACAATGTCTGCTAGCATTCTAAAACAAGACCCAAACACATAAAAAGTTCGAAAGAACGCTATTTATTGACATAAAGGCTGGTTTTGTCTTGTCCTAACAAATAGCGTTCTTTTGAACCTCAAAGTGGCTCAGATTTTAGGATCAGAACCAGGAAAGCTGTGGTCAAGATTATTATTACTGCACTGAACATTATATAATGATGATGACGACGACGATGGAAACACTGACAAAGTAGAGATAACAACGCAGAATAGAAGTTGAATAAATGGGGGGTGGGGGTGGAGGGAAGGGGGGTGGTGGTGGACGTTGACAATAATAATAATGGCGATGTCCATGATGATCGTGATGCTGTCGTCAACGTAAGTTTGAAGCTGATCAGACTGAGAAACACATGTTTCTAAGTTTATGTTATTGTTCTTTTAAAAGAAAAATCATTGACTTCACCCCCCACCCCACCCCGCCCCCCTTCAAGTGCTACTACAAAGAAAAATATGATCTCTGGTTGCCTATTTAGATTTTGTTGTTTTGTTTTTGTTTTGTTGTTGTTCAGTGTTCCTGAGAAACGTCTTATTGCCAGATCTGTCTGGCCGGTCGTTGGAGAATGAACTGAACTCGACCACGGAACATATTAGACTGAATCAGATTTTCCCCCTTCGTTATTTTAGATCTAATGCATCCTATATCTTATCTGAAAGTGTGGTTTCGTCACAGTGAATTAATTCACTCTCTCCACCCACAGGACCTGCTGACCGAGACTAAGTGTCCACAGTAACCAGTGTAAATGACGACATACTGGCCAATTAGAACTGCTGCTGACTGGTTGACTAGTTCACCTGAAGAATTGTGCAAGTTAATTACACCAAGATTTGAATACTTTTGATTGCAGGATCATCTACCTGGCGTTGACTGGCACTGGGCCCAAACTTCGCAGTCATGTACTGCGTCCAAATATCTAAAGCGTCTTCATAATAGTAGTCTAAACATCCGTTCTGACCACACACGCAGAACCCCCACAAAACAACAACAACAACAACAACAAACAAACAAACAACAACAACAACAACAACAACAACAACAACAACAACAACAACAACAACAAAGAAGAAGAAGAAAGTCGCATTAAAAACTGTATGAGAAATGTTTATAGGGATGACACACTGGCGAATCTGTTGCATTAATTCTGTTCAATGAATGATTAGAACAAAATGCTGATGAGTGTTCCCTCGTAGAAGAGACAAACTCGCGCAGCTGCTGCATTAATTTCATTTAATGATAATAAGAATAAAAAACAATGCTGATGAAATGTTTCAGTGCAGGGATGACACACTCGCACATCTGTTGCATTAACTCTATTGAGCAAGAACAAAATGCTGATGCTGTATTGCAAGGGTGACACGTACACTCTCACATATGTTGCATTAATTCTGTTAAATGATAACAATGAAATGTTGGTGTAGGGAACACTCACTCACACAGCTGTTGAATTAATTGTACTGAACGACAAGAACAATAATTATGCCGACGAGAGGTTTTTATATTTTATTTTATAACTGTGTACCAGTTTGATTAAATTCACATAACAACATAAATACTTGAAAAAAATTACGATCCAGTAATGAAGGGGAGGAAATTCGAAGAAAGGTTTTGAAAAATAAATAACCGAATCGTTACCCATAAATGATGTCATGCAGTTTGAAATGACTGAATTACATAATTTGATAGAATGCAAATGCACGTGTAAACATTCACAATACCAATATACTAGTGACTAGAACATCGACCTATCTATCTATGACAGACCGTTTATCAATAGCATGACATTTGTTGATGTTATTCACTTGACAAGACAAGAGCTTATGGGAAAAAATGACGACATCAACCATTAGTTCTTGGATTTTAACGTCCCATCAATCACATAGGATCACCTCAGGACGAATCCAGCAACCGTAAAACGTCTCGATTTGTCAACTGAACCGAAGCGTTTTAGGCTTGCTTTTTTTCTCTTTCATTGTTGTTACAAAACGTATCGTAAACATGTGCGTGGTTTTGAAAGAAGGGGAGCGGGCAAGCGATAGTAACAATCGCAAGTTTGAACCCAACGAACAATAGAAAAGGAACCGTCAGATCAAGTTTAATGTATAGCTTAAAACAGCAGAGACCAAAGACAGTTACTCAAAATTCCGCATGATATATATATATATGTACAACAGTGTATTTGTCTTTGGTCAATCTTGCTAACATAGTCATGTTTTGGAAAATATGTACACGTTTTCAACATTCAACAAATTGTGCAATGAACAAGACTTAACTTTTAGTCGTATAAAATCGAACATAATTAGACTAAAAATCAAAAACAAACATTTCGACATGAACGTGTCCAAAGCACAGACTTAGTGTGAATCCTGAAACCATTTTCCTTGTGTAAACCAAGTTCAGATCAGTTCAGATCACGTTAACCTGTGCGGGTGAAAACAACATTCCCCCAAGAGCAAAAACAGACAAACAAACAAAACTAAGAAACCCAGAAGCGACCACTTGAACCAGTCCTTCACTTTGTGAAAGGCTCACTCACGCTTAAACCTTGATGATTGTGAAATATTTAGTAATAATAACGGTAATAATAATATATTTGTCTCAATCTTGAGGTCAAAGCACCCTTGGGCGCTATTTACTGTGCAAATTACCTCTCTACTATACTCAAGTAAAAAAAAAAAAAAAAAAAGATTCCAAGATACCTGCTAATCAAAACTTCAGTATGTGTAAATCGTTTTAAAAAGTCACTTATCTTTTGAAGTATCTGTTTGCACTTACTGCACAGATGTAAAATCGCGCAAAGAAGTCCGGCAGCAAAGTCGATCACATAGTTACTTTAACAGATTTTTTTGTATGGGTCAGTTGATCGTAACTTGGGAAACAAGTTACACATAATTTTTGAAACAAGTTTAGGTCTATATTTTGTGACAAATACCACGGAAAAAAACTCGCGTAAAGCAGCCTCTGTAGCAAGGGTGATGTGTGTGTGTGTGTGTGTGTGTGTGTGTGTGTGTGTGTGTGTGCGTGCGTGCGTGCGTGCGTGCGTGCGTGCGTGTGACCTCGGTGGAGTTTATCTACCTCAGGTCTACCCGCAAGGTAGGTGATAGTTATCGAAGGCAATTCAGGTTTCTGTCTTTCTGTAGGCTATCGCAGGCAATTCAGGTTTCTGTCTTTTTGTAGGCTATCGCAGGTAATTCCGGTTTCTGTCTTTCTGTAGGCTATTGCAGGCAATTCAGGTTTCTGTCTGTCTGTAAGTTATCGCAGGCAATTCAGGTTTCTGTCTGTCTGTAAGCTGTCGCAGGCAATTCAGGTTTCTGTCTTTCTGTAAGCTATCGCAGGCAATTCAGGTTTCTGTCTGTCTGTAAGCTATCGCAGGTAATTCAGGTTTCTGTCTTTCTGTAAGCTATCGCAGGTAATTCAGGTTTCTGTCTTTCTGTAAGCTATCGCAGGCAATTCAGGTTTCTGTCTTTTTGTAAGCTGTCGCAGGCAATTCAGGGTTCTGTCTTTCTGTAAGCTGTCGAAGGCAATTCAGGGTTCTGTCTTTCTGTAAGCTGTCGAAGGCAGTTCAGGGTTCTGTCTTTTTATAGCCTATCGCAGGCATTTCAGGTGTCTGTCTTTCTATAGCCTATCGCAGGCATGGCAGTTAAGGTCTTTCTGTAAGCTATCGTCGGCAGTTCAGGTTTCTGTTGTTCGATCCTTTGTTAGTGACGTGTGTCGAGGGCTACATGCATTAACCGCCCTTCTTTGTTGGTTCTACATAAACACTCTGCCTCAGCCTGTTTCAGATTACAGTGTAATGCCTCCGCTAGACCGGCATATGCCGGTTTTTACCGGTAAATGCTCCCCTTGAACCGGTAAAAAATAAAGTCACCGGTTACCACGTACCGGCTGAAACTGAACGTTCTGGGTGTCTTGCTGGAGATGCTCTGTACTCTGCAAGGCCTTTTTTTTTTTTTTTTTTTTTTTTTTCACTGCCGGTACCGCGTACCTATAGTCTCAAGAGTTTAGCGGAGGCTCTGTTACAGTGTAACAAGCTTTTCCGATTTGCTGCAGTTGTCCATTGCGGCTTTGCAGATTTCAGTAGCATAATCACATTTTAAATTCGTGTTGTCCAAAACATAATACTAAGCAGTAAACATTGCTAGTCAGTTTTCTGACAGTCAGTGTCGCAGCACCAACACGGTCACACAGAGCGCATCTCACTAGAAACGCCCGTCTCTTAGTTTGTTTATAATTAATATAAACAGATCCATCGGTTTCCAAGAGGTAGGCAATGACGTTTCATCAACGAAACGTTTAAGTTTTACTGGACCCCAGCCACGTAACAAGAGTCGAATCCCAGCTCCCAAACACAATCGTGATTTGACTGGCTGATCTGCCACGCAGAATATATTTACAATAGCACAATGACAGTAGCAAATTATTATGCAAATTGTCTTGACTGTCTCATTGTATAACTGCTGCTATAGTAACAGAATTTGATTATTTTGCGTCTCTTTGTAGTTCTATGTTGTCTCTCTTTGCGGTTCTCAAGTCATAGCGACTTTTGTCTAAAGCGTAAAGCAGTGCACACATAAAGAGCGTAATTGTATAATAGTGACCCAGAGTCACAGCCAAAGTAAAGTAACAGGGAGTTAACCATCATTTTTAACACGCACGTACGTGCAGGCTTAATTCCTAGTCACACAACCGATCAGTTAAAAGCGGGCGATCGGCGCGAGTCAATACATGACTAAACGCGGCAGTGTACTGTGTGAACGCTGCTTAACTCGTCACGCACAAGGGAAGATGATTTTTTTTTTTAAATTTCAACATAGTTAGCTTCTACTTGGGTGTGAACGCTCCGTAAACCGCCAAGACTCACCTCAGGACGGTACAGTTTCAACGTCAATGCATCGCTGAACCACAGTGGTTCATCGCAGTTTTAGCAGACCGCGACTCCCTCTTGTTTCCTTTCCTGTAATACATAGTCGGTCTCCTTCAGTTTTAGGGGGACGAACCCTTTCTCTCTTTCCTTTCCTGTAATACATAGTCGGTCTCCTTCAGTTTTAGGGGGACGAACCCTTTCTCTCTTTCCTTTCCTGTAATACATAGTCGGTCTCCTTCAGTTTTAGGGAGACGAACCCTTTCTCTCTTTCCTTTCCTGTAATACATAGTCGGTCTCCTTCAGTTTTAGAGGGACGAACCCTCCCTCTGTTCCCCCCCCCCCCCCCCCCCCCCTTATAACACACACTCAGTCGGTCTCCTTCAGCTGTCTCGGAGACGAACCCTCCCTCTGTTTTTGTTTGTTTGTTTTTTTACCCTGTAATACACAGTCGTTCTCCTTCATTCAGTTCTCCGAGGGACGAACCCTCCCTCTGTTTCTTTCCTCTGTAATGCATAGTCAATCTCCTTCAGTTTTAGGGGGACGACCCCTCCCTCTGTTTTTCTCCCTTGTAACACACAGTCAGTCGGTCTCCTTCAGCTCTCTCGGAGACGAACCCTCCTCCCAACCGTCCGACACTTGGTCCGAGTCGGTCAGAGCCGACCGGTCGCTGTTCTTGTCCGGGGTGCGGGCGGAGGGAGGGGAGGAGGGCAGGCGACCCAGCGGCAGCCGGTAGGGGTGGAAGGCGTAGGGAGGGGCCAGCATCCCGGACAGGTGGGATCCGATCCCCAGACCCCCCAGGCCCGCGTAGGCCAGGTGAGCCGGGGTCGCCGACAACAGGTCCGCGCCCGTGACCCCCGGGTGGTGGTGGGGGTGGGGGTGGTGATGGGGAGGGTGGTGGTGCGGGTGGGGGGGCGGGGGAGGAGGGGGGTGGTGGGCGGAGTGCTGCTGCAGGAAGGAGGACCTGAGAGCGTCGGCGGCGTGGAGCCCCGGGAGAGCGGACAGCGAGGTGAGGTGGGGGCTGAAGGCCGAGTGAAGTCCTTGCCCCACCCCCACCCCCACCCCCAACCCCACCCCCACCCCCACCCCTACGCCCGCCCCAGCCCCCATGCCCGGCAGAGGCGTGAAGGCCGACTTGAGCCCCGCGTACGACAGCTTGCCGCCGTGGCTGCCAAACTGCGCGGAACTCAGGCCGGACCTCAATGAAGACAGCGAGGAGTTGGACGATGTCGTCGACGAGGACGGCGACGACGACGAGCTCGCCGACACCCCTACGCCGACAGGGTGGAGTCCGTTGAGGAACGGGTTCCCGCGACACTGTGACGAGGATTCCAAGCGGTGCTGAGGGACGTGCTGGTGCTGCTTCTGCTGGTGGAGCGCCTGCTGCTGCTGCTGGGCCACCACCGTGTCCTGGGCGGACAGGAAGTGCTCGATGGCCTTGACAAGGTCGCCGTTGCAGCCCTGCAGGACCAGCTCCAGCACGGCGCGGCGCTGGTAAGGGTAGAGTCGCTCCAGGATCTCCAGCGGAGAGAGGCGGCCTGGGCGGTAGGCTGTGGGCTGCGCTGTGCCGTTCTTCTCACTCTGACCTGAAAACCAGCGACCATCTCAGTCATGGTGGTTACGGCCGAGGGACACGACGTTAAGAACGCTATAGATGCGCCTAGAGGTGTACGCGGAGGCAGCGCGTTCCGACTGTTGAGAAAGATAGGCTGTTCGAGTCGACCACTTTTTTGTTTGAATCAACACCAACAGGAAGAAGAAGAACAACGACAAAATCGCGGGAACCCCCTCTCACCGAAAAAAAAAGCCGTGGTGTCGTCACACACACACACACACACACACACACACACACACACACACACACACACACACAACACACACACACACACACACACACACACACACCACACACACACACACACCACACACACACACACACACACACACACACACACACAACACACACACACACACACACACACACACACACACACACACACACACACACACACACACACACACACACACACACACACACACACACACGAACGTACGCGCGCATATTTAAAGTTCTAATGACTCAGTGCAGCTGCACACGACGGAACCCCTTTTCCCTAGTGACGACTACAAGGACGAGCGTAAAACGGTTTTCTCCGAACAATGAGTGAACAACTGCTGGTGAGGCTGACAAAATAGAACACATCTAAGGAAATGTACTCACCAATATGACGAGAGAGAAAAGAAAAGAAAAAAGAAAAAGAAAAAGAGAAAAAAGGGGGGGGGGGGGGGACCTTTTTTGTGTGTGTGTGTGTGGGGGGGGGGGGGGGTCGTATTGGTGAGTAGATGCCCCTAGATCTGTCCTATTTTCTCCGAACAAACTAATACCTGTTGCATCACGTCGTCCAGACTTGCACACAGTCTGGGAGATTTTGCTGACGTTGTTAGAGACGTTGCTCCGCGCGCTTTTGACGTTAGAGGAGGATGACGTCGTTGTGATGACGCCTGGACATGTCGACTCGTGCCCGACGCTGCTGACTGCTGACGTCACGGCGGGCTGTGACGTGACTGGTGGCGTGTCTGACGCGGCGGTAGGATGTGCTGTGTCGTCGCTGACGTCGATAGGAGAGCTGGTGGTGGGCGACTCGCGACCGCTGTCACTGGCACTATCCACGACTGCTGCCGCCAGATCTGACCGACAAAGGTAACAGAACCATTGTAAGAGACATCGGTGAAACTAGTGAAGATAATTATATGAAGTACTAGAATTAAATCTGTTCTAAAGAAAACAAGAACAAAACGGAGGACGGAAACACTGACAGGAAGAAAAGAAAAGAAAAGAAGAAGAAGAATGGAAAAGAAAGAAGGAAAGCCGAAAATTAAGCCCAAAAGAAGAGCGAAAGATGGAAACTAAAGGAAAGGCGTTCGTTGTTTCAGATATTAATTGATAAATACAATATTTAAAAATGAATAGATGGAATATGTGGCAGAAACACAGACGACGAACGAATATTAAAAAAAACACCAACAAATAATTATGATACAACAACAACAACAAAAATACCTGAAATGTAGGGAAATGGGTACAAACGGTGAGAGAGAGAGAGAGAGAGAGAGAGAGAGAGAGAGAGAGAGAGAGAGAGAGAGAGAGAGAGAGAGAGAGAGAGAGAGAGAGAGAGAGAGAGAGAGAACTCAGAACTCAGAATGTTTTATGTAGAAGGTCACTTGACCCATTACAAATGGTATGATTATATACATGCACATACCACCTATACAAAACAGTTGACTAAACAAACAGACAAGACAAAAAGAAACAGAAAAAAGAAACAAACACGAACAAAAGAGAAAACAAAACAAAACAAAAACCAGCAACCCCCGCAAAAAAAAGAAGAAGAAAAAAAGCAAGAAAGTATCCTCGATGTAGACAACATACAAAAACCAGCAACCCCCGCAAAAAAAAGAAGAAGAAAAAAAGCAAGAAAGTGTCCTCGATGTAGACAACATACAGGTGATACATGCAAATCTAAGCACTCCCACATCTAGTTGAACAGGCACTATTTAGAGGGGGGTGGGGGGGGGGGGGGGGGGGGGGGGGAGGGGGGGGGGAGGAATCTTACACCTCCATCTTTGCTCCTAAGTAGGCATCAAAACGAGGGGAGAGATACACAATGGAGATAACACACATTCTTGAAATCACATTCAAGGTTTAAACTTTGGTTCCAGGAAAAGAAGCTTGCTGTGGACCTGGTCATACCTCGCGGCGTTTATTTGAGTGGTAGATGAATCTGCCTAGGTCGTGAAGACAACTTTTATCTTGCATCATTCGTCTAAGAGTAGCATAGGAAGGTTGCACAGTATATTTTCTGGGAATATATTTTTGTCTCAGGTCGTCAAGAAATTTGCAATAAAATAAGGTATGCATTTCATCTTCGTACGCCGTGTTACATAATGGACACATCAGATCACCTGGCGTGTGTGCAACATATCTTAGTTTGTGGGTACGTATGTTGGATGCTCCGATTCTGAATCTTATCAAAACGTCCCTAATGTGTTTGTTTGTCACAGAGGTGAAGTACGGCTCTAAAAATATGGAGATCTTAAACTTCCTATATATGGTAAATCTGGTACTATTGCTGATGTGCTCATGCCAGTTCTGGCTATGGCAATCAACAAGCCTTTGTTTAAACGCCTTGATGAATGTTTCTGGATTTTGCACACCTTGATTTTCCCAAACAAATCCGAAGCCAAATTTGTACAAGACCTGATGCACCTGTGACACCCAGCAGAACTTGCCGCTATTATGCAGCAATACAGCATATTGTAAGCCTTTCGTGGTAGCCTTGAAATGTCCATTGTAGTAAGGCGTAACCAGTAGTTTATACAGGCTGTATAAGAATGAACATATAGTGGAAAACGACCTGTTTCTCCATATGCCATGTCGTTGGGCGTTCTAGGACTAACATTTAAAAGCTTTTTGAGGGCAAATGTGTGAACTTTCTCCACTGACTTACACGCCTTCAGACCCCAAATTTCTGAACCATACAAGAGCATCGGCTTAATTTGAGCATCAAACATCTTGAAAAATATTGGTGCCGAAAAATCCCCAAGCCTCCATAGCGTTCTGAATATGTCAGTAACCCCCTTCCTTGCTTTATTGGCCATTTCGTTCAGAGCATTTGAAAACGTCATTCTAGTTGTAAGGAAAAGGCCCAAGTATTTGTAAGAGTTAACAATTGTAATGTTTTGCCCATTATAGAACCATTTTTCTCTCTTGGCAATGTATCCCCCATTTCTGAAAATCATAATGCTTGATTTGTCCATGTTAACATGGAGATCAAGTCTGGCACAATTGCGAGCAAGAACATCTAACTGGTTTTGCAACCCAACTATTGTATCTGACAAAAGAACAATGTCGTCTGCAAAAAGCAAAATGAACAGTTCAAGCATATCAGGTAGTAACTGTATTCCGTTTTTAATTATATCCCTTGCAAGTTCATTAATAAACAACGAAAAAAGTAACGGGCTAGTTATTTCCCCTTGTTTTAGACCTTTCTGACAAATGAATGCATCGGTCACATTGTTTCCATTACGAATGCGAGCTTTAACAATGCTGTACATGCTCTGAATAGTCTGTAACATTGTTCCTTTAATACCTGTCTTGTTCAAAATAGGCCACAGTTTACAATGTGAAATGATAATCAAAAGCTTTTCGAAAGTCTATGAATGCTACATAAAATTTCTTGTTCCTTAATAAATGTCTCTGTATCATAGAAAATAATGTAAAGATATGATCAATGGTAGAGTGGTCCTTGCGAAAACCTGCTTGGATCTCTCCAAGTACGTCATTGTCTTCAACCCATCTTGATAATCGTTCATTAATAATGTAACTATAAAGTTGGCTGCAAACGTTAAGCAGAGAGATACCCCTATAGTTGTCCGGCTCATGAATACTACCCTTTTTGTGTAGCGGATAAATTACCGCTTCAGTCCATGCTTCTGGGTATTCACCTGATGCAAATACTGTGTTAAAAAGGTGCACAAGAAAAGGTACAATTTTGTCACAAGAGTGTTTGAAAACCTGTGGAATAATGCCATCTAGTCCTGCCGCTTTATTTGCTTTGAGATGGTCAATGGACTCAGTTACCTCTTGCGGACTAATATCTGCATTCAAAGAGTCGTCTTCTGCATAACTATTCCTGTTACTTTCTGTGGTGTATGAAGAGGACATTTCATCATCAGTATCTTGTTCCATACCTTTGACGTCGAACACTTTTTCAAAGTTTTCAAGCCATTGTTCGTCTAGTTTTTGTTGTGAATTTCTTAATATTTCTCCAGAATTGTTTCGGATCTCCTATGTTGGTTTCTAGTTCTTTCTTGCATTTCAGAGAGAGAGAGAGAGAGAGAGAGAGAGAGAGAGAGAGAGAGAGAGAATAGCAAGCGGGGACAGTTGAAAAACTCAAACTGACGTTCTCTCCTTCCGACACGACACACACACACACACGAGCACGCACGCAACCCGGAGACACACACACACACACACTACACACACCACCACACACACACACACACCACCAGCACGCACGCACGCACACACCATGCACGCACAACCCAATCACACACCACACACACACACACACACCACGACGCACGCACGCACGCACGAACCACGCACGCACGCACACACACACACACGCACAAACACACACACACACACACACACACACACACACACACACATCCAGAAAAAAATGCAGATTGTGTTTTTTCATTCATCCTTCTCTCACTGCAGAAAACCCTTGCTTCATCCTTTAAGCTCCACACGGTTCAAAGTTACACAGAACTCCCTTGGGATGCAAGACCTCCATGGTTGCAGCTAGTTGGACATTCCCTGGTGTATATATATTCAAGACTGAAGCAGCCATTTTCACCATTTCACACATTCCTCACCGGCACTGGTCTAAGAACTTTGCAGAACATTGGAGCTGTACATTTTCTAACATTCTGACTTGTGGCACAGGTGAGTCTGACATGTTCTTACAGGTGATTGCTACGCGCGAAGGTAGAGGTAAGTGGATAAATATATGTACAGTTTTCGTCGTGTTTCACAACGTGTCCAAAATATTTGTCTAATTGTTCTTAAATGAATGCTGTTGCTTTCATTTTCATTAAAATATCTTTTTTTCAATTTTAATTGATTTATGTGATGTGATGTGTGTGTGTGTGTGTGTGTGTGTGTGTGTGTGTGTGTGTGTGTGTGTGTGTGTGTGTGTGTGTGTTTGTCTGTGTCTGTGTGTCTGTGTGTAAACCTCTGAATTAATCCTAGTTATAATTGCATGGATTTATATCTTTCGATTGACGGTAACATAATGCACAAATGTCCCTTTTCTTTTTATTAAGTAATATTATACACTTGAGCCTGAGCAAGTAGACACTCTCCACGCATTTAACCGTTTGTCTGCAGTCAAGCTCCGTTCCTCACTTGTCAACATACCCCTGGAGACCTTGAGTGTACAAGTAACTTTCAATAAACAAATGCCCAGGTATTCGTTCCGAAGAAAAGTTGAACTCTGGAGACTAAACTATGTACTCCCGGTCATTATTTTCTTTTAATCATTTTGTTAAACACTTCATTAGGCTAATCCCTTGCTGGATATATTATTTTGGTGTCGCCTTACCGGGGTAAAGCTACAGCAGTCACAAGGGTAGTGCTACCCACTCGTACAGGTGTGTGCAGTATTTTCCTGTGTCCGAAGTATCATTTGCTTTCAATCCTTTATCATGGAACACTTTGCAGAGTCGCCCAGCCTCTCATCACCAACAACAGTATCTATGCTGTTCCAAATCAACAAAACATTCACCTAAAACAATCACCTAGTCGTCCAGCAAGACAAACCAACAACAGTATCTATGCTGTTCCAACTCAACAAAACATTCACCTAAAACAATCACCTAGTCGTCCAGCAAGACAAACCAACAAACAAATCAGCAATACAATCACTTAAATCCTAGTAATCCACCAAAACAAACCGACAAACAAATCAGCAAAACAATCACCTAAAACAACCACCCAGTCGTCCAGCAAGACAAACCGACAAACAAATCAATAAAACAATCACCTAAAACCTAGTCATCCAGCAAGACAAATCGACAAACAAACAGAACGTTGCAGGGCGTTTTCTTCAGATATAGTGGCAAGTTGTAATAATATAATTATACGCACTGCCATGCTGGCTCGGAGCACAATACAAGATCTTTATTGGTCTATCGTTGCTCAATATTCAGGCGCGAGTGGGTGAGGGGAAGGACTTGAGAGAGAGAGAGAGAGAGAGAGAGAGAGAGAGAGAGAGAGAGAGAGAGTTGTGACGTTGTCTTTTAAGAGAGAGAGAGACAGAGACAGAGACAGAGACAGAGAGAGACAGACAGACAGCACTGACAAACTCCCCCAGTTCCTGCTGCAGTCACAGGGGCCCTGGGTACAACAATGTCAATCACCCATACAAGTTTGCCAGGGCAGTGAGTGGACTGCACGAAGCCGGCTGTGCAGCCTGGCTCTCTCTTCCCCAAGAATAAGATTTACACTTATGTAGAAACAACAGACGTGTTGCAGGGGGGCCCTCTCCAGATGTGTTGATACTCGGGCAGACACTCTCTGACTTTTATCCTTTCCCCTATTTATATTCTGACGTGTCAAACTGCGCCCGCTTCCGGTGGATACCTTGTTTCCATCTCTATGTCACGTCAGGCCTCAGACAAAATGGCGTGGCTTCCGGTGAATGTCTGTGCGGGAAGATTATTGGCAGACTGTAACACGGGCGTTGTATCATGTGGAAAAGAAATTTTCGGAATAAGCGGTATTTGTCTGACGGTGGTCGGTCTCGGTCCCTTCTGGCGAACAAATGCGTGTACTCATTTTCGAGCCAAAGAACACTTACACGCACAGAACCTGCTAGAGCTTCCGAAATCTCTGGATGCTCTTCAGTTTGCGTCAATGGTATAATCAGCAAGACAGCTTGGAAATCGTTTCTCAATAACGTTTTGTTTATTAATCGGCTAATAATAATAATAATATATCGGAGGGGGGTGGGGGGGGGGTGCAGAGAGAAGGAGAAAGAGGCAGATTGAGAGAGACAGACAGATGGAGGTAGATAGATTTGGGTCAGGAAGAGTTGTAGGAAGAGTTGTAACTTATAAAAGAAAGACAAAGTTGCTGAAACGATATAACGATGACAACAAACAAACCACAAGAGAAGGAAAAAAGGCAGAGACGAAGAAAGGAAATGTTAGGCAGGAAGGTAGAACAAATTATGACAAGGAGCTGTACTAGTAGCAGGGTTCTACCTTTTTATCGTACTGTCAAACAAAGAATAAATTCATGAAAAGCAAACCAAGAACAAAGAAACACGCGGAAAAGCAACAACAAAAGCAACAGAAAACAAGAGAAAGAAGGTAGAAATGAGTTTAAAAGATTTGTTGTTGTTTGTATGTTGGTTGTATTTGACCAGCTTTGAACCACAGGATTGTCGGACAAGACGGGTTAACCAAGACAAGCACTCGGCCATGTCGGCTGAAGGTAAGGAAGTGGTAAACACGTTTAAGAAACAACAACAAAGCAATACACATACCCTCGATGCGTTTCGGTAGGCTGACACCATTACCGTTAGTTTTTTTTCTTTTTTTCTTCTCTCTCCCCCCCCCCCGACGTTGTTTGTTTTGGTTGCAGCTATGTGACTTGAAAAGTGTATATAGGAAACGGCACAATAGAATAATAGGACCACACATCGTAGTTTTCCGTTAAAATATTACAAGCAGAACACAACAACAACAACAAAACAAAAACAAAAACAAAACAAAAACAAACAAACAAAAACAAACAAAAAAAGCACAGCAAAAAGAACAAAACAACAACAACAACACACACAACACACACACACCACACACCACACACACACACACATACATACCACACAACACACACACACCACACACACACACACACACACACACACACACACACACACACATACACACACACACACACACACACACACACACCACACACCAACACACACACACACACACACACACACACCTGACACACACACACCACACACACACACACACACACACCACACACCACACACACACACACACACACATCACACACCCCCACATACACACACACACATACACACACACACACACACAACACAATACACAACACACACACAACACACACACACACACACACACACACACACACACACACACACACGCACACACACACACACACATCACACACACTGACACACACACACGCACACACGCACACACACATATATATGTATATATAAAGTGATGCCGTTTTGGAGCCAAGTAGAACAAAGTAGGCCGTCAGTATCGATCACAGAACTCTATAACGGCCTCAACAGCCCATTACCATGCCGCCATCAGTATTCAAACGACTGCACATCCCCCGGGCTGCCCAGCCCAGGCCTCGGCGATGGAACTGCAAACAACCCAACACCGGGCAGCAAACTTGCTGGCCATAATATTAGTGCCAGAGTCCGTGCTCTGGGCCTTTGTCTCCGTCACGAACCGACAGAACTCGCCGTCAGTCGCTGCACCCGGCGAACTCCAGCGAGATGGGACGCTGCGAGGTGCGGTGAAAAGTTTTAATTGTTACTGCAACAGATTTACCTAATGGCTGACGACAGCCGCTGCCACGTCGACAAACTGTCAACTCGTTCAAACGGAAACGCAGTTGTTTTGGGAAGAATAGAAAAAGCGACATTGCTATGTTCCGGCATTGAAATAACCTGGTAGCGGTATTGAACAGGGGATGGTCGTCATACATTTCTTTAGACGTATCAGTTACACATGAAGAGTTAACGACAGTTGTTGTGTGTGTGTGTGAAGTCATTTCCCGGCCTTGTAGTAACATCGGGCGCTCAAGCACATCTGCTGCAATGCTGCCGCCAGTATCTGAATTTTTTCTTCTTCTTCAGGCAACTACGAAAATGAAATGAAATTAATAAAATAAAATAAAAATCTAAACAGCTCTGTCGAGTCTGGATCAAATAACACTTTTATAATACAGACCTGCAGACTGTATGAATTCAGCTGTTGTAACTGTCTGAAAACTAACATGGTCAAACAAATTGAAAAATTGTAATATTTTTGTGCGAATATTGTTCAGTGTGATCAAATTCACAGCAGAAAGAAAAAAGAAAAGAAAGAAAGAAAGGAAAAAAAAAAAAAAAGAAAAAAAAAAAAAAAAACTTAACGCAAATAATCCGAGGGTTTATACAAGTCACGGTCAAACGATACCTCTCGAGATGTCTCATAACAGACAGAATACAGGCAGAGACGGAGAATGGCTCAGAAATCGGACTTGTGAGCCACTCTTGATCCTTGCGAGGGTTCAAAACATGAGATGCATGTAGCTTCGTCATCATAGGTTCGGGAACGATGTACTTCTATGGACGTTAAGCACCATGTTTACTTGCTTACGATGTACTACTAAGACGTTGGTTTTCACACAGACACGGCCATACTGCATTGAGATAAGGGTCTGGATATAATACATTGAAATGATTGTCTGTACATAATGCATTGAAATAATTGAAATAACTGTCTGTACATAATGCATTGAAATAATTGTCTGTATATAATACAGTGAAATAATGGTTCATATACAATGCATTGAAGTATTGGCCAGTATTGGTCTGTATATAATGCATTGAAATTATGATCTGTATTTAAGGCATTATAAAGTTCTGTATATTATGCAGTGAAATAATGGTTTGCATATAATGCATTATAATGGTATGTATACTATACATTGAAATAATGGTCTGTATAATCATAATGAATTATAACGGTCTTTATATTATGCTTTGAAATAATGGTCTTAACATTATTATTGAAATAATGGTATGTATGATACAATGCATTATAATGGCCTGCATATTTTATATATATATATATAAAATGCATTGTTATAATCGTCTGTATATACTATGTGCTGCATATATTTGCTGACTGGATGCCTAATTATCATTTCAAGTCAATATCATATCTGATTTAAAATCATTAAAAGTAGTGCCTCTGTTGTAGTTATTGTAGGACACATATTGAAATATTGACTCTTGGCCCTTTCGAACAAAGGTGGAAATATTTATTGCTTTAAAAAAATGTGTTTGCACTGAAAAATTGCAGTTATTTTGTATTTTCCGATTAAAATAGCGATTATTTTAACGCCTTGTTTGTTTTGATCTTGTTTCGGAACCCTGGCAGTCTTCTTTGTTTCTGATTTATTTTTCAAACACGAGCGGGCTCTCACAACATTTGTACAAAAAACGGTTAAAAACGATGAAAAATCAGATTAGAAGCGAAATAACTTTTTGGCCAGTGCTTGGAAGAATCTAATTCCAATCACTGGACAAAAAAACAAACAAACAAACAAACAAACAAAACAAAAACGCTTATCTACTTATTATTTTGTGCAGTAGAACAAAAGAATCTTCCAAGCACTGGACAAAAAACAAAAACAAAAAGTTATTTCGCGTCTCATCTCATTTTTCATCGTTTTTAGCCGTTTAACTGTTCTTTAAGTGCTGTTTTGTAGCTTGACAAAGGGATTACCCCGAAAATTTGCAGATTGTGTGTCTGTGTCATAATAAATAAGAGTTCTTTTGAACATTTTATGTGTTTGGATCTTGTTTTAGAACGCTAGCAGTCATTCTTGTTTCAGAAGAAAAAAATGGATAAAAAATCAACTTTTTAAAAATCTGCCATTCAAGTTTTTATTTTTATTTTATTTTTTATTTTTTTATTTAATTTATTTATCATTCTTATTTTTTGTACCAGAGCTGTTTCAATATAAATTGGCCTTGCTATGAGCAGTAGTAAGATTTTACATGCGATTTGATGAACTGGATATCAAGAATCAATTAATCAGTCAATCAGTCAGCCAGTCAATCAGGCAGCCTCAGTCCGCTGTCCCATGTAAACACAAAATAGTGCGGGTTGCTCTTTCCCGATGCTTGATGTCAAGGAACCGACTGAAGGAACTGAGTGATGTAACATTTGTACACCATCATGGTTTAACTCATACAGTGAAATGGCGCGTATTAATCAAGTCAAGTCAAGTCAAGAAATTCTTTATTCCTTCAAAGGAAAATGTGGGTGCCACACATAAAGAACAAAGACATTGTACATATGTAAAAGATTAACGCTTAAAAAGTACGCAACAACACGTAGTGTTCGTCTGATCATCATCGTCATCTCCATCATAGTTTTTTTTAAATAAACATATTTTTGTTGTCGTGAAGCTGTAGAGTGCCATAGTTGAGTGCACATTGTCTTTTAGAGAGAGAGAGAGAGAGAGAGAGAGAGAGAGAGAGGGAGAGAGAGAGAGAGAGAGTAGAGAGAGGAGAGAGAGAGAAGACTGTCATGCCAACATTCTTCCAGACACTGCAGGCATTACACAATCCGTAACCGGATAAGTATATTTAGGGCTTTATTTAGGTTAGGCACTCTAAATTCTCATTAGTATGATTATTATTAGTATTCGTCAGCAATCAGTTAACCTTCCTTTCGGGTGTGACAGCACGTTGACTTTCAACTCCATACCTCTCTGTCTCAAGATCCAAACACATAAAAGGTTAAAAAGAACGTTATTTAATAGGACAAGACAGTTCGTGCGATTGTTCGAGGTAATCCCCTTTTTCAAGCTACAAAATAACACTTAACAGTTAAACGGTGAAAA